>JAVJGI010000001.1:32478471-32540754 GCA_035590275.1 Ibycter americanus
GGGGTGGCTCTTTGATGTCACTTTCAGAATAAAAATAATGCTGTAAAAGAAATAGCATAATCTTTTTCTATTTATCTAAGTCCTTTTTTTCTAAAGCGTTAGGGCAGCATTGTTAATTGATTTTTCTGACACTCATAATAACAGTTGTATTAAAAATAATTTACAAAGGATTTTTTTTTTCCAGAAGCTGAGCCCTGCAGAATCTGGTGTAGAAAAGTGGGTAGAGAGTGGATTATTGTACATCACTGTTCTCACATAATTATAATCTGCTTGATTGGTAAAATGCATGTTGTGCTTTTGCATTGTCCATTTTCAACCAGTGGTGTCTTTCCAGTAAGATGTGCTGGTTTAGTAGTAATAGCATCAGGATATCTCATGCCCTTTCAGTATAAATAAAGGTTGTCCTAACAGCTGCTCAGATTGTGCTGGCATAGTAGCTGTCTTTGCTGAAGTGCCAGGTTTTGGCTAGAGTATTTTAACACACTGGAGCTTTTCTCTGGTTACCAATGGTTGAATCATTTCCAGCTGTGAAAACAGATGTGTGGCTTTTTTGGGAAGTAAAGTTAATTAGGGGAGGTTTATGAATTGGTTCTTTTTTTTTTTTTTTAAATATGGGGTTACAGGATGCCTTTAGAAAAAATATTTTTTTATGAGCATGAATTTGGACAGATTATCAACACACACAGCATTATAAGGAAAGTTTTGGGCATACTCATGGCAAAAAGAGCCTCTCTGTTGCCTCATTACTTCCTAAAACCATGTTAAAAATGAGAAGAAGAAATACTTACTCTTTAAATGGATAACTATATAAAGTTTAGACAAAACTGGCAAACAAAAGTGACTAGTTTATCTTAGTGCATACTGTGTATTAATATTGCTATTTGGCTGTTTTGTAAGGCAGCTTACACTCTTTTCAGATCTATATGGGCCAACACTTCACGCATCTCATTAAATTTTTTGGTTTTTTATCTTTGACTTTTTTCTTTGAAAGGAATTCTCTAGGTGAAAACTCTGGAAAATATTTGCCATGTTTCAGACATTCTTTTCCCTTTTGTGTTTAGCATAGTGATTTGTACCTTTAACACTGATGTCTGTCTATTTTCAAGTCTGCTGGTAGACACAACAGTTATGGAAAAGGCAACTTTTTCTGTGAAGAAACTATTTTAGTTTTGTGGGGTTATTTTACTCTTTCTATTGTTGATTCTTATATAAAATAAATGGAGAAGGATGAAAAAATAACAGCAGCAGCTTGTCTAATTTTTGTTACTTTTGTTTCAAATAAGTATCACATGAAATGGAAGGCTATTCATTAGAGCATCCTGATACAAGGATATTGTTCCTTGTGCACATTGTGGGTATGCTAGGGCTGTGCAGTGGGTTGCACACTAAAACCCCAGATATACAGAAGTGTCTGTAGAATTATCACTAAACCTTCCTGTCTAAATGAACTATAAACTCGCTGAGCAGCATTCAACTTTTCTAAGAGTACTACAACTGTAAGCTAGCAATGTAAACAGAAAAAGATCATTTTTGCATGCATTTTGCATTTTTTTCCCATGTGAAAAAATGAGTGGAATAATCATGGAAAGACTATTACATAAAAAAACCCCAACTTGTGGAGATCAGAAATGATGTATCCATGAAACGACTGAACTTTTCTTCTCCTATGAGTAGATTGAACTATCCTGTCAACTGTAGGACATACTTGGTACTTTGGATGCATTTCCTCTTAGAGAGCCTTGATGAAAAGCTTTGCATGTTTGGAAGAATATGTTGCCTATCTGGGATTTGCAGAGAATTAAGAGATGATGTACTTCTGTTTTAAAAGCACAGGAAGCTGGGCAGTGGTTTTGGGTGTCTTCTGTAAGGGGCATTGCCCCCTGCTTAAGCAGAATGACTGTCTGCCTCTGTCTGCCTTTGGATTAGTAGTTGCCCAGGATGAAGAATGGATGTGGCAGGGCTGCCTGTGGTGCAAGTTTCTAAGGCCTTGCCATATTACGTTCCTATTTTTGCATATTATTTTGCCAGATATTAACACTATGTACTGTTTTTTGCCCCAGTTGCATGTCTCAAGCGAGGATTTTGTTTTTTTTTTTAATGCAGGTATCAGTAGATGTGATTTTACTGTCTTCAGGAATGTTATTAGATTAAAAAAATGCAAAATTTCATTCTATAGTGTATAATTAAATCTTGTCACCAGGGAAGGCAGTATAAAGTGTAGAACCTCTTTTTTTTTTTTTTTTTTTTAGTCGAAGATTTGTTGTTGTTTTGGGGGTTTTGTGTTTTTGTTTTTTAGTGAAGAATTACAAAGTATAAGACAAAAAGCAAACAAAAGAATAAAAGGGCTGGCATATTGGGAAATATTTTAGAAAAATATTAAGTCTTTTGTAGTTTAGAAGATGTGAAGCAAAGTGGCAGCAAAAGTCAGAGCTGTATTTGATTAGAAATCAAAAGGTTATTAATAGTGCTGATTACTTAAGCTTAGTTATGTCTGCTCTAGTATTACTCTTATTTGTTTGCAACACTAATCAAGCTCACTGTAAGCCCTTATCTTTGACCAGCCAGAAGAAATCATAAAAGGAAATAATTGTTTAGTGAGAAAGACTTTGATAACAGCATGACTCTTGTGTGGGAGACAAGGAGATAAAGCTGTCTGAATGAAATGATATAACCAAGGTAGCTAAGGTGATAAATTCCTTAGTTGTCTTGTCCTGAGCAGTAAAATATACAGCAAATTAAAGACGTCTTTTCAGGAATTATCTTAAGAACTGATGGTGTTTGTAATTTTGTAATTTGCATGTTTCACATTTGCATGTGTAGAAGAAAGGGAGAAGAATTGGTTTTGAGAATAATATGATTTTGTAAAGCCACGGATTGAGCCACAGAATTTGACCAGGTGATTCAGCCATTACTGATTATCCAGGTACCTGTGTTGAAAACTGTGGTTAGTGTTTGACTTTTATTTGACTAAAATACTTTCCAAAATTTAAGTATTTATCTGAAGGAAGGCATCAAGTATTCAGTAAAGCTTTTGATACTTCCTGTACTGGTTAATCATTCTCATTGTTTGCATTGTTTAGAAAGCCCTGTTTTTCATTAGAGTTGTTCAAAATTAATTTTCTAGGCAGAGGTTCTCTTTATGACTTGACCTGGTAGGTTGGGAAGCCCTTCAGTATCTTTTTGTTTTCCCTCTGAAAAACACTTTTACTCAAGACACTGCTGTGCCTTCCTTTTGTTAAACTAATCAGAGTGACCTCTTTAAGACTCTTACTGGAGGACATTTTTTGCAGACTTCAAGTACATTTGCATGACTCTTCTGTTTTCCTTCCAATTTTTTGGTTTCCCTTCAGGAAGATCAGATGCCAGAAGCATGAGATGGTATTTCACTATTGGTCTCGCCAGTGCTCTCAGTACTACAGAGAAGAATTCACTTACCTGGTTCTCTTCTTTATATTCAAGGTTCAAATTAATTCTTTTTGCTGCAGTTTAACAATGAGAGTTCACATTGTGTAACTTGTGCATTTCAATACTTGCTGTCTTAACCAAGTCATGATTATCCAGGGTATGGTCTACTGTTCTGTACGTACGTTACATTTTCTGTTCATTGGTCTGCACCTTAGTACTTTGTTTTATCCAAACATACTTCGTTAAATAAGCCTCCTTCATGTTTATGACTTTTTGCCAATCTTATTTCTGTCTACTAACTTTATCATCATTTTATCTGATGAAATGCTGACTAGTGCGAAGCCTGGCACTAATCCTTGCTAAAACTCAGGAGAAACATCTATGCTAATTCCTCATTGTATTTTGTAATATCTCCCCTTTTAATGCGCTTAATGTGCTCTTCTGTAGTATTTTCTTAATTTTGTGATCTGGAAGTCACGCTGTAATAAATCAGCTGCCTTGCAGAAAGTCTTCTACAGATGTGTAATTACTGAACAATTGGTATCATCAAATATTTGAGTTAAAATTACTGGGTATTTTTAGTGATGAGATGCCAGTCTGCTAGTGAAGTTATACATGTATGTAGCAATATGTTACTTAATATACCTTTCTTGGGAGGAGCAGGAACTTTCACATTCATAGTGTGTAAATGAGCATTTTTTAATAACTTTGGATCTGTAGAGACTGTACCTGTGTTTTCACATGGTTACACTTGTAGTGCCTGCACCAAAGAGACAGTAATAGAAGTATCATGTGGGAGGAATACTTTATGCATGATGCATAATATTAGTGCGTCCGTGTGGCAGCATGTTATGTGCGCCCCGGATGGCTTTAAAATACTTCCATCTTTGTCTAGATAGGACTTTAATAACTAGAAACGTACTCAGAATTGGTCTAGACAGGGGACACCCTCCCACCCTGCCACAAAAAAAAGCTTTAGAATATTCTTGGCCCCTTAGTTTAATGCAAAAGGAAAAAAGAAAAAAAAGAAACATACTAACTCCTGATCCAATTTTGAGAAGTCAGTTTATGTCAGGGCTGAATTTATTACTGTATATCTGAAAATGAGCTGGATGTGTTACTTCTCTGAAACGCAATAGTTCATTCTCTTTAAACTCTTTCAGCCAGGACTGCTTCTGAAAGAGATGGCCTTGGTGGCCCCATCTTCCATCTTGCCTCCTGCATTTATGCTGGTGCAAGTGTTCCGTGTTTAAGTTCACTCACCTCTTGCACATGGCTCACCTTATAGCTACACAAACGAGGAGCAACACAGGCTCAAGAGCAAGCAAGCAAGGAAAAGGCAAACCCATGTATTTTAGCATCAGTCATGGCCCATAGTGGTTTCAGTGTGGTGTAAGTCTGCTGTCGGGTGTGCTAAGGCAGTTACCGTGCCAGTTACTGGCTGTTACTGCCCCATTGTGTGAGCGTGGCCTTTGTGACAGAAGGCCCTCCATCCAAATTTGGAAGCTTAACTAACTGCACATACAATTGCTCCCTAACCTGGTTCTTTCAAAGTGACCTGAATTAATATAAACATTGAAAAAATTCTACTCTTAGGAATCTTAACAACCACAAGCAAACCTGCCTTTAGTTTGAAAGCACTTGGGTGCAGTACAGTACAGTACTGATGTGCTGTCATGCTGGGTGATCATCAGGAAGTGATGGTGAGCAACTAGAGGTCTGTAGGGCTGGTAGCGTGGGTCAGCTGCAGCCCCAAGAGACTGAATTCAGCCTACATTTGCTGTAAAAGCACTAAATAGGGAGAGATACTAAGTGAGTAAGAATTAAGTGCCTTTTCTAGGGAAGGTTTGAGGTGAGAACAGTGGGAGCTACTGATTTTCAGTAGGTCTGGATTTTTCCTCACAGAAGAGCTGTAGATAAACAAACGCAATTTTCTGTAGGTGTGTATTGAGGCTATGATTTTTATTTTTTCCCCCACCCCCTTCAAGGAAGTAATGATTTTGAGTGTTCAGGTTTTTGAAGGTGAGCTTCAGACATCTTAAACAGGGCTGACTTTCAGTGGCTAATTGTTTAGCATGTACTGAATTTTTGGACTTTTTGAGCAACTGAATCTGAAACAAGAAGAATCTATGTCTCTTGACATGCGTATCTCTAGAGTTTAGTGCAAGAAGACAGCTTGCAACCATATCGCAGGGAAAACTGTATGGAAACCTTGCTTGCCTGGATTATGCAGAGAATTACCAGTAGTCACAGAAATTGATTACTGTAACTGATGTGTCTCTTTTTAATAATGTATTCTTATGATGTTTGTAATCACAGGCAGGACTTTGAAGGCCTGCTGTATAAGTTTTTAAAAATAAGCCTAGCATGCTCAGTCTTTTATGTAGTTCCACAGTGCAGGGCACTGAACTCCATGCAGGCTCTTGAGCTTTAACGCCCATGTGTTCCCCTAGAAAATAAGATTTGATGATGTGTATTTTGCTTGCAGATTTTTCTAAGCTGAAATTGAGGACTGGAACAGGCCTGTCCTGATATCTGTGCCAAACTTATGTGAGATAAAGCACAGCCTGAAATAATTCCCTGTAAACTGTCAGAGACCACTGAGAGTTTTGACTTGGCAGTGATGACTGTATTTAGAGCTGAGTCCAGGGGAATTAGGGTGACATTTGTCAAAGGTGCTGAGTCTTATTTTTTGAAGGCACATAGGTGTGAGAAGCAAGGTGCCTTTCAGTAAGACTTCAGGTAAGCTCTCCTAAAATATGTAGTGCTGTGTAGGAATATTTGAGGTAGTTTGAAATTAACTAGCTCAGATAACAAAGGCAACAGAGCTAGGTGGCACTTCAATCTTCTAGTGGACTAGTTACTACAGGTAGGCAAGCATGTCAGTGTATCTTCATTTTGTCTGCTATCCAGATGGATATCTCTGTTCAGCACTGTACTTCCTGTGTAGCGTATGTGTACTTTTAAACTGATGTAAGTAGCAGCATGAAATGAGGGGGATTCTGAAAATTTTATTCTTAGGAGAACGCTTAAGAAATCTCTGTCAAGACAGACTTAAAAGATGGTGCCTGAAATTCAGGTTGAAAAGTTTAGGAATTGCATTATGTGAAGGAAAAAGGGTTGTTCATAGGTGTGGGTTTTGGGTTCTTTTGTTTTTGTTGTTGTTGTTTTTTTAAAATCTAACTTAAAACCAAGATACAAGTACACATTGAAATGCCTAATTTTATGTTAACTTAGATGTATTTGTCTGTCTGAAAACCCGAAATACTGTCAAGCAGTAAAAATTCCATCCACATAACATTTTTTAAAATAAGTTTTATATATCTGCTTTAATGAAATTCTTAATGTAAGAGGTGTGACTGCTTTTGTAGTGCAAAGTTTCAAATGAGCAAAAAGTACTTAATACTCTGAAACAGAAGAGGTATGCATCATAAAAGCATCTAACTCAAAGTTAACTTAGTGTGGCAAAACATGTTTAAAACTGAGTAATGTATAGCCAGTTGTGTGGCAGGAGAGAGAGTGCAGAAATTTCCATGTTTACAAATGAAACTCTAATGAAAATTTTAAGCATTGTCCTGCTGTTTCGGTATTTAATGTTCTCCCCAGCATCTTCCTGTTAAGGAGCAGCACAATGTGGCATTTACTATGTGTTTAATCTCTCTTTTGTTTTTAAACAGATCTTCTTCAACTGGTAGCAGCTTTAAGAATTATGTGAGTAGAATTGTAGAAATAAAAGCAAATGAGAGAAGACAATGTAATAATGCTTTATACTTACATATCAGTTTTCTGTCATTTGGAAACTCAAGGGCTATTGCTTTTGGTTGCCAAATGTTAGTCTGATCGCTTTCAAGGTGAAGCTGTACTATGCTGCTTTGAACTGATACTGCATGATTAAGGTAGTAAGTAAGTGCCACTTAATTGAAACAGGCCTGATCAGAAGACATTCCAGGTAACTGATTTAAGCCAAACAATACTTAATTGCAATGACTGTTGCTTAATGGGGATGGTAATTATGTGCATTGGGGATATCTTCAAATGATTCATTGGTGGTTGGGTCTTTTGTGTCACCCTCACTGCTGGCTCTTTTTCCTGTTATTCAAAACAGCTTTCAGTGTCTTCATAAATAGCCATGATTCATTCAGAAAGCAGATAAACCATTGGTGGTGGTTGGCTTTTAAGAATTCTGTGCCAGAGGTTTAGAATCAGCTTGCTTAAAATCATGATGCCTCTAATGATTTTTGAGGACCTTTTTATTTGTTTTCAGGATTTGGAACTGTTGGGTTTGTTTTTTCACTTCTCTGTGCGATCAGGAATGTTAGAAATTGAAATAAGAAAAGACAAGTCTCATAATTTCTTGGCTTCTGGATCAGTGCAGGCTCTAACATCATGAGACTTATGAAATCATAGAAGTTGATATGTTCTCTGCCCTTGGCAAATCATTGACTTGGTTTAGTTCTGTCATATTTTCTTCCCAGGATTGCCTGTGTTCTTCTGCATGAACCCACCTGATCTGTTACAAAATAAACTTTACAACTGAGGAACCCACCTTTGAAATTAAAACTGGCCAAAGATAAAGCTGAGCCCTTTGCCCACTTTTTCTAAAACTTTGGCCTACAAATGCACGCTTGCACCTTCATAATTTAGCCTTGCTCTGCTTACCTTCTCTGCTGCTTTATCATATCATCAGTACGAGATGCTGACGTTTTCAGCTTCAGTTGCTTTATGTCCACTTTTTCCATACACATTTTCATACTTTTACACTGTGTCTTTTGGGGCGGACTCCCTTTTAAATACGTGTATATATATCAAGTATTGTGGACAGATGTAGTGTTTTCTTAGTTAACCTGGCAGATGAGTTTGCTCCTGATGCTAATGTTACAATTTGTTTTTAATTCCAGGAATCTCATGCTTCCATATTTTTCAGTTTTCTCTCTTGTTTACAGAGTGAACGTGTTGGATTAACGTAAGTAAATGTGTTTCAGTTTAAAAGACTTAAAAATTTTCAGTTTATTATTTCCAGAATAGCTAGTGCTTTTATGTTCTTTTTCCTCCTCTTACTACATCTAGCACTTGACATGTACGTAGATTTTGACAATGGCTCCTGCAAGAAGTGATTTTCAATGACAGGAACATGTTTAAGACATTTTCATTATTTAAAAAGCAGACATGTTTCTCTGTCAGCAAATCCACTGCAAATATGAAAGCAGGACAGTATTTTTATCATGAACCTCAGAACCAGACTGTATCATCTTTTTCAAAAATGAAAGGACGCTCCAGGGTTTGTAGGATTACACTTCCTCCTGTTCCTCCATTTCTCATTATCTCTTCCCTTTAGGAATATGTAAGAAGGAAGTTTAGAGTGACACATACAAAAGGTGGCTCAGGAGATTTGTTGGCAAAACCAGAACTACACATCTCCAGAGTGCCAAAGTTGTCTCTGTTGACTCCATCTGCAAGCAGTCTACATACTGCGTCATTATCTCTTTATTATCTGTTTAAATCAGTTGAGAATATTTAATGCTTTTTACTTTGTATGAAAAAGTATTAGAAATATGAAACATTAACTTTATCTGCATTTTCCGTATAGATGTTTATGAGGAAGTTGAGAAGCTCTCAGATATTGTCTAGACTACCTAATTCATTAGCCAGTGCTTCACAGAAGGGATAGTTAATAACTGGTTGGTTGGGGTTTTTTTCCATCTGCATGTTTAAAATGGTAGAAAGCATTTTCAAAGTGTCTCTCAGTTTTGGTGCCTTTATTATGCTTCCACTCCACCTTGCGATTCACTAAAGGGCCTGATTTGCAGTGGGTAAAGATGTGGTACTTTCAAAAAGTCTAGGCTTCTTTGAAGTGTCTAAAGGTTGGTTCCATTTACCCTTAGAAATTAAAAATTAAACCAAAATAATTTAAAATACACTTGCAAGACCACTTAGCTCAGTAAATTTGGCATCTTTGAAGCGTATTAGTGAGATCTAGACCCTTGTTTGGCTGGGTGTTGTACTTGCTAATGTAATATCTTTTAAGTCAATGACCTATGTTAAAAAATCCCGAACAAGTGAATTGATAAATAAAAAAATCATAAATCTAACATTGCCCGTGTAGTAGTCAATTATTCTTGTTCTCTGATGTATAGAGAAATACACATTTTTATCACAGCATGACTTAAGACTTCAGTGCAACATAAATGCAATTCTTTCATCAGTGATTTCCACATATATACACAATTCTTGAAGTAAAAACAATCATAAACATAGCTGAGTTAAATCTGTTGACCAGTCTATAGACCATACCTACTTTTTTGTGAGTAGGTGGTTTTATAGTTTTTCCATTAAATGCTGTACTAAATATTTTTTTTAAGGAGAGCAGTAATTGTAAATATTTTAAGTAAAATTCGCAATAATTACAATGTTTTCTGTTCAGTAACATCTTTTAAAATAAAGGTCACAGTTATTAGAGAGTTAAAAAGTAAAATGGTTTATTTTAACCTTGCAGAACTAGTAGAGAGGTTGCAATGAGTTTCAGGTTTGGTGGTTAGGCCAGAGTACAGTTGATGTAGATGAGGTGGTTGACTTCTGTTGAGGACCTACCCCACTGTGTGTACTGAGAATTAGAGTTCCTTCACTTGTGGATGCGTAGTGGAGCTATTTGAATGAAATACTGCGTATTTTTTTTAAAGTTTTTCAGGCTCTAAATCAAAATCTGTTCCTTACTGGTTGGAATATCTGTTGAGACTGGAAGTTATCGGGCTCAGCCTGATGGATGTGGCTTCTTGTGTAAGGACAAAAGAGAGGAATTACATAAGGATGCCTGCCGTCACACAAAACTGTTACAAGATGTGGTCCCATAGGAAATGCTTTCTTTGCCTAGTTGTCACTATTTGTAGAGGGTCCTCTTGCCTCTCACCGAAAAGGAGGGTGCGTCCATTTCCAGCTTCTTATCTTCCTCCTACAGCTGGAGATTTGATTACTGAAGTGGCGATGTGGGGGAGTGCTGGCAGCCATGGCTACAGGCCACTGGGGCTGGAGCAGAGGTGCTGTTTTGATCACCGTGCTCTGTCTCTTGTCTGTTGATGCAGATGAGAGCACAGGGTTTCTCACTTGCGCTGTTGCTGATGCAGTTGTTCTGGGATCTGAAGCCTTTCATTTTTTCATAGCCTTCATAACCTTTCTGTTTTTATCCTCCCTTGGCATCTCACAGTTCAGAAAGAAACAGTAGGTGCCCAGAGGACCTTGCAGCATGACTGGTAAGTGCATGATTTGCGTAGTATTACTGCAGAGCTAGGAGGTGGAGGAAGAAAGTGAGTTACCATGACTTGCTCAGTTGAGACCCCTTACTCAGAGGAGAAGTAACTGCATATCTTTGTGGGGGGTGGTGGTGGTGAGGGAAGAGCAGACAATTTAATAGGCTTTCGATGTTGGTTTAGCTTTTTTACTGTGGTAATTGTAGCTGAGGAGTCTTTTGAAAGCCATGTTACTTGAGAGAAGATTAGTGCCCTCATGAAACACTAATAAGGATGTAAGAAAAGACATGGAGGGCCATGTGGAAAAAACGGACAAGTGGGCCATCTGTAATATTAGAGACACTACTACTAGATTCTGGTACTGCTTCTAAAGTCATAAATTGATAATGCTGTTAGTGTCAGATGCCAGAACTGCTGCTGGTGTCCAACAGCAGGAGTGATTTTCCCACAGAGAGAGTGAGTCCTACTGTCCCAGTGGAGAGAAGTGTATTAAAAACATGGAGATGGATGAATTATGTTGTTTTTTGGAAAATACTGAAACACATCTTATACAATGCCTGCATTGTTGCATTTCAGATAGGTTCAGATATGTAACCTAGAGCAAAATAGGAGGGTGTATAGGACTGGTTTGTGTTAAGCACTAAGATGGTATGTAGAAGGGCATAAGAAGGAAGGGAAAGGACACAGATGAAGGCTTTAAGGTGAAGGTAAATAAAGGATAAATTAGAGTCGGCTTTCCATCAGTGATGTCACCCCTCGAGTCGGAGAATGCAAAAAGTATCTTCTTCAAGGAAGATCACAACTCTGTTTAGTGGTACTCCTTTCTTCATTGTTGCACTAGCAGACACAGTCTTACATGGGTGTCCTGTTAAAATAGGCTATGTACAAATGCCAAATGAAACATGGTATCTGCCTGATAGAGCTTACCCTGCAAATACAATAGAAGATACCGTGGGTGAGTGGAGGCAGGTGGGGAGTTCTAAGGAGACATTGAAACAGTTGTCTCTAATCTCTGTATGCAGTAATGTGCTGATCCTGCTCTGAAAACAGGTAGGGCAGAGACCTGTTCTCCCCAGGACCTGGTGCCTCTTACAGCAGTTTTCTCTTTGGCAAAAGTCGGGTTGCTTGGGGAACGTGTCACAGCTGCGCAAGCCTCTTTTAGCAGAAGCACCTGATAGAGTTGTGAGAGCTGTGTGACTAAGTCTACTTGTACCAATGGTAGGACTAAGCCTTGTATCAACATAATGAATGCCTCAGTAAGTCAAGCGGAGCTGGAGAGATGTCATAGGACAACAGGTGAAATAACAGCTTCAGGTCTCTCTACTCCCAGAAAAGTATTACTTTAGTAACCACAATAATGATTTGTTTGTGGTTGTACAACATACTTGAGCTTCAAAGCAATGAGTCAGAGCATTCAACAAACTGTGATTTTTAGTGTAGTATATCCCATTGCAACTTGAACTTATGCTTCCATGTTCTTTTGAATCAATGTATCTGACTTTACAGAACATGCCTTGTATATGCCAACCAACAATTGTGTACTGAAGAAATTCTGTCTGGCTCCCAGGAAAGCAGTCTCTATTAAATCAGACACCAGAAAGTCACCTCGGGTCATAAAATATGTTGCAAAACATAAAATCATTGTGACTTTTGGAAAAATTTTTGTATACAAACAAGTAACAAGGTAAGGACCTCAATGAATTTGATTCCATTTCAGACATAAACTGCAACCCCAATCTGATAGTATACAAAAAACCTGTCGGCATGCTTCTTCCCTGCCCCCTCCCCTCTGATTTTGTTTGTGTTTATATCTGGTAAACTCTCTGCATTCTGAACCTTACGATGTAGTGTTACACAAAGAACCAAGTTAATTTTGGGACATTCTGATAGTAGAAAAGGGTGAAAATATTGTCTTGTGTTTGACAGCAGATAATTTGGTGACATTTGGGTAACTTTGTTTACTGCTCAGGAGGTCAGTGCAGACAGTTAAGCAGTTGGTTACATGTACAAATAAGTAGATCCCATGTAGCTAAATGACAGTGACAGAGCATTGCAGATTGGACCTCATTTTTCATTTTCTGCTTTTAGAATAGTCCTTTCAAATCCCTTCTCTTTTAGGATTTGATGTATTGCAACCCATGTGTTTGGAAGTTATAACAGTGAATATCTGTGAAAATTAGGTATAAGCAAATCAAGTGGAGAAGATTTGGAAAATGTTTTTAGATTCACAGAATTTATCAACTTTGAAATTTTTTTACTCCCAAGAATAAGCAGTATATTATGTCCAAGAAACATCAGTTGTGGCAGGGAGTGGGAGAGTCAAGAGGGTAAGAGTAGTTTTATCTGAAAAAAAATTTTGTGCAAATGTTGAAGAAAACCAGAGATGACGTTGCATGGCAGAATTCATCTGTTCCAGCAAGTTTATCTGCTGTAGATGGAGTAGCAGCTGAATTGCTGTAGAAATTAATTTGCCCACACAGAAAAAGTTGAATAATTTACTAGAATAAACATGCAGGGCCATGATGGGAAGCCATCTATTCAGTGTATCTATAAGGAGACAAAAAATGAAAGTAATCTTGTAACTTGCTCTTTGCAAGCAGAGAGGGAAGACAGAAAGATTTCTTGGGCTGTATGTGTGACAGGATGGAGAAGCAGAATGGAGAGAAGAAGCCACTCTGCACACTGCCATCTTGTTGAGCAAATATGGATACTGAGAAAAATAGACTTGCCAACTCTCACACCTGACAATACAAGGGAGAAGTCTTTAGTGTTGCTCCTCATATCGATGCATGTTTGTTTCCTGTGGAGAAAGGAAGAGCTGGAATCTTAAGAAACCTGTCCCTGGAGCAATGCAGCTGTGTACTGTTCCTTACACAGGACCTGTGACAGTTGTATCTGGTTTCTATATGATGGCCACAAGGCTTGTACAATTACTGCCAGTAATACAGTGGTGGAGCATGATGATAAATTAGAATAATTTACAAAAGAAAAAAAATGTATGGTCTGGTTTTATTTTCCTTCATAGCAAAGTAAGAAGGTGTCCCATGTCTCCAGCAGGAGAGACCTGACAGTGAGGGAGTGAAGTCCTTGCATAGGAATATGTGTATGATCTGTGAAATTAGGCCTTCACCTGCCTCCTGACCAGAGCAGCATGCTGTATAGCTAGTGCTTTCACAGCCAGTGGAACTAGGTAACACAGGCATCAGTTTGCTGGAGAGCAGTGGGTACGCTGGAAGCATTCTACCAGGCTTCCTTTGACAGGCAAGCCCCAGGCTTCCATGTGACAGTTCTGGAGTGTGTTGTGCTCATACCTGGTGTTTGAGAGTAGTATAAGGTGAGATGCAAAGCTTTAACAGTTAAACAAGGTGCTCATCAAAATAGACAAAGTATATTGAAATAAAACATAGTTGTTTATTGTAAGCAGCTCGGAAATGTCAGCCTTGGTGCTAAATCTGAATTTTTGTTGGACAAATAAAACTTAATCAAAAGAAAAGTATTTAATCCTCCTTCATATATGAGAAAGAAAAAAGATGCAAATCCACTGTTTGCTTTTGCACAACCTCCATTGTTTATGACTTCTTTTGGCTTTTGTCTAGAGGAGAGGAAGTTGTAGTGCTTTTTATTTGGTCTATATCAGAAGATGCTTACGTCTTTTACACAATATTGGATGGTTAATTTCTGTTGAGACCATTTGAATCGGTACATTGTTTAGGAAACTTGCTGAATTCTTTTGCTACACCCTCATGTCACATCAATAAACACTCATACAGCTGTCCCTGGTTTTCCCCAAAACATTATGAAAGTGTTATATTGGTTATGGCTGTGCATGTAAAACATACCTGGGAAAATGAAAAGTTTTTGTGTTCCTGTTGGAGAGCTTTTCAGGCAGCTGAATTTGATGAAGTGTATATACTTGAGGTGGAATGCATCTTAGGCATCGTTAACCAGTAGTCTGTACGGAGTAGTTTGGGCTCCCTTAGTAGCCTAAGAAAAAAAAGAGATGTGTCCATAGGGTGATTGACCCTCAGCCAGTGGTTGAATTTTAATGCACTTGTTTAAATGCATTGCTTCCAGATGGCTGTAGGTGACATAAATTTTGTCTTTACTAGTGTGATAGCAAATGGCTTCATCATAGCAAGCAGTTGAACTGGGAACTGTTGTGGCAGGTAAGCATGTTTGCCTTAAGACACAGTATAACCGGCATATGAGAGATAACAGCTGATTGTTACCACTACCTGACTACATGCTAGGAGTGTTGGCAGAAACACTCTCTGAAGTTACAGAAAGGTCTTTGTTAATGATCTCAGTTTGGTTTCCTGACCTCATAACATTTCCCACCATACCAAGTCATTTGGAATATGGGCTTGCATGTGGGAAGGTGAAGCAGTTTGTAAGTTGGCAAAAGGGATACTGTGGTATCCAGGTCTTCAAATGCTTGATTTCAGTACTGTAGCCTTGTACCATTGTCCTTCTGCTTGTTTTGCTATTGAAAGAGGAACAGCCAGGTTTCTTCTGCTGCTGATGCCTATAAAATTTTGACTTGCAGAACTGCTTCTCTAACCACTGCTGGGAAATGAGTTCAGTGGGGTGGTTGATGGAGCAGCTGCTCCCTGTGCCTTGTCCAGCTGAGAAGATTATTCTGCTGTCAGTTGATTTGCCTTTCCTGCCTACCCAAAGTTCTTCCACTGTCCTCACATGGATCATCTTCTGGTGATTTTGCGAAGCCTTATACCTTGGATCCATTAGTGAAGCAGACTTTCTCGTGCACGCTTAATTCGTTGTGCTCTCATGAGAACAGTTTCGTGCTACCCAAGGCTTATGATTAGTCTGGCTTTTGAAGGCTGATTCAGCAGACATATCTCCTATAGCAGTCTCAAGTGCAGCAAGTATTATGCATATCTGCTGTATCAAATTCCATGGAGCTTGTGGGTGGTTTGGAAATGATATAACCTAAGCAGTTTTTGAGCACAGCTTGTTTCTGTAGGTGAAGGCACTATAGCTTTTACAGAGTGCAGCTTTTTAATTTCTTTTGTCATGTTCGCTAAACGGGCTTAGAAGTGAGAAGTTTCAGTGAGAACCATTCTTTCTTTATGATCTGGGTGGAGTGGGAGAACCCAATTGATAGTGTTCAGGAATTTGTGGAAAACGTGTAAGTAGGAGATCATAAAGTTTGAAAGGCAGTGCCCTGACCGAGATGTACGGCAGGTTTTGCTGATGTGTGTAGTGATTCCACTCTATAGCATTAAGAGATGCTGCACACAGGAGACTTGATTCAGATTGGACTCCTGCGGTTTGTCTCGGGTTATATTAAACTTATCAAAAAAGAGCTGGTAGCCCTGAATAGTGAAGAAATACCTGCAAGTGATTTTATATTTTAATATGAGGAATGATGATACATGATTTTCTTTGTGATAAGACCAGTGGCTCTACAAAAGATTGCTTGCATTTTTATTTGAAGTGTGTGGTACACCACTTTTAAAAACAATGAATGTAATCTGACTTTCTTTTTTAAGGTCAAGCTTGTAGTTTTAGAAGGGGTACTGCTGCCATTTAGTTCTGTTCTTGTCACTAGCGTTTACTGCTGTTTATCATGTCCTTTCCTGGCTTTAAACTTTTGAAGAGGAAAAGCTTAATGTGCAGATAGCATGTTGTTCTCTTCTGTGGGAGCAGGAATAGATATGTAAACTAGCCCTTCATGTGGAACCTATGAACAAATAGTATCTGCGGCAGGAAGGGCACAGCTCACAATAGTATGACAGGGACTTGTTCTACAGCCTCCCTGTGATCTGAATGCCATAAACAGCAGAGGGGAATATAGCATGGGTAGTGAATCTTTGTAATTTTTCCTTATCTTACAAGTTACTAGCTCCATAGCTGCTGACTCCAAGGCATCGTTTTGCAGGAGGAGCTGAAGGCCTGATATAGCCTGGTTAGTGTTCTTGAAGGTGGAGGCACTCTGCCAATGCTCAGTTCTGTGCAGATCTCTCTGTTGCTGTGTGGTTAAATGCAGTAGTTTGCACGGACCACTTTGTGCTCCTTCAAAGAATCTGTGCCTAAGAATTCTTCTTAACAATTTTCTCCATGTTACCTGTGTATCCAGCTACAAATGCATCAGCCTTTCTGCTGAAAAGCACATAATCTGAAGATAGTAGAGGGTAGAACCACAAGCTGGTTTATTTTATAATCCAGTTGATTAGTAATGCTTCTTTGTAACCAGTTGATGTTTCTTCTTTGAGAAACAGAGCTTGACTGGTGTTTGACTTTTGGTTTTGCTGATCATGACATCTTGGCAGTACCACTGTCCCTGCCTCCTGATTGTGTCCCTTTGATGCTCTTAAAAAAATCATGGAGTTGCTTCTAATACACACCATTTTTTGTGAATCTGACATCTCTTTTTTTTTTTTTTTTTTTCTGGAGGTACAGTGGACTTGTGAGAAGAGGCTGTACTTTCAGTACAGGGGATGCAAGTTCAGAGGAATGCCCATTACAGCAGTAATGTAAATGTGTCAATGGGCAGCTCTTGGGAGCAGCAGAGCAGTAACGTCCATGGCAGAACAACAGGTGATAAAGTACATGTTAAAGAGGAAGGACAACTTAGCCTTTTAGGCTGAGAAAAACAGAAGTTGGCCATATTTGAGGGATCAGAATTGTAGTCTGTCAGTTTTAAATATCCCATTACAGGCATGGTCTGTGTAACATAGGAGCAGCACCATGCATTCTAACATGTGGCCTCATCCTCAAATCAGTTGCCTTTTTGAATGCCAAAGGAGAGTATACCGACAGAAGAATTATTTCAGTATATACAACTGAGGTACCTCAGTACTGTTATGAACAGCATTATTTGATGCAGGAGATGACTGAACCAGCAGAGCAGCAGCTGATGTGACGCTCCAGGGAAGGCTGAAACCTATGTCTGTCTGAAGAAGTGACAAGTACTATGTTGCAGTGAAAACAGCTCAACCTTTCGCTAGGCATTAGAGGCAAAAATGTAGATAGAGGGTGTTATAATCTGAGCAAACGGGTACTTGGCAGTAGCATTGTGAGCATAAACATCAAGTCTTTGTAGTGATGTTAGCAGTATACTATCCTAGATGCTGTGTTCTGTCTGGTTTATTTTCTGTTTTGTTGGAAAAAGATCTCTCAACTTAAGTCTCTTAAGGATCTTCTGCTTTGTAATTTCTTTCTGAACTAAGCAAAGTGCTCAGTTAGGCAGTGCCTGATTGGTGTATTACTTTGGAGGTGATGCTTATTTCCATATTCTGATGAGTCAGATCTTGGTGATCTGAATCTGTCTAGCCTAGATGCCTCAGTTACCTAAATGTCAGAGCTGATCACTAAGGTTTGATGTGAAAATACAAGTCTTCAAGTGTTGGTGTACTGGTTATACTCTTAGCACATAAATCTTTCCCTGCATTGGCAGATAAATGAACTTGGTGACCTGCAAGGTCTTTTCCATCTCTCTCTTACACGATTGTCCGCGTTGAAGCCCTAGAGTGTCACTGTTGTTGCCTCCTTCTGAGCCAGCTGGCCTCAGGGAAAGAATCTGTCTGTCAGTGACTAGGAGAGTTTGCCAACTGGCTGTGAGTTGTGTGCTGGCTCAGGAGACCCCTCCTTCATACTTTTATAGCCTGCAGAAATGGGCCTCTATTATCTGAACCCATGATTGTTTGGAGATTGCTGGGCTTTGCAATGACCTGGGGATAATAGCCTTGTGCTTTATTGTGTTCTGCTGCCCTTAAAAATTGAAGTGTAGTGAGAGCAAAGTGTGGCAGTTCTTGAAATAGTATGGAAGTGGAGCCAGCCTGGGGCCTCTATGGAGATTCAAAGTAAGTGGGGTGCAGCCAGCACAGCTACCATACTGCTGGACCAGTGTATCCGTTTGCAGCCTCTGCTCCAAGTTCTTCACAGTAACATAAATGTGCTCTGTCCTGCTGCAGTGAAAGGGGAAAGATAACTGTGGCATTACAGCTGGCATTCTGTCCATGAGGTGGATCCGTGTGCAGCACGAGGCTTTCAGGCGGAGGGAGCTTGTCTTCCCATGTCGTCAGTGCACTCAGATTAAGATAGTGTGTAACTTGTGAGCTGGGAATGTGAGCTACCACTCTATGAATCTTTCTCCTTCACCCCTCTAGGCCCAACATAACAATGGCTTCTAGAACATTACTGCAGTGAAGGAGGAAGCCTTTGAACCCAAAATACCATCTTTTCTTTCTGGTATATACACACGTTTCAAGGTTTATAGAGGAAAGGGTAAATGTGTAAAGAGATGAGTCTCCCTTAAAAGCATGAAGAAAAGATAATTAGGTTGATTAAACAAGAGGATAGCAGAAAGAGGAGAATAAACAGATGAAAAATACATGAAGACAGTGAAGAGACAAGCTGATATCTAGAGAAATGGCCATGCTCTCAAAAATGTCTAGGAGTTTTGGGGCCCACCAGTCTCGCTTTATTTCTTATGAGAGTTAAGCTACTGGGAATCTAAGCCACTATTGGAAAGGCTTTTTAGATTCCTGAATCACTTCTGATAGTTTTAAAAATTTTATCCTGAGTCTGACATACTAGGAAAAGCTTCTCTTTGTCACTTTATACAATATTGGGAAATCAGGAAGCAGTTGTGAAGGTTTCCTGTATGCTACCCATATAGGATGCTGAGGGGAATGAGATGAAGGTGCACTGACAGTGTAGAGCGAGGTGGGTTGTGATGTCCTTTACCACTTTGAGATCACAGAAGGAATAGTGTTGAGTTTTGGAGTCACAAAGGTAACAGACAAGTAGCCGTGCAGAGACAGAATAAAGGTTTATACAGCCTTGTATAAAGATCTTGAGATCTAATTTACAAATACACATTTACTACCTGCCCCCCCTCCTGGTCAGTGTAAGATTTCTTTTGTCAGCAGGTGCCCTGAGAATATGCTTCTGTGTCTTGTGAGCAACAAAAAGCTGTCTGATATGTCTTATATGCCACTAATATCTAGACTTACAGTGATACAAAGCACCTTTGAATGCTGAGTTTGTATTTAAGGAAAAGCACAAAGTCAGCCTACATCAGGGTATGTTAGTGTAAGACTGTGTTTTTGAATAAATAATTCCTATGCACCACACTCTGCACTGCCCTGATACCTGGTGATTAAATAGTGTTCTTTAAAATGGCACTAATATTGTGCATCTTCTGGCAGAAGTTCTTAAAATCTGGACCGATTGTAGTTGTTCAGTAAAAAGGTAAGTATGCCCCTTAGGAGGGCTGCAAGGGAATACAGCTTATCTGCACACACCTGAAACTGGAAGAGACAATTCACTGGAACTTAATTTGCTGCATGCTGGAAAGACTAATGATGATTCTGCATTCCATTGGCAAAGAAATGAGGTAGATGGCAAAAAAAGCTCTTATTATAGTGCCTGGGTAGTAGAAATTTATGAGAAGCATGTTCTGCTTTTGCAACCTGTGATGTCATTTCAAAATCTTGCCGTAAGGATTTTGAGGGAGAAGGCTGCAATACTGTAATCTAAAGAAAAACAACACCTGCACCAAATCTGACAATAACCGAATTTCTATCTCATCACATCCTAACTACTGCAAATGTACTGTTGCTGTAGAAGAGAAATTTGATCTTATTTGCAGTGTTTTCATAGTCAAAGGGTGTAGAGTGGGAAAAGGAAGGAAAACCCCTAGGAAAAGCAGCTATTTCGTGTTCTGCTTATATAATACTGCCAGTGAGGAAAGAATGAAATGACTTCTCTTGTGCCTCTTCTCTACTTTTTCTTCCAGCAACTCTTCCTGTTCAGTGGAACTTAGCTATGATATTGATCAGAGGGTGAAGTAGCTAGAACAGGTATGGTATTGACATGTATGATGGGATGCTAGCTGAATTGCAGGAATTTGCAAGAGGCTGTCTTATTTCTGTAAAACATACTCCTTCAGTAAGGGACATAGGGACGACCATAAAGGCTTCAACTAGAGCTTTTTGTAGCCAGTATCTTGTTTCAGCTGATTAACACATGGCAAAGGTCAGTGGTGGAAGGAGTCTAAGAACCTGGGAAACCCATTCTGGTACTTCACCTGTAAATGCTGATTTCCAGTTGTCTGGGACTTCCTTAACTGTAGGTTTTTTAATTGAATAGTTCTGCATGCTTTTTCTTTTTCTTTTTTTTTCCTTCTGTATGTTGGTCCAATTGAACTTTTAAGCCATGAACACTTTTGGCATAAACCTCATTCTCTGGCAATGGATGACACAGCTCGGCTATGTCTTGTAGGAAAAAACCCCTGTTTCTGAGTCTTTCACCTGCTAATTTCATTTGATGATCTCTGTTTGTTTTGGAGGTAATGCTGAAAAATCATGCTTTATTTACTTCCTTTACTTGTGATTTTATAGACATCTATGGCATTTATTGTAAACTCTCCAGTTACTTCTTTGCCAGGCTGAAGGTCCTTTATCTTTTTAACCATTTCTTACATGGCAGCAGTTCCATGCTTTTCATCAAGCTGGTTGCCCTTCCTTGGTTTTTGGTCTTGTCTGTACCTGTCAGTGCACAGTGTTTGAGATGCAGATGAACCTCTCACATTGTGACATAATGTTCTTTTATTTTTTTCTTTCCTAAAAATTTTTAAGATTGCGTTTGCATGTTTGACTAGTGCTGAGCACTGAGCTTAGATTTCGTAAAGGTTTCTACTATCACCCCAAAATTTGACATGCATGGTGTCAGCTATTTCAGATCCCATCCATGTGTATGTCATGTAGATTGTTTTAAGCAATTATTAAGAATGGATTTCATCTGCCATTTTGTTATGATATTGTTAGTCATATATGATTCTTGTCAAATAGTTTTTCTTTTTACTTACTTGAATAACTTGGTGACATCTACAAACCTTGATGGTTCACTTCAAAATAAGGGTCATTTCAGCCTTTTCCTGGATCATTCGGTAATATGTTGGATAGCAGCGGCTATGGATCTAGAATAGGTCCCTGCAGGATTTCACTGAATCCCTTTGATAAAACTAACCTTTTACTTCTACCTTGTTACTGCCCCACCATCAGGTCACTTCCAGTCTTCACCCATAGCAGTGTCAATGAGGGAATTTTCTTCAATTCAAGTAGACTTTATCACAATCATCTCTCATGCCTGCGTGCTCAGCGATTTCTTCAGAGAACTCTTAATGTATAAGAGGCACGTTTCCTTCTACAAAAGCTGTGTCCATCTTTGTGCAGAAAGAGAGGTCATTAGATTGTTGGCAGCAAGAGGCATTCAAAAGCTTGCAACTTCAATGGCAATTAAAAACTAAGGCTAATTGAAACCTAGCTATGAAATTAATTTTTTACTTTTTTGTTACAAAGCTGTGGCTTTAAGAAACACACCAAATATTGGGCTGTTGACTGAGTTGACAACAGGGACTTGGGCTATTGACTGAGTTGACAACAGGGACTCTGAGTTAATTTCAAATGCTTATTTTAAAATGGCTTGGTTTGTGATTTAGTGGAAAACATGCTTCTTATGGAGATTTTATTTGAAAGCCAAGTCCAAAATTCCAGCACCAAGCAGTTTTCTAGTCGTTCAGCCTTCTGGCAGAAGCAGTGGTTACATTCATTTACACTTTCCTAACTTCAATGTATCAGAGGATTTTTGCCAAAAGATTGCATTGCCAAAAAAGCTCTATGCTAGGGGGCAGAATAAGCATAGAACCTTCTGAATCTGCTACAGCAGATGATGGTGTGTCATCATCAATATATAGGTTTTTTTTCCTCCCGTAATTTTGGAACTACAAGAGTTACATAGGATTACTTATAAAGTCTGTGTCCGTACAGCAGATGTTGGAGAAGTAGTACTGTGGTTTCTCCTTGTTTTTAAGTTGTTCTTGTTCTGGGGGAGCTGCTGTGAGAAATTAGAGACTGTATTCAATCTGTAGATTGTCTGTTTCAAAAGTCAATTTGAAACCTCCATTCTCTCTCAAATGCTGATGACATTTTACAAAAAAACAGGACGGAAAGACAGATCAGATCTACTTAAAGATGATTTTTAGCTGCCTGGCCCTGTTTGCTGAACTACTGACCTGGAAGTCAAAGGCCTCAGTAGTCCTTTGAGCTGTCTGTCCCCTGTGGATGGAACAACTGATACCAGTAGCAATGACTGGCATGCAGCATAATTTTTTGATGAGAAACTACTGTACAATGACAAACAATCCTATGGAAATGCATTCCATGGTAGCAGAGCAGCAATTAAGTCCTGTCTCTCCCCACTGGGAGGTGACTAATATTTAGGTTATTGCCAAATGTTTACTACAAAATAAAACCCGAAACCATTCCAAGAAACTCAGATTCAGATGAGCTTTCTCATTAAATGAAACTTTTTTTTTTTTTTTGAAAAAATGTATATATAGAGGAAGCTCTTTTAATTATTTCTGTACCTGGAATTATAAGCAATGCCATGAGGCTACTGTAACATTTGGAGTGGAGATGTGCTCAGCATTTCTGGCGTTCCAATGTATTGGCATGTGACTGACCATGCTGTGCATCAGGGCTGTGCTGGAGGATAGGTGGCTGACTAGGTGGGTTGAGGAGTCGTTATGCAAGCTAACTTCTTGTGTGTCATTTTGTCAATAGAGGTGTTACAAAAATCGGTAGTAAGCTATTTGGGAACTGGGGCTTTGCCAGACGAAAAGAATTAACAGCTTCTTGAATATCAGCAATAGAATTTGGGTCATCTGAGGAGTCAGCCATGTGCTCAGAAATAGATGGTAACTGTAGTTGTTTTAATAAGAGAGTTTAAGATGATTGTAAAGAAGGCTGTGGGAGCGAACATACTTTTTGCAAATGTACAAAAAGGATTAATATATGTTTTTAAGGGAACAAATTGGCTGCCTGCTCCAGCATAGGAATGTTCTTTGCTACCCGAGTCATTCTCCTTTTTAGCTTCCTTATTTTATACAACACATTTTTTTGATAACTTTCCGCCTGTTCTGGCTGCATCTGAAGTACTCCACTGGCTTGCTCAACTTTGGAAGTTATCCTGACTGGTGAAGTAACTTCCGGTTTATAAAGAGAGCAGTGTTACGTTCCAAATCGTACCGAAACTTGGTGTCTTGTTTCAAAAAATGAAATGGGAAATTAATTGATTGTTCCTTAGAATCATCTCATGGGAGTAATCCAGAATAAGAAAAACCCCATGATTTCCTGTAACAGTAGGAGAACAAAATGATAAGGTATGTATGAGCTGTGGTTTGAACTACTGATGCTTTATGTTGGAGGGAAGCTGCAACAGATAACTAAGTTTTATGTATACAGAAATTTTGGAAAAACTGTTGGGCACACTGAATTCTGTTTGTCAGCAGTCAAAAGCCTTTTAATGACTACATTTTTGGAGAAGTGGGCTATGTGGTCCAGCAGCTAGAGCAATGACTGATTTTGCTTGCATTTTTCACCACTGAGCCATTCTGCGTTTCTCTGTTGTAATTTCCTTGTTTCCTTGTTTGTCTCTTACCATGCTTACCATTGTGAACTGGTTTATGATAACTGGTGTAGAAATAAAAAAAAAAGTTGAGCATTACAGTATTGTGTGGAAGGCCTGAGGGATGTAAAAAGCCCCAGAAGCAGGCAAGAGAAATGTTAAGAGAAGTTTTAGTGCAAATGTGGCTTGTATATTTGTACATGTACTTTGTAGACTGTCTGTGCCATTCTCTTTGATTATATTTGAATAGGTAATTCTGTAATTCTTGTAAAGAGGTAGTTAGAAGTATCAGTGTGAGCTTTGGAAATGTTCATGACCTGTAATCACAGATGGTGAGAAAGGGTTTTTCCTCATAAATTCATAGGCATGCAGAAGCCAGACCTTTCCTTCTGGAAGAAAGGATGAACTTTACACAGCTTCACTGTATTTCTTCCTTTCAAGAATATATTTGGCCAGGTTTTAAAAGAGCTCAGCTCCCATTTGGGCACCTAAATTAAATGGCTGGATTTGCAAAAGTGTTTAGCATCCAGCAGCTACTTTTATTCCCACGTATGTACCCAAATGGGAGATGAGTTGTTTTGACAGTGTGGCCCATTATTTGTCAAGTTGGTTGTGATTAAGACTCTGAGCATTCCGGGAGCACTCTATTAAAATACTCATAGAGCAGGCAACCTTATGGGGCCATTTATAAAGCCATACTGCTGGGCCAATAGAAACAAAATTCTGAAGTTGTGCAGCCACGTCTTGTAAATAACAATGGAGAGGGTAAATGGCTGGTGGTTGTTCTTTTCCCCTGTTCAGAGAATGCAGCTGAAAATGAGGGGAAATTCAGACAGTGGCAGCCACGAAAAAGACAAACATTGAGCATTCACAAAGCAGTAACCATTAAGGTGTGCAAGATTATCAGTCTGTGTGAGATAAGCAGGGAGTATAAATGCAAGGAGTGTCCTTCAGGAACAGTGCGCAGTTGAACAACATACATCTAAGTCATTTGTCCGGTTCTTGGCATCTTGAGAGGAGTATAATCTGAGGAATCACAGATCTCCATGGAATTCAGTAACTGGAGACTCTTAAATATGGAATAAGAATTTGTAGGGTAAACAAGGAGGGTTACTGGAAGATCGATTACTCAGTAGCTGTTGCACAGCATTATGGCTGGTAGTCTTTCTCATTTTGAGTTTTCATTTTTTAAGAAATCTTGACCAGTCATTTATCCCTGCCACCTTGAGACATTATCTGTCTGAAGAACTACATGAACATCATTTGATTCTCAGTTTATGTCAAACTAGCTATTTCCTGCTCTCCTCAGCATGTACAGAAGCCCTAGAGAAGAGCATTACACTTCTTGTTGGAGCCTAGCAGTGGGGAGGCAGTGGCTTATTTCAGGACTGGGTTGCTGCTTGAACACTTACATGCTGTGGACCAGGAGAGCTAATGGTGGCATGTGAAGGTAATGCTGCTTAGCATCTGATGACAAGAGCATCTGTTGTCTGAGGAGAAGAGTGGAGTGACAGATTACAGCTTCAATAATCTGAAGTGTTCTTCTTTCTTGTTGCCTTAATGCTTGGCCTCTGTTCCTCAACATGGTGTTTTAGGCTTCAAAGTGAAAAGAGAGCTGTCTCTTTACATTGACTGTATTGGTATAGCAGACTCAAAAATGTACTGTTGTCTGAGTTCGCAAAGCTGTTGAAGACATCTTTCATTCAAGAAAATGCAAAATGGTGATAATAAAGACCTTTATGTCTTGGTCTTACAGCTGTAAACAAAAATATCAGTTATGTTTTGCTTCTCTGTGAACATCTTTCCTTCCTTATCACCAAAGATGTTCAGATGTAATGCCTGGAAGATGGAGGGCAGCCACTCCAGTTGGTGGGGAGACTTCTCTGTCCTGTGGCTTTTGTTGTCTTGTTCAGAGTTAAGAGATTCTGGCTGCATGGTTAACACTTGCACCTACTTACTTAAAACCTGTTGTGATGATTGCAAAAGATTTCTCTCTTTTGTGGCTGATCTGCTTTCCCCTAATTTGTATCAGAAGAACTAAAGGTCTTACAAGTCTGACTAATTCAAGATCTTACAAAAATTTTTTTTATTGGTCTGAATGTGTAAAACCTAGCTGAGTCCTTTTCCCCCTGTCTTTACGCTGTTGCTGAGGCACAACTGTATTGCAAGCCTTGAAACTTTCATTTTAGGAAAGTTGTCTTTGTTTTTAGAAATTCGCAGCAGGGTGGCTAAGGTGGCCAGCTATCAGAAGAAATAATTATTTTGCAGGTGAAACTTGTGCCTAAAGGTAAAGGGAGCTGAGCCTTTTGTTTCCCTTTGCTAATGTTTAGGGGTTGGGGAGTTTATGGGAAGGATCTAGAAATGTGCTGAATCCCCTGCATAGGGATGTGTTTTCAGTAAGCTGAGTGCTGATATTCTGACTTTTAAATTGGCAAAACTGGGATTTGCCTCTTCACCCTGTGCTTACAGGTCTTGTGAATCTGTGCTCTGAACAATTTGTTTTTCTAGGAATTTGCATTTACCCTGCTTTAACTCAAAGTTGCGCCACTGAGCTTACATAGGTATTTTAAATGTGTCGTAGCTGAGGTCCTCCCAAATACCAGCGCATGTGTATTTATGATGTTTCTGTTCTATTGGTGTGGACAGAATAGATTGATGTCGTGGGTTGAGTATGTCTGCATGGCACGCTGAAATGCTTGCTGACGTGTCTGAGCTGGTGCTCACTTGTGGAGGCAGTTTAGTTGTATCAACATACTGATTACACCAGGTGGATGTATAGGACTTCACAGTTTAGAATTGGCCTGATTATCTCTGCAGAGAGTGGCACGGTTGTAGGCATAGTACTGTCTGGCAGAGCTAGGAAATTCAATCTGGACCTCTTGGATTTCAGGCCAGTGTCCAAATTAGTGTAATTTCTTTTTTTTTTTTAACTCTTTTTGGCTCCTGTGATAGTAACCAGGAGATTTGTTCATGCTCAGAGTTCATCCAGTCAGGGCCTTTACAGGTGCTTCAGTGTTGATGTATTAACCTTTACAGTCAGTGGAAAGACCCAGTGTCTCACAGTTTTTATTAGAAGTGGATCAGATCCTTACTGAGGTAAAGTGCCCTTTCTGAGAGGCTGCAGTTATGGGCAATTGTAGAGTTGGGGGAAGCAGTAGTGAGCAATTCTGCAGAGTGGCTGAACAGTGAAATACGTTAAAGAGTACAATATAAGGGGCTATTCTTTCTTTTGAGGGGATATAGGGAGTGAGTGTGCCAACATTCATACAACACGTGTGGTCTTGAAATTGTTTCAGCATACTGGATGTGATGTTTTCTCTTTCAATGCAGCACTGCTCGTCAAGGTATGTGTTTTTTAGATCATTATAAAGCTGCCTGGTGGGATAACGTTGGGTAGGAAAAATCCATGAGTTCAAGTGAGCTTTGTAACAGTGTGAGTGTTTATGGCCAGATTGCATTACTTACTTCCTAGCTATGGAACTGCTGTGAGCATCATACCATACCTAAGCTATAATATATAGTTTAAAGCTACTACTGGTCATTATCTGATAGTTAATGCCTGAGGAAACTATACATTATTGCTATTATGAATTGTTTTTTTACTGTTTTCAGTTTCCAATTTTACTGAACAGCTGCTGACAACACCTTCTGAGTCTCTCCAGGCTGGATTACAGTGGTTGACACAGGACAGTTTTATGGCTTTGTTGTATATGTGTATGTTTTAGAAGAATGTGCTTATATCTACTGCAGTATTTATTTGTGTATTGCAAAAAAAGTACGTAATAGGAAATCTTGCATTATGTTACAACTTTAACTACTGATGCACTTTTTGGAAGTATCTTAAGATAGAAAAGAATGATTTAAACATTGTTTTGAATTGTTTTTAGCAATCAGTTTTTTGCGATTCAGTGATAGTCATATGAAATGTGCATAGTATCAAAAGCTCTATGAAAATAAAGCATTTTAAAGCTGTGATTTCATTTTTTGTAGTTCTATAACTCCAAGTATTGTACATTTAGTTTATCACATTTTCAAATTTGGTTCTGGAAGTTACTTATCTCTGTTCTACAGTTTTAAAAAACTGCAAGCAATATGATGTGTTGAAATTTGGCTGTTCGTTATATATTCTAATTTTCTATGTGAAAGGATTACTCACAAAATAGAGATAAGGGAAAAATGGAAGAACATAATGATTTGCTTCCAGATGTGAATTCTTTTTCCCCTCAAGGTATAGGCGTGAAATGACAGATACTCAGCTGAACAGTGGATAAAAAGGTCTTAATATTAAAAACAAAATGTGACAGGAAATATACCTTACTAGCATAGTCTCTTGGATACTCATCCTCACTTTCATTTGGCACCCTGAATTAATATTTTAACTTAATAAGATCTGCAAGGGACTTGCGTAGTGATTTCATTTGTCTTCAGGTATTGCAGTGCTGCTATATAGAAAACTATATTAATGTTTATAACAGGCAATTTTTTCAAGAACTACTGTATAATATAAATCTGCATTAATTATTGCCCTTGTTAAAAGTGTAACAGTAAAACATCGTAAGTCTCTGTCTGTTTGTTTATATATTTATTAGACAACTGGTAACTATGGCCAAGTTACTCTGTGTGTGTGTGTGTAAAATAAAAAAAACCAAAGCCCAAACACATACTCAGCTTTATTATTAAGTAAAGGACAGTGGGAGACTTAAATGAACTACAGTATATAAAAGGCTTTGCTCCCACTACAAAAGAAGAGCAATTTCATGATGCTTATTGGTGTGGTCCAGCTATTGCATAATAGCCCCAGCTAGCCATAGTACACATAATTATGATATATCTCTCATAATCTCTATTACCATAATACATTTCTCTTCCACAAGAGAAATTAGATGCATAGTATGCGGTGGCTCACGATTTTGCCATCTTAAAGAGATGCTTAGTGATGCATTTGAGTGATGGTTGAATCACCTATTTTATACTTAAGTACATAATCCCAAGAAGGTTTAAATCAATGTGTTAATTGGTAAGTGAGACTGTAATTATATGTATAATCATGGAAATTTTGAATCCAGATTATTTACTTGCTCTCAGGAAATTAATCTACAGAGGTCATATATTAGATTGCTTGTTTATTAAGTGGAACCCCTGTAGTTACAAAGTACTGATTGGCTATAAGCTGAATGAAGCATTCTTATAGCTGTATCCAGCAGGTGTCAACAGTTCAAATCTTTGAGTGCGTATTGATCCAGATTCAAACAGTTCATTAATCTAAGCACACATTATATAGATTTTTCAATGCAATTTTGAAAGAGTTGAAAAATTGTATTGAATGATGAGAGATGATACTCAAATTATGTTTTTATGGCAAATCTCCCTTGCGTTTGTGACATACTCAGATGGGGTTGGGTGCTAAAACTGACACTGTGTCTTGATTTTTATTTTCAGATGTACTTTTCTGACTTGAGAGTAGCTTCAGTGGATGAAGTAGTCTTTGTGTGCTGGCAATCCAAACCATCTGTTTTTCTAGCATCAGGTTTGTCACCTACAACCCCTGCTTCCTTTTCATTTGCTTGCACAGAAATAGTGCTGGTAGCACTTAAGAATCCCAGAGACATCCAGATATACCTTGTTTTATTTCTGCTCCTCGGTCTTGATGCTGGAATCCTCTGGCAAGGCCATTCAGCACAGGTTTAAATGGGATGGCTCTAATGAAATAATCTGTACAGCTTGAACCTTAAAGCTGAAGTGTATGCTTAGGTTTTTCATTTCATGGGGAAAAAGGCCATGGAGAGCCTGCTAGTCAAAGGTATTTGGCTGGATTTTCCCTCATCCACACTGGTGTACCAGAGAGCCGAAATCGGCTGGTCATTCAGATCACTTGTCAAATACTTTATTCTCACATATGAGGTTATTAAGAGAAATAGCGTTTCTTTTCCATGATGAACTCTGAGCTCTATCAGTTGGTGCATCTATAGGCTTTTAGTTTGGCAATTATAAGTTTTTACTCCCTTTTTCTTCTCTGCTAATTGCTAGTATCTTTGTTGAAGTAGAGAACAAAGAAAAGAAAGGAAAAGAAGAGAAGTTTCTGCTGTTATTAGTAAGACAAAAAAAAGAGGGAAAGATTGTTCAATTTTAAGGGAAAAATGCAATATACAGAAACAGATCAAGCTTTTCAGGAGTTACTATATTTCTCTCTTACTGTAATGATCAAGCTAAAGATATGCTTCAGTCCTGCTGACCAATTTTGATTAGATTGTTGTAATACCTAGTACCATGTATTAGGATAGCAGGAATGCCTACTTAATCATTTACAAATGATAAGAGTGTTTTGTTCTTTTATTTTCCTGACTCCTTGCAGTTCAACAGATTTATTTTTTTTTTTCTGGCAATATTATGGGAGTTATGATATCTCTCCTAGACGCTTGCAATTCATATAATATGAATTGCGAAGCTGCAAAGAAGGCAGCAATTGTGCAATAGAGTGTTGTAGATCTGATGCAGTAAAGATACTGTACAGAACCTGACCCAATTATCTTACAGTTTATGCTCCTTTTGTACTGACAATGCTATTGTTATTTCCTAGTACCAATAATGAACTTTAGACTGTTTAATTTCATAAAGTACAACTTGTATTGTACAGTTTGCGTATCTAAAAAAAAATGCAAAATTGCAATAAAGCTTATAAAATAATGGATAGGAATTTTTCAGAAGAGTTGACATGCCTGTCAAGATAATACTGATAGAATTTCATACATCTGCAGTAGGACACAAAATTAATTACCAAAGAATCTGACATTGTTAGTCCTTTTTATTCAGTTATATGATAGCTTCAGTGCTCGGGAAAAAAATAGAAATCAAAGCAGAATTCAAAACTGTTCTCAGAATGGCAGGTTTTCATCTCGAAATGTTAATGTATGTTAAACTTTAATTAAAAAGAGTGCATATCATATCTTAACCTTTTTAAATATAGCATAATTATCTGTGGTACAGATCCTATTCAAAGGTATATTATTTTATTGGAAGATTCTATTTTAATGTAAAGGATTTCTGGTTTTCAGCAAATTATTGTCATCTTGTAATTTTGGAGAGCTGGGCATACACACAATGGTGCAATCTGCAGTCTTCCATAAAGTCCAAGGGTGTAATTCAGTCACAAAGATTGGTGACATTTCCAACATGAAATATAGATTGAGCACTTAATACAAATATAAAATATCAAGGTCCCTTTCTAACCTTTATGTTTTTAAAGATATTTTACCCAGATACAGCTACACTGTTGGAACATGGGTGTCTGTAAATTGCCTAGTTCAAAGACCTGTTTTTGCATGCAGGCTGCCTTTACTATGCCGCTCTGGATTTCTGCGGATGCTTGCGTGGAGATAACGTCTCCTTTCTTCTTCTTTCATCCTGAACGTGAGCCATTCAGAATGTCGCAAGCAGAAGTTACTTAGAGCAACAGTGCCATGCTGCAGGACAGGCGGTTGGTGCCCAGATGTGCGGTGTGCCCGCGCAGCTGGTGTGCGGAGCCCGCGGGGCGCTGGGCACTAGGTGTCACTGTTCCTCCACCGTGGAACCGCCGCCCCTGCATTTTTTGGGCTGTGAGTGTGAAGTAGCTGTAGGTGGCAAAGGTTTGTAAGTTTAGTTTGTATAGTGCCACTTTAGCTCATACAGTCATGAACTTTGAGACAAACAGCAGCTGGATCACTAAGCGTTTCCTCGTGTAACGTAAACATCAAGCATATAGTTGAGAGAGAGGCATCAGCAAGACACTTTTTAGGTGGATGGGTGTGAGCCAACTGTGGTCTGCGAACTTTGAACCACTGAAACCTTAATACTCAGGAAAGCAAGCAGATTGCTAATCTCCATTTTATTTGTCAGCAAAAGGATGCCTTTATTTTGTATCCACTCACTGGAAGAACTGCATGAGATCTCTACTAGAACTTCATAGGTAAAGGTTGGTTAGGTAGTATATGCCATAATTTCTCTCTTCAGTCACTCAGTGAAGCTCCCCCCCCAAAAAAAACCCCCAAAACCCAAAACAAACAAACCACAACCAAAACCCAAAACAAACAAACAAAACATAAAAACCAAATAACCAACAAACCCACAACTAAATACAGGTTTGAGTGTTCTTTAAGCTGCAACTAAACGCCAAAAGTAAGAAATAAAGGAGGAAACACAGGGCCAGCACTGACAGTAGGCTTTTATGCCTGCATTTAGACCAGAATTTATTTGAGAAGTACCTCCAGTGACAAAAATGAGTAGAGAAGTTGGTCATTAGTACTGCATAAATTAAAAGCTTAGGAATAACCTCAATAACCTATAAAATCTGTCTTGGTGTGGATGCCTCTCTGTCTGTGTATTTAGAAAGTAATATTTCTGGGTCTGTCCTTCCTTCCATCAGGAGGGGACTTCTGCAAAGAGGGAGTTCTTCAGTCTGGAAGTAAAGATGTAGCTCTTAATATCCAGTGGATAGTAGCTGAAGTTAGAAAACTGTAACTACTTGTGCTGTGTTTTTGCATACCTGGATTCAGACTCTCATGTCTTCCACATGGGCGAGTTCCTGCTCCATGCTTTCTGACTGATCTTGGTTTAGCTGAGCTGACACAGGCACTTCCTCTCTCACACAAAGGCTTTTTGCCCATTTAGAGACCTAAGGATCAGAGGGAAAGAAGAGTGTAGCTTTCCAAGTGTGGGGAATAAAATATAGCTGCTACTTAATGTGTTGCAAGAGTGGCTAGGAACCACCGAGCTGTGAGAGAACAATCCAGGGACCAACTTCACTCAAACTCTTGCATTTTATTTAACATTTATTTAAATAGTGAAACTCTTTGATTGTTAAATTAGCATTGAAGCAGGCTGGAAACTGGTTTACAGTCTCTGGAAAGCAGCCACACATCATCAGTGTCATAAATTATGTCCTTTTTTACCAAGATACTGGCTGCCAGCTGAAAGGTTAGAAATAACTTATTTTCAAATGCAATTTGCAGTTTATCCATGGAGAGAAAAGAGCCAAATGGATGCAGCTGCCTTTAAGATTAACCCCACAGAGTTATCAGGCTTGGAGTTCCCAGGGAAGTGCAGTGCATTCAGTAGTATCCCTACACAACACAGTAGGGAACGCCACCTCATCGTGGCACCTGAGAGTTAGGGGTGGAGGTATGTGTGCTTGTACCAACAGAAACCCAGGTTGTCATAATTTGTCATAATGACAAACCCCCAGAACAAAGCAGTGGAATAACTCTCAGTGGGGTGATGTGTTTAGGTGATGCAAACACAATTTCATGATATAAGGGGGGCCATGATTTTTAAAGCCTTTTTTAGTGCTGATGAGCAACATCAAATTTTATTTCTCTGGTTGAGGTGTGCTATCTTACTTCAGTCTTTGAGGAAATGACATCTTTTAACGAAGAGGCACCTTCTGTTTTGGAAATTGTTGTGCCTTCTGTAAGTGTCAAAGCTAAGAATATCTGAAGAACTTCCATGAATTGGAGAGGTTATGGCATTTTTTCAATTTATTTTGTATTTTTTTTTTTCAGTGCAGTTTGTAAATTTCTGCAAGTCAGTTTTTCAGAGAAAACTGTAACTTAGGAGAGTAAATCTTGAATTAATAGATGCAGTGGCTTAGCATTCATGTCAGGTTACCTAAAGTTATTTTAAAATGATATATAAAATGATTTTTAAAAACAGTGAGCCCCCTAGGTTGTTTAATTTTCAAATCCATCACTCAAGCCGAGATGGTTTACAGTGCATGTGACACAGCAGAAGAAGGATTACTGTACGTGTGAAGCATGAGGACAAAGATTACTGAGGAAATGCTAGAGTCAGATGTAGCTGGGAATCATCGTTTTGTGCATAGGAGGTGTTATTTATTTACAGTATAACTCCCTTTGATTTGACAATGAGACTGAGTCCTACATTGAGCATGCAAGTTCAGTCTGAAATACAGCCTATGTGGCATAGATGCATGTGGGGTTGTGTGGTGGTTTTTTTTGGTCACACAGCTGCATCGTTAGTAACAGTGACATCTTATGTGTAGAGCTGCAATGGTCGCTTACTTCTTAAAGTACTTTCCTGTATCATGTGCCTTTTTAATGTTCAAAGAAAACTCACGCAATATCTGCTATCTTGATGTCTTGTGACCTGGGAACTGAGCTTATTGTATAAAAACAGCAAGCAGAAACTGGAACCTTGCAGTGAGAATGTGCAGTTCATTTCAAGTGCAGTTGGATGAATCATTGTTGAAATTCTTTTTTTATAAGGTCACTTATTGCGGCAGATTTTTGAAAGGAAAATACAAACTCATACAGTCACTCCTGAAACAATTTCCCTGCATGTTAGTGGTATATTCCTTGTGCTTAGGAAATCGATGTCAGTGATGTAATGGGAGTTTCTACATCATACTGGTATGTCATTCACTCAAAGAGAGCATCGTGGGAGCTGGTGAGATTGATGTCCTCTCTAAGAATAGCACTGATTATAGAACAGATTTTCCCATATACAGAGCCATTTTTAATTCACTGCCTACTGCAGCTGCCAGCCTGTGGAGATAATCCCTTCTAGCAGAATAGTTCTAGATTATTATAGGGAAATCAAATTTGCATAAAAGCATTTTATCGCTCCCCTTTTTTTCATGTCAAAGTTACCAAATATTCACTGTCAGTTACTTTTTTGTGTGTAGGAAGAACTTTGTTAGAATTACATCTTAAGTAAATTTTGTTAAGATCTTTCTGACTCTTTGTTGGTTTAGGTATTTTAGAATGAATAATAACTACAAATAATGATTGTTAGGGATCAAGCAAGCTTTTTAAAAAAGAAAAAGAAAACTAAAAACTAAGAGCTGTTTTTGCACACCTTGAGGAGCCTGAGTAGCTCTGTTCATATCTACTTAATTACATAGTCTCTGTGACCTGGGCAAGTCTTGCAGGATGGGTCCCTATAGTTTGAAAGTGTGATGCAACCAACCATTGATCAAAGTGCCGTGCAAATCTGAGTAGTTGTTGTCATTTACTGATGAGGAACTGAGGCACAAGTAAGTTAAATAACTGACTTAGGGTTACAAACTGGTAGCAGAATAGACTTACAGCCTCCTGAATTGCAAGTGGTTGCCTGCATGGTTGGGCTGTTCTCCACATCATCATGTTCAATAGCACTTATTCCAACAGATTTTTGAGGTTCAGCAGCATGGGTAAGTTTGTTGTTTTTTGGAGTGATATTTGTAATTCACTTTTATACTTCAACATACCTTAGTGCAGTACTGGGTATCTTAGAATCCGTATATAAGCTGCTTTTTCAAAGGTCAAGGAAAATGTTGTGGCGAGGTCTTAGGGCACAGAAAGAAATTTTGCTCCCATTTTGAAATCTGAGGTTGAAATTTTTCTTCATTTGTCTTTGCTTCAGCCTTGTTCCTAGGTCAGTGGAGTACCATTTAAAAGTATTAATGAATTTTTTATCTCCTTCTCTGTTAAGATCTCTAGTATGACTTGCAGAATTCTAGAACTGCATTGCAAAAGCTAAACTTTAAAGGAAACACTAAGGCATCATTCAGTTGCCTGAACTGAGGAGGCTAATGCTGTTTGATACATGCTAGGACTCACCAGAAGGCTGGGGGCATCACATAGATACTGTGTTGGATCCAGCCTTGTGTTGACATTATCAGATGCCTTTGCTTAGGCAACTGAATGGAGATTGCAGATTGATTGCAGAGGTAAATATTTTTTAAAAAAGCACGCATAACAGGAAGAACATGACCTAACATGCTGACCATGAAGGTAAGATCGTGGCTCGTATCTGTGTGAAAGCAGAGAGGAGACCATTCAGTACATAAGGCTGGTTTCAGATTCAGAATTTGCTGCCTTATTCCTTTGAAAACTCTTTGAAGAGGAATGGTAGGTATGAATATGCAGTTCGACCCTGGCCACAACTGGGAATTGCTTGGTATGACAGAGCAGAGAGGCTGCATGGGAATTGATTTCTATGCTTTGCGTTGTTTGAGTCCAGTTCTTAGGTAGACTGGAGGCACCTGGAGCTTAAGCTTACCTGGCAGTGGCCCCCTGGGACCTTCTGCTGATTAAAAGCAGCTGAAGTGCTGAATGCTCCGGGAGGGTCCTCTGCGATCTTTAGCACATGCTCTGTAAGAGGTCTCAGTGGCCTGGGTTGGAGTGGCCAGGAGTGAAATAAATATTTATGTTGGTAGTTACGAGATCATGAACTATTGCACAGAAACAATTAATTAATGACCTCCATGCCTCTTCTGGCTTCATTGATTTCAGTAGATGAGGCTGGGAGAGGTCTTGGCCACTCTGTGCACTCTCAGCAGTAGAAATTACTGTTTCCCTTAACAGCGTGCAGAGTTATATTTTTCCCAGGAACTATGATAGCCTGCTTAAGTACTGTGCTCCCTCTGCTATCAGGTGCTAACGCAGAGTTTATGGTTGTAACAGGCAAAATGACTTTGGAGGATTGTGCTGTAACCTGATAGTTTTTCCCCTACCCTCAGCATTATAACACGATTTGGTCTTGCCTGTGGATGGAAGTAAATCATATTTTACCCTCACTGCTAAATTGTATTATGGCCCTGACCTTTATAGGTGAGACAAAACTGCATTATAATGTGGTTATAGGACTGCTGTGTTATACAGGGAAAACATGGTTATCTGAGGGTCTCATGGGAGTGTCCTAAGCCAGAAGATAATCAGGAGTTTGGATAACCAGGATTTTCAGCCTTGCAGATGTATTAAGTTAAATCAAAGCTTCACTCCTGAAGCTGGGGGACAAACATGAGTCCAGTAAATATGCATTAAAATGTAACATAATATTCAACGTGATGAAACAGAGTGGAGCAGGCCCTCAGCTGCTGTGAGTTGTCATGACACTGAAGTGAAGGTATGACAACTAACGCCATCTGGGATCTTCCTGTCTTCCCAGATTGGCCCTCCAGTGTGTTTTTTCGAGTATGATTCCTTCTAAAAATACTAAAATTAGAAAAGTCAAGCCAACAGGCAATACAAGGTCCCATTAGACAGAAAAGTGAAGGTAAAAAAAAATTCCTGCGAACAACAGCCTGGCTGGGTACATGGTTACAGCATGTTAGTTGAAATACTGGTTTTGTATGCCGCGGTTTCAAGCAATGCAGTAGAGAACCCCATTGAGAAGAAGAATATGCTAGAAAATATATACCACTGCGGATTCCCTGAAGATCATAGCAGGTACGTGGTACTTCCTTCTGAATGACCCATTGTGTCGATTCTGTCGGAAAGGGTGGTCACGGGTGCCTTGCAGGGACCGCAGGTGGCTGCACTCACTGTCCCCATGTAGGAGCATGGAGTGCAGACACTTCTCGGAGCAGCCTTAGTGACGCCTCGTCACCGGAACCGTGGTCCATGGGAGGCAGTGTGGGGCTGGACTGGGAACACAGGTCTGTTCTGTACTATTTCTCTGGTTTTCTAGGTGCACACCTCCAGACCCTGATAATTGACAGCTAAAGATCCGTTTACCTTGAGTGTTTCTTGCACCTTGTATTTAAGGGTGAGCCTTCGCTTTATATGACACGGAGCTGTGTGAAGCACTCTGCAGGATGTTGTGATGATTGCTTACCTAATGTATTCAAGTTACTAAATGAAGTCTAAAATTAATTGGAATGCTCCCAGCATCTTCAGGGATAAGGGTTTAACAGTGTACAGACCTTAAACTGTTTGCACAGTTGTGCCTTACAGAAAGTCTGTGTGATGTTAGCAAATATCTTCACATTCCCTTTTACAGACAGCTTGTCGTCCTGCCGCATAAGCCTGACAATGGGGACTGCCATCCTTCGGTCTTTTATGGATTACACTCGCTGGATGTATATAAAAGCATGTGTGTATGTAACTGTGTGTTTAGCTCTGTGTGTGTGTATGTGTATATAAATAGAGAGAGAATGTTTTCTGTGTGTATACGTGTAGTACTATTTATATAGTACAATTGGATTTTGGATTTTAGTTTAAAAAGAAAAGTAATTCTTTATGCCAAGGAATTATCTTGCTGAGCCCTCACCACTGTGACCATTTCTACTCTGATGGGTTTCCCATTCACTGGAGCTGAGTATACAAGTAGATGAAAAGGTGGCTTCACAGGCCCACAAAGAAAGTGTATTTCATTTTTAGTGTATGCTAAGGATTGGACATTGCTATCCAGTTCTGGCTTTCTCCTTCATAACAAAGAGGAATGGAGGCATTTTGCTCCCACTGAAGTTGAGTTTCTACAGAACCTTGGTAGTGTATGAGATAACAGAGCATCAGGTTCTTGGGCAGTATTTTTTGTTGATGTGAATGAGGCTATCCTGGGTTACAGAGGATCTAGCTCTGTAAATCCTTCGAACTTACTATTTGCTACATCAAGTGATTTCTGTTGCTTGATCTCGTAAGTCATAAGAAATACTACTATGACTTCTTTTCTCCTAACATTTGAAGCCCAAAATACAAACTCATCTTTCACTCTGAAACTATACCAGGCAGGCGACCATGTGATTGAAATATATAATAATATCGTGTAAACAGAATAAATTTCTTACGGACCAGTCAGCCCCCTCATCCTGTTGTCTAGCATAATGGAGCCTACAGTCGTATGACTACAATTTTGATGTGATTCCAGCAGACATCAAAATATATTATGTCAAAGTTGTTAAAAGAAAAAATGCTGTAAGGAAGCATAATTACTGACTGCCTTTCTGCAGACTGTATTAACTTGCATATGATCATTAGCTGTAAATAAAAAATAGTTTTTGATGTCTTTTATTCAGAAAAGACTGAATTTCATTTGGGCTTTTCCTGTCATGTGTACATGACAATCTTGACAACTGTGTACCTGTTGTTACGTTCTTGTAACAGTTAGATGAGAGACTGATCAATTGAAGACATAATAAATTAAGGGTATAATAGTGTTGCTTGTCAAGGTATTGCTAACTAAATAAGACCTGGCTTGCAATTTATCTGGTATATTTATATTAAGTGGGAATTACACTTAGAGATTTGTATAATTGACTTGCTTTGCAGTTTATTTTTTAAAAATTAGATTAACCTCTAAATTGTTCGTTATTTGCTGTAAATAACAATGATTAGTTTGGTTCAGGCGTAGGATGAGGGAAGCAACAAACTGGAACAAGAACCCTGTCAGATGAGCAGCACCATCATCCTTTACAGTTTAGGTTGGCAGTTCAATTAAAAGTTTTTCTGTTCCCAATAGAGAGTTCCTCTTCTTTGGGTAGAGACTTGGTGTGTTCTTTGTGATGTACGTTTAAGCTTGCCATTATCAGCAGTTTACTGAAGCAGCTGTACAATACACAATGTTCTTCTGCATAAGCATTTTGCAGGGAAGGTTACAGAAGCATCCAGAGCCACTCATGAGGAAGCTAACCTTAGGCTAAACTAAAAGAAGGGCAGAAGTGTTTTTTTATTGGTGATGCACTAACCCACTGGGTTTAGAACTGTGCCTTCTGGTTGACTACTTGCTTTATTTGAAGCCCAAAAGACAAAACTCACTGACCAAACATAATGGTAATCTAGCAGTGAGAAAGATGAATAAAATACATGGAGTTTTTATCCTTCAGCACTTCCATTATCCTTGTCGGACTTTTAGCTAAGGAGCTTTGCACAATCTGAGCAGGCGTCTGTGTTGGGAGAAAGTATATGGCATTAGAACAGCAGATGTGGGTTTTTTTGCAGAGAAGTCAACTTCTGTTGCAGGTGTAAGTTTTGAAAAATATAAACAAGAAGCAGACTCCATGTAACTGTACCATCAATTAAGTTGGTTTAATAGCATTTCCACTTGTTGTTAATAAAGCAAACATTTACTTATCTTATCTCTTGTAAGCAGGAAGGAAGTTAAAGTGCACAGTAATGCACACTGCTGTCAAGAAAAGTGGTTTATAATATCATATGATATAATTTGCAGTGAAGCAAAACCAGCAAATGGCTATGTGGGAGCACTCTTTATCCTCTTGATTTAACTTCTTCCCCTCCCTTCCCCCTCGGTAGCTTCGTTGTTGTTGCTCATTTCCCTAGTTTTGTGCATTCTTAGCATTTCCTGCTGTAATCTTCTTGAATATCAACAGCCTGGCTGTGCAAAGATCATACTACTGGAGGACAGATGAGATGAAGGGTAAATGGTGTGAAATCCCCTTCCCTCAGGTTTTTTCTTTGCCTTCTCCCTGGATTGAGCTACTTGGAGGAGCAATCAGCCTGAGCATTTAATTGTACTCCAAGGAATGCGCTGGTATCGTCAAGACTGACAAATGATGGTCCGAGTAGTGAGGGCATTTGCTGAAAAATATAATTTGTCAGTCATTTTTAAAAAGGTGAGTATTACTGATTGCTAATGAAACAAAACATTTATTTTCCTGTCTCACGTGGCAGATTTTTCCTCTTTTGCCCTCAAATCTTGTACCATTCTCAGTACTACCCAATGAGAGGAAGGCACTTCTTTGCTTTTAAGAGAAGCCTAAATCTTGACTAAATGTAGGTTCTCAAGGCCATGTTAAGCTTTCTAAATAAGCAAACTTCCTGGAGCTGTTACATGCTCAGCACTTTACAAGTCAGCCTGCTGATACTTAAATATCTAAAAAACTAACTTTGGACTTTTGTTAAAAATAATAGCCAAGAGTGTGCAGGAGGAGTTTGGAGTGCTGGAACCGCAATTGCTGCAGTGTCCCACTGCTGTTGTGTCGAAGAGAATGAGTTGCTGATTAATTCTATAGTTTTGCATGCAATACTGATTTGTAAAAACACTCCCCACCTCCTTTGTCTGGAAACGATCCCATAGTCTGCTGACATTTGAAAGAATATATAGCTTATCTGTTGTGAAGTCCACTGAAAAATAATTTACTATTCACATGTTAAATACAGGGGCAGTTGGTCTTTTTATACTACTGCAATAATTCTGTGAGGAAAATTTCAATGATGAAAATGAAAAAAAAGTTAAAATAGTCATAATTTACTGCTTTAGTCTGCAGGGCAGCTGTTTTCTGCCTCTATCTGTATTCTAATAAGTCTTTTAAATGAAGAGATTTATGAGATTATTTTAATTTTGATGTCTTTTTAATGCTTCATGCATTTTAAATACAACCTTTTAATAGTTTTTGAGATTGAAGAATTTAATTTTATTTTATACTGCGGAAATAAATGTATTCTCAGGAGACTGCACCATTATTACAGCTTTTTCTTTTTCCTTTTTTTTTTCCTCCTTTTTTTTTTTTTTTTTTTTAAATCCAATATATCTGGCATATACAACTATAGTACCAACCAGCAATGCTACACTTAGCATCAAATGCAAGGCATCATTAGAGCTTGAGAGACAATCTGGCTAGTAAGGATACTTAAAAAGAAAACTGGCAGAACTCTGCTTGCTGTGGGTAATAACCTTCTGTTGATAGAGCTGCACAGAAAGCTTGTGTTGTAAAGGTAAGATTCAGAATATTCTGAATGCAGCAAAATAGGTGTGGTCCTTCTGTGTAAGGTACCTCTGCATCCCTACTGTCTGCTTCTGCAGCAAGTGTGTTGAGGGCAAGCCCTGGTGCACGCTGCATCGGTCTGTAATGGAACAGCCCCAGCCAGCTGCCTGGTGTGATCTCTCAGGTGTACGGCTGTGCAGAAGTCTGATTCTTTCTTAATTCATACAAAACTCCTGTCTGCAAAATCTTGGTGCCTTGTGCTTTTGCTCTGGTTGCAGGTTGTTAATAGCAGGCATGTATTTTATGTAAGAGCAGAAGGAAATTGACAAAAGGCTTTAATGAAGTAGAAGGAGTGGCAGACTCTCACCTCATTTTAGCCGTCTGAAAATGAAGTATTTAGCTAGTCATAGATCTTTTCAGAGCTTAGGTAATGGGCCCTGCTTGGATGGGCATGGTGCGTGTTTTAAATGTGGTTGGGAAATGTAAAGCGGATGAAGACTGGCAGCAAGAAGAGAGTGGCAGCTAACGCAGGGCTGGCAGGGCACACAAACAGTGCAGTTCTCAGTGGCAGGTCTGTGCTGCTGACTAGCTAGTCCTACCTCTGCCCTGTTAAATGTAGTAGCAGGAGTGGCTCTCTGCAGCTGGAACCTCTTCCAGTAGTCCCGAGTATTACAATGGTTGGCATGTCAACTTACTATATATTAAAAACCAGCTTTGTAACAGTTTTGGAAAGATGTGACCTATGATCTTCAGGCTCCGTCAGTTCTGTTTGCTGTACAGAGCATGGGACTTTCCTTAGCTCCATGCTGGTCCTATGCTTAGTTAACCTCTTTGTGAGTACCTGGGAAACATGTGAGTGCAGCACTCAGCCACTCCTGTAGTGACTCGCATGCATGCCCTTAAGTCAGCCATAAGCACTGCTTTCTTGTCCTCCTAAAATACTTTGGCTGAGATTTGTCAAGGTCCAAGCTGTTAGGCACACGAGGGATTAGGGACAAGCCCTAAGTATTTTGAGAGAACATCTTCCAAATCCTACTTTCTACCTTACCTTTCAGCAAAGCTTGAAATGGTCTTCAAGAAGTGATCGGGATGTTGCCAAACAGCCTGAGAATCTCATCAGTTTTTAAAATGGTGAGGCCACACCTAGAGTACTGTGTCCAGTTCTGAGCTCTCCAGTAGAAAAGAAGCATGGACATAATGAAGAGAGTCCACTGAAGGGCCACAAAGATGATGAAAGGACTGGAACATCTCTCCTACAAGGAAAGGCTGAGAGAGCTGGGACTGTTCAGCCTGGAGAAAAGAAGGCTCGGGGGGAACCTTATCAGTGTAGACCAATACCTGAAGGAAGGGTGCAAAGAAGATGGAGCCAGGCTCTCTTCAGTCGTGCCCAGTGACAGAGCAAGAGGCAGTGGGCACAAACTGAAACACAGGAGGTTCCCTCTGGCCATCAGGAAACACTTTTTCACTGTGAGGGTGACGGAATACTGGCACAGGTTGTGCAGGGAGGTTGTAGAGTCTCCATCATTGGAAATATTCAAAAGCTCTCTGGACATGGTCCTGGGCAACTGACTCTAAGTGACCCTGCTTGAGCAGGGGCGTTGAGCTGGGTGACCTCTGGAGGTCCCTTCCAACCTCAACCATTTTGTGAATTTTTACTCTTATTTTGATTTGTATAAGACAGACGTTTCATAGAGGGAGTTAAAATATTAATTGAATGACTTATATGGACTTTAATGAATTAAAATATTTTTTTGGGAAACACAAACAGTAAGATTGGAATGTAAAGTTAAGAAAAAGGAGTGAGTAAAGCAAAGAAGATGTTCAATGAGAGAATTGGATGAGGAGTTAGGAGATCTATTGGGATTTAATAAATAAAGCAACTCCATCAGGTTCAGGAAGTGCTCTGAACTGCAACTGCAAATCCTGCAAAACATTCAGAGGAAGGGAGGAAAGGCCATATATTCTTGCAAAGAGCACCCGCATCTGGGCCCTGTTGGAAATAAGATTAGATAGACACTTGTCCTGAAGTAATAGACTGGTGTTCTGTGCCGCCTTATGGGTAGTCTCATCACTGTAAGATGGCTGTTAGGTTGTTAAGTCAATACTGTGCAAGGTTAGAAGAGTAAAGATCAGCAATAGGAACTCATATTTGGATGAGTTAATTCCAAGAGAAAGATGTGTTTACTCTGTGGTCATGTTACAGAAATGGAAATTTCTGCATGACTAGGTGCTAACAGCACTTGGACGTCCGACTTCACATGCACCTGCCCTGTTACTTGGGTTGATCCAAGCAGTTACTTGGATCAATTAGTTACAACAAAGACACAAATGATTATGTTTTTCTCATGAAATACAACCGCTAAGTCACTCAAGTCAGCTGAATGTCCCTCTTTGGTACTAATTCCTCTGTTGCAGTATTCCAGGCTTCCGATGTTTCTAGAAGGTCGGAATATAAGGCTTGGAAAAAGTAATCTGGTAATTATCAGAGAAAGAAAAAAATAGGAAGTGAGTAAAAGCAGGCGAGAGCCAGTATCTATCTTTCCAGCTGGTTCTACTTATTTTGAGCATTTCTGCCTTGATCTGCCTTGTGTTAGTCAGGCTAAAGCAACAATATTTGCTGTGCAAGCATGTGAGATTTCAACTACCGCACTTTAGGTTTGTAATTAAGAAATTAATTAAAATACTATACAGTTTACTGCACAGTCTATCAAGAGAAGGGCAGTTTACAAGATTTTCCATGTGTGTGCTATAAATTCAGTGCTAGAGATATACAGAATCATATTCACACTGACATTAAAAGTTATCCTTCTCCTGCAGAGAAGTCACGAAAAATTATTCTGAAGGACTGGTTATAAAGTAATTGTCTCACAGAAACCTAACCAGTAAGAATGAAAATTTTAACAATGAAAGACTAACATAGAATCTGAAGTGAGAGGAGGAGAGAGATGGTAAAAAACCAAACCAACGAACCAACCCAGTTACTGATGAGCTGCTGTCAACCTTCTGTTCATGTCAGAATTCAAAAGTACAACTCTGGAAGTTGAAATTCAGTTTTGTACCATTAACACATCCAGTGGTACCATGACTAGTTAAGTGATTTAACTCCAGCAGTTTCACTGTCCACAGAATTGAGCTTAACTTAGCTGAAGACACTGAAAAAGACACCTTTTTGCAGATTCTAGGTTGAGACCAAGTTAAGTTTCAGTAAAATTGTGGATTTCCTCCTTTTATGTGTTACCAGGCAAAAAAAAGGAGAAATATCTGAGGTAATACTGCTTATTAAAAAAGTGCCTCATGGTGTTTAAGGTGAATTTTTGGATAAAAATGTGCATGAAAATATTGGCATAAAACTCTTCGCTTCCCATCTTTCCAGTGATGAAGGTAGGAAAAAAAGGAGGGAAAAGAAGATCTGTGTAGTAAAACTAGTACAGAATGGTATCGGCAAAACTTTTCTCTCAGTTACCCTATTAAAAATGTCAGGGGTTATGTGCCTTCAGAGGTGTTGCCAGAAGTAATGTAGCAAAAGCCATAGAAAAAGCAAAACTAGGTAATACCGGTAGGAAGATTTAAAAACAGTGTGGCAGACAAAATCAAACATTATCCTCCTGTATCTTATTGTTATAAACAGGAATTGAATTAAATTTTGCAGCATAGCAAATTATTGATCTCTTTTTCAAGGAAGTTTCATCCAAGTGTTGAAGCTTTTGCAGATTTTTCAAGAAACGCTAAGCAGTCGCTATGAACTGGGGTAACCACTTCAGATATGAGGTGGCTCCTGCCTTCCCACTGTATCTCAGTAGCAATACAGTTAAACTGAGCAATGCCAGTCAGTATGGACTGTCCTGGAGGAAGCTGGAAGATTGTTATAGGAAGAGCATTAGTGTTAAATAGAAATATGCCATCTGTGTGCACAATCAATTAATGAATCAAGTTAATGCTTATTTTTTGGGGAATTATAGCAGTGTGCACCATGGGGCAGACGTTTACCATCTGAGTGATACCATGTAACCAAAAGCCCTCTCTGACTCCCTGAAAATGCCCTCTAAGCTGTTTGGGAATTGTGCTGCTGTTGATACTGTTGCATAAAATCCTAGAGTCAGGCAGATGGCAACACTGGCGTGGGGGATTCTCTACAGGGTATATAAACTAACTAGTCTGTCTTTGTTGAAGTGACGTTGAATTGAGAGTTGCTCCTATGAGGACATTCCAGTGGATACTAAAGCACAGCCAGATGCCAGAATTGGTTGGTTTATTTGATTGTTCTTTATTTCTACTTGAATATTGAGCTTTTACTGTTCCAGAGCCTATATACTCAATAGTAGAGTTCCCTTCCATGCACTGCCATGATTTCTGTTAATATTAAGGCATACATGGAAAGGAAAGAAACAATAAAATGTAAGATGGGATGCATTAGCTTAGCCTGCATAGAGAGTTAGAGGGAAAAGAATTGTGTGGAATATCCCATTTTTCACCCCAGAACTATTCTCTCATAGGAGCAGGCATAGGAGGAGAGGTGGCTTGCGGACAGAATTATGTTTCTTTTGCTTAGATGCTAGGAGATGCAAACTGGCTCAAGTATCTTCATCAGCCCTTAGAACCTGAGAGAGAGTAAGGAGGAAGGACATTATGGCTCACACTGCTTCTGATGCATGGTTCTTACTGGGACAATGCCTTGATTGCTGAAGACTGCATATGATTTATCATTATATTTGTGTATGAAATGCATAGTGCAGCAAATGGTAGAGTACTGCATGTTTTCTGCAACTTGCAAAGCCCAAAGTGGCTCAGCACCTGCCTTCTTCAAGAAAACTGCCTTTCCTTCTCTGTCTCACTATCAGTTTGGGTCAGTAGGACCTTTGGCTTGCTATGAAGGGAGGAAGGGTCCAAATGACAAAGTGATTCCTTCAAGAATCATTTTAGTTTGGAATATTTTTGTATTCCACCAGGACTCTTACTGGGTCAGGTCATTAAGTGGCGAAAGAGGGGAAGTTGCCAGGGTCCACTCACTGTGTATCTCCTACTATGAATATAATTCAAAGACTCCCCTTTGGGTCTGATGGACTTCTTTTTGGAGCTTTTGTAAGGCTAACATACTCCCAAGCAAATTAAATTCCATCCTAGATGATGAAATATAAATGAACACATTGAGCATCAGAAACTTGATAGCTATTTGTGAAACAGTTGAGGAGCCTTTGTTAAGTACTGTGCTCTCCACTACATTACGAGATGTATTTATTTCATGTGCATTTAATAATGCAGTAAAGAGGATGCCTAAAACAGTGAAGTACAATGAGGAATTACTAGTTTTCTGCAAGCAAGGTAAAGGCACTATGTGTGATTGCCCCAGAGGATATGCAAGATACAGAAAATGAATGAAATAAAAAGTGGCAGATGACTGGTTTTTGGATATTGCTAGGTGAATTTATTAATTGCTAATAGAGCACCAAGCCATGAATTACTCAGTCATTGCCATTGTTTCAATTTTATGACTTTCCTCTTAAATACAGATTTGTTAGGAAGGAATCAAATGTCACTGGGCAGTGAATTACACAGAAACAAATTTATGCTTGTGAATGCTGATTTCCCATAATAAGTTACGACTTTAAAAGGACACCGTCAAGGTATTTTTCATAGTTTCAGCGTGACTTTTCTTTGCTGTTGTCTATGATAACCCCTTGTGGTCTGGATAAGGAATGTCATATGCATTTCTTCTTTGTGTATGATCATGTGTAGAAAGAAATTCGTCAGTGTAGGTTTTCATACCATAAAGTTCCTATGTTTCTGTAAAATAGCAATAAAATATTTTGCTTTAAAATATATATGTTAGAACTACCTACATGTGTAACCAGATATAACTACCTTCTGGTCACCTTAAGCCTGTACTATCTTCGAGAAAAATTTACAGTGGAAACCTCAGTGTACCTTTGGTCTCAGACACCGTCCTGCTATATTCATGGAGTTGGATAGATCATGTCTGGCCTGTCAAAATGGGTTTCAAGCTCTGATGGACTTTGCAAAGTGGTTCTTGCTTGCGGGTCTTACCTCTTATTCCATATTTGATCCCTAAAACATAGCGTATAGTGGTTTAAAACACAAACTAATGACGAAAACCAAGAAGCAGCTTGTAGCTCCAAGAACTGACATGTATGTGAGAATACCTCCAGCACCTCTGCTTTCATGTGGAAGGTCGCTCTTATTTTTACTACGTTGACAGTAAAATAAAAGTCTAAAATGAATTTTCTAAATTAGTCTTGGCAGCTTTTCAAACAATAAATGGGTAAGTGTGTCTCCATGGCATGGGGCTGAGCATGGTAAAACTGGGAACTAGTTACACCTTCAAAATTTTATGCTAATATTTGTATTTTAGAACTGTGTGCAGAAAACAGTGTTGTAGGTCTTGGCGTACTGCTGTGTATGTTTCTAATAGGGTTTTTCATTTGAGCATGATACTGTGTTGGTTGCTTAATATGCAATGTAATAAAATGCAAGATTTTCCTTTTGATTTAGTTTTTCATGCTGTGACCACAAGCTTAACATTTAAAGCATTTGTAATTGCAAAGAAAGGAATTTCTACTTAGTTTTTTCTGTATCTGTTTAGTTTGGTTTTGGGCATGATTGTATTTCTCGAGTATTGCTGTTTATGCTATTTAGATGTTTGAAGATGTTTTAACACCATTCATGGTGCCTACTTTAGTCCTTGCCTAGCTGAACTGCATGTAACTAACTCTTGTATCTTCCCTTTATATTTCATATTGTAATGCCAAAGTAAGGGTAGAGCATGTTCTTTGCTATACTGTACCAGTCAGGTTGGGACTGTCTGCCCTGCCGCCGGTCTGTTCTCTTCTTGCAGTAGAAAGCATGTTGCAAATCCCAGCCTCCATGCCAGGCTATACCTGGGCAGCCGTAGGGAGCCCCACTGAACTGATATTAAAGGCCAGATTTGTAAGGGGCACCTACGAGTGCTTCTAGACACCCCACAGGAGTTGAGAGAAAGGGCTTATGGATCCTAAGGTAGCGATGGTGCCTGTCCGTAAAGTGATGTCTCCACATCTTTCATGGTCCAAATCAGAGCCAGGTACGTGCAGAGAGCTGGGGTGTACCTCTCCTTAGTGTCTGCACGAAACTGGAGTGTTGCAGGGTTCACTCCTTGAGCAGAACTAATGTGTCATTTTAATTTTGTTGTATTTAAATGAATGAATACATAGCCTCAGTTGAGGGGTCCCAGTTGTGTGGGGAACATGAACAGCTTGGAGATTAATAGGACTGAACTTTGGGAAATATGACTACTAAACACATTTTTGTATGAGGGAGACATAAAACACCAGGTGGGGTCCATTACATTAGAGGTTTTGCAAATGCTTAACGAGTCTGCCTGCTTTACCGTATCTCACCAGTTCCTTTCCTGTGAGCTTTTCGAGTGGGCTGAATTACAGTTTTACCTGGACTGCCATTGTGGTCAAGGCAAGCTGCTTTTCAGCAGCCATATATGGCATTTCTCCAAGCTGGTTTTGGGATGGAGAAATCCCTTTTTCAGCAGTCAGTTCTTTTTCCATGGTCAGCTGGAAAGCTGATGAGAAAAGGCGAAGCCAGTAGGTATGGAGAGTAGGCAGTAGCACCATCTACATGGAAGAGCATAGGCGTAACATAGTAACACGCAGCTCTCAGGGAAGATGTGGATAAAGGTTTACAGGAATGATATTATAGAAAGGTTAGCTAAGTAGTTATAACTTCTTTTATCTAGTACTTCGGGCCTAAGCATAACTTTTTTTCCTTAAGCAAATTGCATCTGAAATGCCGTGCAAACAGAATGTTACAGTGCAGTAACTCACTGTAGAAGGGTGCAGTGTAAACACCTACAGGAACGCTTTCATGGGCTGTGTTGTCTGTGTTAGAAGTAATCTGCCAGTCTCTCCATTGCACACCACCACCGTTTGTACGGATAGTTGATCTGTCCCTGCACTATGGGAAACTGCTGCAGACAATCTACTGGATGCTTTGAAAACATGTTTAATCTTGAGGGGTTTTTTGGTGTAAAGAGGGTGAATGTGTTCTGAAGACTTCGAAGCTTTATCTTATGAAAAAATAATGTTTAGCGAAGTCAGTTTTTAAATCACTGTTAGTCATCCTGGTGATTACATAAGGAACACTTTAGGAGCATTTCACTTACCATCAGCCTTTGGCACTGGAATAACCATAAGCGTGAAGTATTAAAAACTGTGTACTCACAAAGACAAACACGGCTGGATTGTTACATAGAGAGATCATCTCAGTATTTGCTGTTGAATATATCTTTACATTAATTCAGCTCATTTCTGAGACAACACACTGGAAGAAAACATAATTTGAATTAATTATTTGCGCATATGGCATATGCCTGATGTCAGCTAATGCTGCATTAAGGATAGACATGCTGGGCACACATTAAATAATAGAGTAAATATTTGTATTGTTTATGATAAACTAGTTCCTTCTGCAGATCTTCTTTGTTTGTGCCTCAGTAAACATTCCCATTGGGCTTATTTACTGTGATTCATATAGTGCAATATGTTAAGTGTTATAAAAAGTGTGTGTTTAAATCTGAATTCCACTGCAAGGCCTCACTGTGTTTTCAGAGCAATTGATGGTTTAGTAACACTTTAAAATAACATTGAAATCATTATGCCACCTTATTATTATATGGAATGTTTTGTTAGCATCAATCACAAAGGTTCATTTTGTGTCAAGAAATGCTTCTATGGAAGTTCCATTGTAATCTAACTGTAATGAAACATGCATTTATCTCAACGTGTTTTGAAATATTTATGTCAAGTGATTATTTTAGGAAAGAGAATTAGATGCCCTAAAGTTGTGCAGCAACTGAAGAAAGAAGGATTGTAAAAGAAACCAACAACCCCATAAAACCAAACCCAGCAACCCCCCCTAAAAAACAAAACAAAAAAATTCTAAGATGAAGGACCCTCCCTAAGAAATTTAGGCACAAAACCTTACCTTAGTGAACATAAAAATGTATAAGAACAAATCCTCTAGTTTTAGAGGATGGGAGGAAGCAAGAGTAGAAGAAATCCAGAAAGTCATTTAAATTTGGGAAGAAATCTTAAGCTGAGCTTTATGTTTTATACTGCTGTTGAGTTCTTAAGGAGGCCTAATACCAGAATGGAGAGCTTGAACATATATATAGGTTGGCATGTGTTTTTTACACTTTGTCTGCCCCAGCTGCAAACAATTATTCCAGGGTGTGGTTTAGGTGGGCCTTCCAACATTGACAAGCCTGACACCTGTCAGGTGTATCCTTTGGTGGATGTCCTGCAGATGTTGTGGCTGATCTGCATGATGTGCTGGACTTAGAACATGCACAGGCTGACTCGCTGTCCCATCTGAGAGAGGTCTGATCTGTTGTGTTGTCGATGTAGAGTTGTTCTGTACAGGGACAGTAGCCATTTGTGGAGGATCTCCCAAGCTACCAAACATCCAGAAATCTGGTGAATGACCAAAACCGAAAGGAGGCAAATTATTATTAAAGACAAGTATCTTTTCCTCACATTGGTAAGCCAGGTTGGTGTGCTGAATGGAGTAAACTGGTAGGGATGGTGCATATCTCTGATCTGCCTGTCCAAGTGTTCTTCCTCATCTGGGTGAGTGCCTACAGTAGCGGATCAGCGTACCAGCATCTGTTGCCTTCATTGAGCATGGCTCATGGGAAAAGAAGCAGAGGAATCCAGGAGAGGTCTTTAATTTTTAGGGAAAGAGGAGGTGGGATCTTTGGCTACGGGATAAATAGGTGGATGTATTCACACCTCTTGCCTCCTGAAGGTCATGATACTGCGTGTGTGAATGTTTATGTGTGAACTTGGGTATAATCATGCTTTCATTACTCCTTCTTGTTTTTGTGTGCATATTTTCAGATGTGAAATACCTTGAAATATGTTTATCAGAAAATGCCACCTGGCAGAACATGTGTCTACATGTGTCCAGATACTGAAAGAAAATACCAAAAATGACAATTCCCAATTTCTGGATGACTGTTGAAACAGAACAGAAATAAATCCAGCAGTATCATTTACATATTAAGAAAAGAGTAGGCATTATGAAAAGGCTTTAAAATAGGAGCAGTGCTATGATAAACCTGACTGCAGACTCTGCAGTCCAGCCTTCTAAGTCATTTTTAGAAGCAGTATAACTGTTGAGAGAATGCATGATAGAACTGAGGTCCTAAAATGTATAGGTGAATGCAGGCTTCCCCTTTTCCATTATTTGGTCCCCCTTTTTCCCAGGCTCATGCTCTTAGTATATTAACATCAGTATCCTTGCATGTGACTCAGATCTCCCACATTCCTGAAGAGCAGGATAGCCATTAGACTTCCAGCTAATACAGATGACAAAAGGTCCGTGATAAGTAGTTTGGTTTTCACTTTACAGGCAGAATGAGGAGGTGTAAGGAAAGGTTAGTGATGTTTACTGCTAATTTGGATGTGCTGCAGTGGGAAAGAATTCTGCATTCAGGGAGACAATTAAACTACAGTGGCTCAGGTGGATTGGTCCACCTTCCCAAGAGGTTTTGAGTGCATGTTCAAGATCCAGAGCACACATCTGGCAAGGCAGATGTAGTTCTAAACAACCCCTCTGAATTCTGGAAGAAGTAATCACCGTTGTAGTATGAAGCCGTCTCCAGAAGGCTGCGTGTGATGGCTCTTCTGAATCCACTGCTTCTGAGGGTGGGGGCGTAGGAAAAGGCATGCCCTCATACCTGGACATGAGAGTAGGGAGTACTAGCTATAGGAGAGGACGATTGTCCAGGGGTACCAGAGGCTGACGCAGGTTGAGGGCAAGAGAAGAACTGTGACAGACACACCATGTAGAAAAGCTCTCTCTATTTCTTGTACCTGATCTGTGGTGAGGTTGATTATTTTCCTGGTTTTTGATATTTAGCCATGGCTGGTATAAACTTGACAATTGTATTGCTTCCATAATTTGTCCTTTATCTTCAAACTACAGTGCATTTTTTCCCCCCAGGTTTTCTTTACAACCTTATTAAAAATTATCAAGGAAGTTTGGAAATCTATGTCCTTACCTTCAAGAATGCATAAAAAAATGTGGGTACAGTCTCCATGTAGAATGCTCATAGGCAGTTTTGCACATGGAGCCATTAAATGCAGAGCAGTAGGTGTGACTGACCTGACAAGGCACTAACGTGGATAGCCCCAGGTTTCTGTGTTTCACAGCCAGCCAGGCGCTGCAGCTCCTCATGCCCATTTGCTTATCTTGCTCACTGATCGGCTACAGTGTGTGGCCTGCAGAATAGGCGCCTCATGAGTTTGTAAAGGAAATGGGAGTTTGTTAGTAGAGGGAAATTAAAATAAAAAAGAGGTTGTTTTTTTTTTTCATTTTAAGTGTCATTTGGGACTGGCTTATAGTGAGATCCTGCTGCATTAGACAGTCTGTGCTTTGATTCTTGGCAGCACTAGTTGGATTAGGAGTGTCTAGCATGCAGCTGAAATCCAGAGATTTTGTGCCAGGTATTAAATAGTGGTGTAAACCTAGTGAAAAATGGGAAAACTTGTTTTAATAACTGACTTGTTATTTTCTTCAAAATTCAGGAATACATTTTGTTGATTGAGGTCTGGTTGTATTTATGCATTTTCAGTTGAGATGAAATGATTTTGTAAAATAATTCTCCTAACATATTAGAAATACAGGCAATCAATTTGTATTAAAATATCACAAGTTAAGCTCTTCTTAATGTTATAAATTACCTATCTTTGGAATATTTTCAACTAGTTCTTGAATTACAAAAAATTTTTTGGGTTATTCTTGATTGGTATGTCTTGACTGGTTAGTCTTGGGTGAGGTGTACAACTTGCAAAAAATATATTTATATCTACTGGGGACTATGATACAGTATGTGCTGTTACTCATTTTCATCTAGATTGTCATGGATTAATAAGATTTAGTAATTTTTCTGCCTGTTGCAATTCTGACCTCTCTTCATGTGTACATCCAAAATGTTGCACCCTGGTTCATGTTAGTGGCTAGCAGCTAAGTGCAGCAGCAGAAATGGTGATGTACAGTAGAGATGTTGATGTGCCAGTTTTGTGATCCAGCTGGTGACTGATTTGGCCTCTAGGATAAATTTGAGAGATTGCAAGTTGTCTTCAATTCACTCCTGCTCTAATGGCTTCATACGGGTGCTTTCTGCCAACCCACATTTACTGGAGAGTGATGCGCTGTGGCTGTTCCTGCTTTTCACCTGCGATCCAGGTGAAGGGCTGCAGCAGTCTTGTATCTTCCGGGGCATCCCTTCAATGTGTTATAGGCATCTGAATCAAGCAAGTGAGCTGGGAAATGTAATAGCGGACTTTCCAGGGAGCGTGATGGTTTTTAACACAATCAGAAGTGTCTGTATCAAAGCCAACCATTATGGAAAAAAATATTTGTAGCTATTTCTAAGAACCAAGAACAATCCAGTGAATATAACACAGAAAAAAAGAATGGAAGTAGGAGGTTGTGGGCTTCTTTCCTGCAGAACAAATGTATGTTTGATGACCGCGGAGCTCTTTGCGTGAAGCAGTTGCACACAGGAGCAGTTCAGGATGATTTCCAAATTTTGGAAGAAAAGAAGAAATGTAATCTTGTTGGAGTTTAGCAATTACGTACCATAGTTAATTAATCATATAATTAAGTAAAATGAGACCATATTTCTTGAAATGTGTCAGATAATTATGATACATTTTGGTAATTATGTGTAATAAAATTAATTAAACATATAATTCAAAGAATCAGGAAAATTATTACTTGAAATTATTTATCCCATAGGTAGGGATAGGGTAGCTCAGAAAGATGTGTTTTATTTTTCTTGTGCATGGTCATAGCCTTATAAGCTGGTCTTTTGGTTTTGAAGATATTGTAGATTTCCAATATTGGCTTTTTGCCTTAATATTAGTTCTTGGTCAGAACTTTTATTGGGATTCTTTAATCTGTGTAATAGTATTGGTCATCCAGTATGAAAATCCTTGGATCTCTCTTGTTAGATCATTACTCACAAAATAAATGCAACTTATATTGCGTTGATGCTTGCTTCATTGCTGTGAAGTCGTGCAGAGTATTTGTAAAAGAAGAGAAAGGAAAAGGAAACAAGAGGAAAACAAATATACCCAAGTGTAAGCCATGTGCTCAGAGCTTGGAGGTGTTTTAATATGTTTTATTGGCATTTGCCTGAAGCATCAAGCATACAAATACTCTCCCTTGGTATGGAGGGCTAAACTGACCTCCCTTTCAAGTTGCAACATTTTTTATAGTTAGTTCTCATTTTCATTACTGCTGGGAGGAAATTCTGCTGCCACTGCAGATGAGATACTCTAAGAAGGGGAAGCGGCATAAGAAAACCCTATAAAATCATGCCTGTGATATTAATTTTCTCACCTCAGGCTTAATAATCATTTTATGGTCATTTTTGAGAAGTTTTTTAGCCATAATGTTTTATCTATCTTTATGGTTCCTTACGCTGTATTTAATCAGTGTAATTATAGAAGGATAATTAAATATAATGCTACTTAGTTCTTAAGATTTTAGCACTATTACTATTAATATAACTAAAAAAAAACCCCTTGTAAATCTTGATGTCTACAGAAAGCAAAATATTGGTGCAGTATATTTGATACGCCATTAAAAAGGAAATGGTTGTACGTTTTTGTTGGTATGGCAGCACACATCCTAATTCATTATTTCGTGGGCAGTTGAAGGAACTTTTTAGCAGCATGGAATCAACTGAAAGAGACTCATTCTTTTTAGAATGTCTCAGGTTTTTAAGAAACGGCATAGGCCCCTATTTAGAAAATTGCTTAGGCATATGGTTAAATCCACCTTCAGTAAGTAGGATTCTTCAGTGCTTGTGTTCATGTTGTGAGTTAACATGGCCAAATGGACTAGCTTGGCTGTTTCTGGTTTTGTATATCTTGTCGTATCTTTTGGAAAGCAGTCCTCTGATCTGGTGCCAGTTGAGGTCTCCAATTCAGTGGAAACTTACTGGTCATATTTCCTTCTGGAATTATATTGTTTGATAAAAAGGTGTTGTATAATGGGTCTTGTAAAAAGCCATTTTAAGTCATGTAAAAAGCTATGCACCATCCTCTGCAGTTGAAAATGCCTCATCTTACAGCTTGCTGGGCAACCAGTTTGATTGTTTATTTCATGTTAAGTGATGTCTGAACATTTCTACGCTGGATAACGGAAGGGGCCACAAAAATGATCAGAGGGATGGAACACCTCTCCTGTGAGGAAAGGTTGAGGGGGTTGGGGTTTTTCAGCCTGGGGAAGAGAGACTCTGGGGAGACCTTTATAGCAGTCTTTCAATACTTAAAGGGGGCTTGGAAAGAGTTTTTAGTAGGGCCTGTTGCAATAGGACAAGGGGTAATGGTTTTTAATTAAAAGAGGGTAGATTTAGATTAGATATAAGGAAGAAATTTTTTACAATGAGGGTGGTGAAACACTGGAACAGGTTGCCCAGAGAGGTGGTAGATGCCCCATCCCTGGAAACATTCAAGGTCAGGTTGGATGGGGCTCTGAGCAACCTGATCTAGTTGAAGATGTCCCTGCTCATTGCAGGGGGGTTGGACTAGATGACCTTTAAAGGTCCCTTCCAACCCAAACTATTCTATGATTCTATGAAGTTGTGGCAGACCTCTTCCATTCTCAGGCAGACTTTTCCATAGCCAGTATGATCCATGTTGATGTTTAAGTCAAGGTGAAAGAATCCTATGTAGGAGGAAAGGCTGGGGTAAAGAGGTGTGAGGGGACATGTTTCAGTGCTGCTCAAACCTCCTTGTGATATTGTGAATAGTATGCAGGATGAATGTATAGATTTTGCTCTGAATATATTTATTTCTCCATTAAAGTTCACATTCCTGACTTTCCACTTGGGGTAAAAACCTCTAGATTGAAAGGTTAGATAATGTTCTACTCTAATAAGCATCACAGCTTCCTCCATCCATTTTCAAATAGATGAAAGTATTATCATATTTTAAAGTGTCCTATAAGTATCAAGAGTATATTCAGTTTGATACTAGTACAAAGGCTTTTCACTATATGCACACTAATTGTCGAGCTTGTTAGTCTGCTCAGAAGACAGCCAAGACTGACTGTGCTCATCCTTTCTAGTTCAGAGCTGAGGCACGTTGGCAAGGATGAGTAAAGATGCCTTGATTTTGTCTTGCAGCACCACTTGTCTCTACTCCTCCACAGTATCTGTCAATTAGACACCTCCACAATCACCATCTTCGGCATTTCTCTGGGGAGCTCTGGGACCAGCTTTTTAAGGTAATGGTGCTAGCCCCAATCATGCCAAAAGTTACGCATGTGCTTTTGGATGATGGGTGGTCCCACGTTTTGCACATGCAGGTGTCAAACATGCAGATTTGGATGTTAGATTGGCATTGGGCTATCTGCTTTGGGATAAAGCGGGATAATAATCTTCACTCGTGCTGTCGTTAGCCCATAGGTGTATTTACACTTCCAGTAGCCAACGTAACAGTGATTCAGAACTGATCTGCCATGCAAACACAAAAATTAAAAAAGTAAAATCATGTTGCATAGTAATAGCCTGGCAGTGATACCAGGTGATTTCATGCCTTTGAGAAAAATGGAGGAAATATATGCTAGAAGAATCTATAAACTAGATGGTTCTTCACTGTGTATTTCAGATACGAATATCTGTCACTGGCAAAACTGTATGGTGCCACATTCAGACTACCTCTAGAAAACTTCCAGAATCTGCCTTCCAAGGAAGGGAGCGCAGGATTCAGGCCATGCCTCTGCCGGTGGAGTTGAGGGGTCTGAGCTCATTCTGGGGTGGAGAGTTGCAGACTGACTTGTAAATGAAATGTAAAACTTCCCTCCTGTATTCTCACTCTTGTTACAGAATTCATTTTAAAAACTAAAACTATTTTCCATGTCATTCTCCTAAAGGAACTGTGTCTTCTGTGGGGGAAATGCCTCTTCTGCAGGGGACCTAAACACAGCCTGTGTATCACCTGAATGCTGCCTCTGCCCTACTTCATGTGGCACTGATAAGAAATAGTTCTCAGGGTTTTCATAATACTGATAGTAAATGAAGTATCATGGTAGCACAAAGTATGAGAGTATTAGTATATTGATTTGAAAAGTATTGCAAGACAGTATGCAGGGCGGGGATGATCAGGGTTTTGTGTAACTCAACATATTAAATGCCTTTTGTTCTGCTTATCCTTGCTGGAAGAGAAGGAACAGCACAGTTTGGAAGTGCTCAGCCATGTCCTAAGTGATTTTAAAGGAGGTGGGCAGCTGTTGCTCTCCTTTCACTTCCAAGAGGACTCCTAGCACCCTTTCCCATGCCCCACTACGGCTGCTGCTACTTCCCTCTTGGTGCAGCTGCATGTGTTAAGTTGGGCATAGGAGCATCAGTAATCTTGGAAGAGATGAACAGGGTCTGAAAAGCATACAGTAATACTCAAAAGGTGGCTTTTAAGAAGCAAAGGAGCTGCCAAAAGTGTAGAAATATCAATACATAGTACTGGTACCATGTATTACAGTGGTCATTTACTATTCGTGGCATCGAGTACACATTCCTTTACTACCTTGGAGGCTGGAGTGGGATGTAAATGTTGCATCTGCCTTGTAACAGTGCTCTGCACACAAGTAAATTGCATTTGGTATCTCCATTTCTATGGGATTAAGTCAGAGTTTATGGGGGTGTATATTCAGAACTCCTTGGATTCAGATTCATGGTTCCTTGGCTAATATCCCAAACTGTTTTATTAAAAAAACCCGAAAGTTGGTTTTCCAGATGTTAGAATGTCCCTGTGGTTACTGCTGTGGTACATGTGCAACTTAAGTACTGCTGTTTCTCTTCACGTTTCAATGAAATACAAGATAGCATCTTCTCATAGATTACTGTTCTTGACATAAAATGTCTATGACTTTGTTGCTTAGGAAGGCACTGGTGCTGAACATTTTGTTGGTGGACTCACGAAGAAGACGCTGGATATCTCTGTACGGTATTAGAACTTTAATAAGTGGAAACATGTTAGAAACTGTATTTCACATTTAGGATATGAATTGAGGCTGTTAGGTTGCCTGTCCTCCCTCCTTCAAGTAATTAGTTCCTTAGAATATAAAGGATTCTTTGGCTTAAATGAGTTTCTTTTACAGCACATAAGGGAATTTCTTAAAACAATGACAAAAACAGGCTAGCTAATGAAAGAAGTGATTTTTAAAATGCCAGGTAATTCTTGGATAGTTGAGTTACTACCATGCTTAGCAAAGGTGTAGTAAGGAAACTGCTTTAATTATAAATGAAAGGATTTGGAAGTAAGGTGAATCTCTGCCAAGTAGAGAGCTTAGCCCAGCTTTGACTTTCAGTAGAACCCTGTAGCCCCTTCTCATTTTTGCTAGTGTGGTTCGTTTTACTGATATGCTTTGTTTTTCAGTGACTGGACATAAGGAGCATTAAGAAAGCTATAGCAATTCATTAATATGGGTTTGCATTTTGGAAACTATTGGGTAGTGAAGTGCATTAAAGAACAATTAAGATCCAATGAAATGCAGTAATTTCATTCTGCAGGGACATCGTGTGAAGGGGACTGCTGTTACAAGTTAGTGGTGGTGTTCTTCTAATGGCACCAGAACCCTTGCTCCTACAACGAGATTTTTTCTCTTGATGTACCTGGCTGTGTCTGATCGAGGTAGCTTCTTACCTGAGTGGTTAAATACATTTCAGAATACATAGGTTTGTGTTTTATCTCTTCTCTGAAAACCCCTCGTCAAGAGCAAAGAATTGCAACCCTTGATGCTGGATTCAAGAAAGGAAAGTGGCTGTCCTTGTAGGCGAGGGAGACAACTCAGACTGGACAACTCTGTAATCTGTGTGGGTTTAAAAATCTTGTATCTAGTATAGTTCCCCCCACCATGTTTAGGGTAAATCTGTTTTAAAGGTACATATGTTCTTAGGCTATTGCCATTCTCTTCTGCAGCTTCAGGCTCAGGACTTTGTTCTTTCTCCTTATGATCAGCACTGGAGAAGACACAATGGATATTTGTATGAGTTTCTTCCATCCAGCCTGCAGTCTTATCCCTTTTAAATCAGCAGTAGTTATCTCTATCAGTCTTTGTGGGAAAAAAAGTTAACTCCCCATTTTTTGTCCTAGTCATTCAATAGATTTTTTTTTTTCCCCTACTGGTTTTCAGAAGCAGTTCACCTGCCTTTCCAGTGGGAGCTAATTGTTGCTGAAAACATGTTGGTACAATGATCCAGACATTGCCTGTAAACATGAATTCCTCTGAGCACTACTCAGTGGCATTTCCTTTCCTTTTTCCTACCAAGCCATCTTTTCTGGCATTCTTCTGCCTGCCTCTTCGCTCATCCTGCAAGCCATTCTTAGGACTGGCTCGTTGCCCCATAATGGCTATTAAAACATGGCTGCTGTTCTGTAGTTTCTCTCCCTACTGCTTTACCTCCTTGCTATATCTCCCACTCCCCTACTTGGCTGCTTGCCTCTCCAAAATTCGCTGCATTCAGCTGAGGCACTGTCTTACATACAAAGGACGGTTCCTTGAGTGATGTGGCCTTCATAACAGCCTTGGAAGGTGAAAGGTTGTGATAGATGGACATAGTAAAAAGAAGTATTTTTTTTCCACAAAGCAGGAGCATGTTTTTACTGTGCTGTCTCTACTGGTCCATTTACCACTGAGAGAAGAAAGAAGTGGAGATTAGAAGCTGTTCTGGTAAATTAACCCTAGCTGGTCTCAGGTGATTAGTCACTAATACATTTTTGCATGAACACCTTGGGTTGACAAATTCTGACTCCTAGCACCAGGTGGCTAAGAGCTTTCCTACAGAAATACGTGAGCATAAAGTAATATCTGCTGGTGAATTCTTTTTTTAGTTAATGGGAACTGGCATCTTCTGCCATCAACTGTAATTCAAGTAAATGATACTCTTTGTGACAGAAGAAATTAAGGTATATTGTACAGCACATGGCCCCAACACAAATTCATGTTTTTCAACATCCTAAATTACATAAGCCACATCTTTACAGGCAAGTTTTTAAAGGCAGATTAATTGTTCATGTCAAAGCGTATTTTTTGATATCTTTGTGCTTTTGTTATCCAGTTTTTCTTACCGCACCGGCATCACTTAGGGCATCCTTTCGCAGAGACAGGTGGAAAGAATTTCTTATTTGGGGTTTGATTTGGGAAACTCCTGCCTGCTTGGCAGTTTGGAAAGTCAGGTGTCTCAGTAAGGAATTGGAAGACTATTTTTAGATAACCATGTTTTGGAAATCGTGCTTGTAATTTTCTTCCATAATAAAATGTGGTCAATTTAATCTGTTCTGCATAATTTCCAATCATGATACTACACCTTGTGCATAAATAATTAGCTAGAAAGTCTGAGGTCATTTGTATCTTTTGCTCTACAAAACAAATGACATAATGACCACTGCTTGGGATTAGGGACAAGATGGTCTTAAAGTTTTAATATTGCTGTGTGCTGTTAGCTGACCTAAACCAAGGTACCAAAAATGGTTTGCTAACCTGCAGAGACAACTTTAGGTGTTGAAAATAATGCCAGCCAGAGCTGTGCAGCGTCTAAAACCTCCGCCCAGAAGATGCTATGTTAACCAGTCACTGGAACAGCCTGCTTTAACACAACCCTTTTGCAGTTTATGCCTTTATTTCTTTTGTTCCTCCTTTTCCGCCTGCAGACTGGGACAACCAGTATTTATCTGCTTGACAGGGAAGGGCTGCTGTGGAGAGTAAGGAATGCCTGTGAAGTGCTTTGAAGTTGCGATGCACAGCAGAGTAACACTTCTATGAATAATATTTTCTGCTCCATTTTTCATGATAGCCAATTAATGTATCAAAAAGAGTATAACTTTCAGAATCACGGTGGTTGATAGAAATGCACAGAATGTTTATCTTTAAGATGTAATAAAGAAAAGTAACTGATGAGTATGGCAAAATTCAGTTGGAAGAGAAATGTGTGAGTGAGTGTTCATCTTCCCAAATTAATCAGCAGCTTCCTTAAGATCGAAGATTTGACTATTTCAGGTCCACTTGTCATAACTAAGATATCAGCCAGGCTTCAATATCTAGAAGTGGTTTTTAATTAGTTTTCTCCTACACTTTAAACTGGAGGAAAATATATTATTTTGTGACATTAGCAGTATGTAAAACCATCCCTGTATCTTCCAGTTACAAGACTGAACCAAATGCAGCGTGTGGGTGCTTAGATGGATTGTGTTTCTTCTTTTACTCTGTCTGCTTGGGTGCGTAGAACTGATATGAGTCTAGGTCTGGAGACGGAGAATTGTACAGCCCTAGGTAAACCTTTACAACTCAGTAGCATAAAACCCCTTGTAAATGCTGTTATTAGCTCTGTATCTTCTAATGCTGGTTTTAGCATGAAAACAAAGGATTCTTAATTGAGCCCCATGGACAGAGGTAATTGTGATTTAAATTTCTGGTTTTCTCAGCTGTGAATGGGAGAAAGATTAGTATATTTTTATGTGAGTACCACTAAGTAAAATCCACTCAATCGTTGGTTAACCCTCGGTGACATTTTTTTGATACAACTTTTCTTCTAATCAAGCTGACACAGAAAGGCTAAGCCACACATTAGGTTTTTATTATCTATCTACTTAGCCTTTAAAAGTTCCAGAAGAGTTAAGGAAATGTTTAGCTTAGAAATTTTCAAAATGAAGTATCTAAAATTTTTCAGTGCTGGAATGTGTTTTGGTTTTGATATCTTACAAGCAT
>JAVJGI010000001.1:32540854-32641778 GCA_035590275.1 Ibycter americanus
TTTGGTTTTGATATCTTCCAAGCATCTTACAAGCAGTTGCCAAAAAGCTTGTAAGATATCAAAACCAAAACACATTCCAGCACTGAAAAATTTTAGATACTTTATTTTAGGGCAAACAGACTCTTTCATTCTCAATCTGAAGATTATTTTCTGACTTTTTCATTCTCAAAATTCTTTGAATATTTCTGTTTTAACCTGATAAAAAAAGTTATGACTGAAGAAGATACTTTTTGTTACTGATATTTTTTATTATCAAACTGAACATCTGTTATTTGCGTACCTCAGCTGAATAATTTGCCATACTTAAAAATTTGTGGGAACTTCCTATTCTTGAACAAGGAAGTAAGTAGATCTGAATTTGGTCATGAACTCTAGATTTAATCATTTCAGAGCAGTTTTGCTATTGAGTCAGGTGACAGGTCCATTGCAGATACAAGATTTTTTGTGTCATTCTCATGATCAGTATGCATAAATGTGTATGTATGTGCATATCTATCATCTTTGTGTGCTTGTGCATATAATTTATTTATTCAGCAGCAGTTCAATTTGTACTAGGATTGTTAAGAACTTCAAACTTGGTATGTCATGGGTTCAGTAATTTTAACATAAATTATTCCTAGGTTGAAATTAACTCTAGATTTCCATTGGGAAAGGAGTAGTATCACCCATTTAGAAAATTAGCCTGAGGTTATACATATCAAAGGAGTCAAACCATTGAGGAATTACTGTGTTCACCATTGTAGAGTGATGCTATGTATTCGGGGACAGATTCAAAGAGCAATAGATTGGCGAATCAAGTCAAATTCAAGTGGCTTTTTAAATGCTGTCAGCTTCCAAGTCTTGCTCCTCAGAATCTTTGGGCATATCTGATTAATTTGGTTCCCATCTTTGTACTGTTTTGGTCTTTCTTACTCTCACATTGTCAGTAATGTTGTCATTTTACTGATTGTCAGCTGAGAATGTGTCATGTCGTGTCATGTCATTCCCCCCTGCCTTGTTCCCGTCCCCGTCCCCCGTCACCCCCCAATGTATTCTTATATTTAGAAATTTTATATCATTGGCCTCAGATCCTGGTTCCCCAGCTAGATTCATCTGTGGAGTGAACTATCTAGCCCTTGTGATATTTTTCAATATCTAATTTAATTACAAAAAACCCCAACCCTGACAACAAGCATAAAATTTTATGTCTCATGCCAGTTGATAAATCCTTCATTAAGTGAACTGATTGTAATGTAGTGGAATTTCACCTGCCAGGATACCTGCAACATTAATACCAGAAACGTGATAATTCTGTGTGTGCCAGTATTAATGACGTTACTTATTGCCTATGTTTTTAGGAAATAGAAGTTGGGAAAGTATTTAAAATGAGAATTGGAAGTAAAAAGTCAAAGGGAAGAAAGAATAAGCAATGAAACATAGAGAGGATAATAAACAAAAAATTAAGAAAAAAGAAAAGAGAGTAAGTAGATGGTTCAACCCTCAAAAAAAGAGAGTATTTTCTTAGGAAGTGGTGCAGCATCAGTGCTGGTGAGGACAGGTTGTGCAGCGGATCCCAGTACTCTTGAGACAAGCACAGGCAACAGAAGCATTCAGGGATGAAAATGGAGAAGTTCTGAACTTTTTTGAAAATAAGGTTTGTGCCTAAGGGCATACTTTTGATGTGCTCAGGGGATTTAGGACCCCATCTCAAACCACTCATGCATAGGTGTGTAAGCCAGATGTTTTGTTTGGTTTATGAATTGCTCTGATAGGGGGGAAGACGTAGAAGACAATGGGTGAACAAAGACAACTTTGTGCCAATGGAGAGTTGTTTTCTAAGAAACTGAGCGCTTGCGCAGCTTTGTTGTCACTACTTCTGCAAGTCAGACCACATTTGTGGATTTTTTACAAATCTACATTTGTACACTTTGTCATAGATTTTAACTGTGCAGAATTTGTTTGAAATAGGTGGAAACTTTAGAGTTTTGAATGTAGCTGAATTACAGGAATGAAGGTAAAATACCGGCGATGTTTACTACTCAGATATTCTGTGGAACAGTGTTGCTTTTCTAATAATACTAGGTTTAAAATAAAGAGAATGTATTAAATAAAAAGAGAAATTCTGTCTCAGTGTCGTGATGCATATGACGAAGCTTGAAAACCGTTAGACTAAAGTGCTAAAGAAATTAAAAATTAAAGATGACATTTCATATTTAAGGTATTACTAATAGAAAGTAGTGCATTGCAGTGGAATAAAATAAGGGAAATGTGTGAATAAAATTTTGAGTTTTCTGGATTTTTTGATTTTTCTATCCTGTGTCTTGTAATCTAGAGCATTATTTGACTATTTTATCAATATTTCCACTTTATTGATGAGCCTGTGTTGTGAACATATACAAGGTACCAGCATTTGACAACGCAAAACTTAACAATCCACAGCAAGAAAAGTTAAGGAAAGCAAGCAATAACACATGGCAGTGAATTTACTCATTTCTTCATCGTAAAGATAATCATGGTTCTGAAGTGCGGTGAAACAGGATAGTTGAGATGCTGTGGTTAATGGGGGCCATATAAAACTGAAGTAGATGGAAGAGAACAGATGGAAACTTGAGGTGGGGAAATGGCCTGTCCAGAATTCTGCCTGCTGCTGTTGTTTCAAATCCATAGGGTTTGGTGCTATATAGAAATGTCATTTTCTTGAGTTTCCAGGCACTTGGATGCAATACAGTAAATGGGCTTCTTCACTACATTGAAATTATGACAGAAAAAGAACTACTTATAGGATCATAGGATAATTCAGTCTGAAAGAGTTTTCAGGAGATCTCTTGTCCAACCTCACACAATGTGTCCAGGTCAGGCCAGGTTGCTGAGGGGTTGATCTAGTTGGATCTTCAACGCTTCCGAGGATGGAGACTGAACAACCTCTCAGGGCAGCCCATTCCACTGCTGGACTGTCCTTACAGGGAGAGGTTTTTACTGTATCTCCAGTCTGAACCTCTCTTATTTCACCTCAGCCCCATTGCCTTTTGTCGCATCGTGCTCTGCTGTGAAGACCCTGACTTCATCTCCTCAGTGACCCTCCCCATAGGTGCTGGGGGACTGTTGTTTGGTGCCCATGAAATCATCTCTTCTCTAGGCTGAACATGCCTTGTTCCTTCAGCCTCTCCTCGCAGGGCAGGTGCTCCAGACCCCAACCAGTCTCAGGACCCTCTCCTGAAATCGCCTCAGTTTACTGATGTGTTTCTTGTATTTTTGGTTGTGGTCATGATATTCTGGATGTGATGTGAGGAGTGCTGAGCAGAGCGGGGATTCTCCCTTTGCTCTGCTGGCTGTGCTGCTGTTTACAGAGCTGAGAAAGCTGCTGGCCGCCTTTGCTGCCAAGGCACACTGCTGGCTCGTGTTCAGCCTGCTATACATCAAGACTTGCCACAGGGCTGCTTCCCAGCCAGCCCCAGCCTGTATGTGTGTTCCTTCCCAAGTGCAAGATGGGGCATTTGTCCTTGTTGCATTTCAGGAGATTCCTGCTGGGTCTCTCTGAAGACGGGTGCAAGATCTGCCTTCATCCAGTTCTTGGGGACCTCTCCTGCTCCCCAAGACCTTTCAAAGGTGACAAGGTGGCCTTACAAGGGCAGCAGCCAGTGCTGCGAGCAGCCCTGGATGCAGCCCGTCGGGTCCCATGGACACCCATGGGCTGAGTTCTCCTGAAATCTCCCAACTCAATCCTCACCTACTGCTGATCATGCCCCGCTCCAACCCTGCCTCGGCGCTGCCTCTCAGTGCTGAGGCCTGGGGGACATCGTTGGTGAAGACTGGGGCAAAGAAGGCATGGAGTACCTCAACCTTATCTGTGTCCGTGGTCACTAAATCACCTGCCTCGGTCGCTATGTTCTCTGAAAACTAGATAATTAGTTTCAAACATTCTAATTAAAAGCATGGGCACTGTCCTGTGAACAAAGGCCAAGGTCTCCCTGGCCTGCTGTCTTGTTTCTGTTGTTGGGTATTCTGTGCTCCTTCAGAGGATGGAGGCTGGAATGAATGACGATGGAATAATCTGTCTGCTAGGAAACTTTCTTTCTCAACTGCTTTAGTTAGGGACCCTCTTACTCCTGTGAAGCAGGAGGATTTTTATCCTTGGTGTCCTTTGGACTTTTTTTTCATGTCCTTCTTGACAGAGGTAATGTATTCAAGGGGAGTATATGTCATTAGTTTACAGTGATGGCAATATAAATGGCAGTATATTAATATTTTTCATATTCTGTATTCCCTTCTCAATACATCGTAACATCCTGTTCACTTTTTTTGACCCCTCATGTGTATTGAGCAAACATCTTCATTGAAGTGCCCATGATGAATCTTGCATCTTTTTTCCTGAGAGGTTATAACTAATTCAGAACCCATCAGTATGTACAAGTGGCTTTAAATTTGTTCCTTCTAGTGTACCCTACTCTGCACTTTTTTCACAGTGAATTTCATCTGCTGTCAGGTTGTCCAATTACCTAGTTTTTTAAAGGTCCTTCTGGAGTTCCTCACAATCCTTTGTAGTCTTGACTACCCTAAATAGTTCTCTGTAGTCAGCAAATTTCACATTCTTACTACTTATAGCATGTCAGCTTTCAGTTATTAGTAAATATGAATAACTACACCATTCATAGTATTGATCCTTTGGACATGCTTTCTTCCTGCACTGGTTATTTTTTCCTCCTTGTTCCTATTTCCAATCATGTAGTTAGTCTTTCAGTCCATGGCAGGAATGCACGTGTAAACGTGTGGGTCACATTGTGAATACTCAGAGACTCACAGCAGTTTTCGGGGCTCGTCTCCAAGGTGTCCCCTATGGTCAATGAAGTGAAGTGGCCTTTGAGACCAGAATGTAACCTTAGGTTCTCTGAATTCCCTTGGAGGCCTTCCCCACCCCTACAGAATATTTGGCCTTCATGCCTGTGTGTCCAGGTTTTCTAAGTAAATTCATACCAAGAAGCTTTTAGAAAGTCTGTACAATGTTCCTTTGTTCTCTCTCTTCTTCACACAGACTGTTACAGATGGGTTCTGGGGGTGCTTCTGGTAGGATGAGGCCACCCTTCTGAGGAAGTCTGTTACACTCCATACGTGTTTTGTGACTACTTCAGTTGTAGGTAATAACCAATGCTCTTTCTGGTTGAAGAGTAGAAATTGTGCACCTCTAATTGCGTGGATTGCGCACAACTTCTCACCGTCATCCTTGAGGCTGAAAATATAATAATGTATTTGTGTTACGAGCTCTGTTCTCTTGATCCCTGCCTTCTTTCAGAACTTGTTTAGTGTTTCACAGCCCTCCTTTGGGGTCAGAAACTGCTAAGCTTAAGAGGATACTGTTCTGGAAACGTATCATGAAAACTTGACAGAGGAGATTTTGTATACAAAAGGTTTACATTGGTTCAAGGTTATACGGAGCAAATAATTGGAAGAGAGATCTGTTAAGGGTAACAAAACAGGCAAATGGCATCAGAACGGGAAATTCCATCAACTGGAAATATTGCAGGTGGGGAGAGTTGCTTTGGAGTGGGGGAGGTATCATATATTCCTGCCCAGTTCTGGTTTCCCTAGACAGAACGCTGAGGACACGGTTTTAAGACAGGTAAGAGCTCATCCTGGTTCTGAAGTAGCCCAGCTGTTCTTAGATTCTTAGAAATGCTAAAACTACAAAACCAAACTTTACGCAGTGTACAGAGCATATGGTAGGTATTAGAACATTCAAAACAGGATCTTTTTCTTTTCCTTGACTTTCGAATACTGTCTCTATTTCTGCTGTGGGAGTCATATGCTGACAGATGTGCTATAAGTGGGGTCAACTTAGCAAAAGGTTTTGAAACTTGGTCCTGAAGGCAGCAGACAGCTGGATTTGTCAGATTTCACCCTCTTTAATCATCCTATCTCTGACAACACCAGTAGAATGGAGAGTTGCTCACCCCAAGTATTATTAATTGTGATGGATAGTGATTCCAAGAAAGATTTTGGCTTCCTGGCCATTTGCTTTGTTTAGCTCAACTGTTGATACCCAGGTGGCCTAACAGGTGCCCAGGTCCTGCTGGAAGCGGTACTTACAGAACCTCTTACTTGTATGGTGTATTTGGCTGTTTTGGGCCTTTCTTCACCCTTGTAATTACTTTTTTTACACTTTATATGATGAGGTTTGGTTTTGCCTGTTGGCTTCTCTTCTCATGGCTTTTTTTTTTTTTTTTTTTGTGCTTTATTATTTAACCATACGATTTTGTTCTTGACTTCTTGAGGATTTTTTTGTTTGTTTTGGGATATATAAGCCTGCTGTGACTCTAATAAAGTATTTTTAGTAGATTTCTATGGATTTTAATTTCCTAACTCTCCCCTTTAGGCCCTATAACTAATTTCCTCATTTAGAAAAAAAAGTCCCTCTTCTGCTTCAAGTTTAGTGCACTGCCTCTTGATATGATGAGTCTGAGAGGGGATCCAATTCAATTACACTTTGACCACTGCTACTTAATGGCTGAATTTCATTTACTTCCTGAAACTTCCACTGTGTTACAAGACACACATATTTTGTGACTTGTGTGTGCTCCGCAGTGAGTTTCCATAGAAAGAAATAAGTTTATGGTATTGAGAGCATTTTTCTTCATTCTCTAACTGAATGTGACACTTGGGCAAGCTGGCAGTTCAGTAGCTGAGGATGTCCGTTGTCTCTGTTGTAACTAATAATGCTTGTGGGTGCACACAGCTGCCAAACACATTGGAATTCCAGTTCTGGCTTCCCCTCCCAATTGAAGGGGAGTGCAGGGGCAGTACGTTCCTGCATCAAACCGATGGTGGTTTTGTTCTTCTTCTCGCTTACATGGGGAGGACAGGATGTGAAGTTCCAAGCACAGTGCTCTTGCTCTTTGTATTAAGCCAATTTTCGTTGCCTCCTGTGCTTTAGAAAAGAGAGAAGGTCTGATGCTCAAGACTCAAATGCCGAGTGTTCCTTCTGCTCTGCATCAGGGCAGGCTTCCGTCAAGCTGGGGCTTTTGTGCAGGTAAAACAAAATTGCTATTTGCAAAATCTGGTATAAGGATTTACGAAGGGATCTCAAATATAGATGCCAATTTCAGATTTCTTGCTTTCCTGTCACTGCCCTGGTGGTCTCCCAAATGAGAAGGTACTCTTGAATCCACAAAACAAAATCCTGTGTTTCTGAAGAATGCTTCACCCAGCCTACATATATTTTTGTCCATATCTGAGAAGACAATGGAGTCCTTTCTTTCAAAAAAACTTCTTTACTGCTTGCCTCAATCTCTCGCAATGTAATCACCCTGGTAAAACACATTGCTTTTTACAGTGGCCGTTACCTTGTGATAAAACTCTTTGATTATTGCAGTAGTTGCTGATGCTTGCTTGGGTTTCTGATCTTCTGATGCAGTAAGAAGGCTAGGGAAGCTGATGATCCATAGGTCAGTTGGGCAGTGTGAGCCTTGTTTCAAAACAGCACAGTGTATCAGCAGATGAATTTCATAATTCCACTCCTTTCCTTGCCCCTTTTCCCTAAATCTTGGTGCTATACAATGGTATTTATTAGGTCAGATGATGTACTTTGCTCCAAAACATTCATATGGAAAAAAAATGAACAATTGTGATTAAAATTGATTTTTTCCCTTTGGGAAGTTAGAATCAAAAATGGTTACCTGCTCATTTATGAAACAGATTTATTCTGTTGACATGGAGGCTTGTTTGAAATGTAATTGAATTTCTGTTACCTAATGGAAAGTGACAGTTAACAGTATTTATTTTCCATTTGTGTCTCAGCAGATAACATAACACAATTTTGATTTGTAGTTAGCTTTGGAATCTGAGATTGTTCTATCTCTGTAATTGAAAAGATGGGAGCGCGATGGCCTAATACAATCCTGTTTTTGTTTTTTTTACACCAGTAAAGGCAACATTAATACAGTAAACAGCATCTATTCTGGCTTAATAGTTATACTGAGATGTTATTTTTGCGCCCTGCCTTTCTCATTAGAAATTGCCACATCATGATCTGGATTGATAATTCTTCCATTTAGACACTCTCTGCGGCAGCTAATTTCTATGAGCAATGCCTCCCTTTCCTTGCCCACCTCAAAATAACTTTTTTGCCTTGCAGCTAGAACACCTTTCTTAGTCACAAAATTACAATTATATTTCTCATAATTTTTTTTCACAGTGTATTTTCACAACACATATCGTGCTCACTTTGTGTGGAAAGCCATTACTTCATGATTAATATTAAAAAACATGGATAACGACTTGGTTCTTACATTGTTACGTGCCCTATGCTGCAATTCCCTTGCCGCTTTTTAGAATTCTGCCTACTCCAAAATAATTAGGCAGCCTCTTCCCACAAAAGAAGTTATCTCTCTTTGAAGCCAAACTCTACCCGTTCCTACTTGTACCCTAAGTCTGTGGCACTGAAAGAGAAACACTTTTTGGAGAGACAGTTGCCTGTTCCTTCATTTGTCGTGGTGAAACCTTTGCTGTCTAAAACCTGGTCACCAGTTACTGAGACCAGTTACTGACCAGTTACTGAGACCAGTTAGTCTCATAACTAACCGCATCTAAGAAAAAATCTTTAGCGCTTATATTAACACACTAACAGACTAACTCACTAAAGTGAGTGTTAATGCAGCAGGACCAAAAGTCGTGGAAGAGCTTGTTTTCTCTTAATTGCATAAGAAGAATAATCACGCAGAATAAGTGTTTAACCTCAGATGATACAAGATGGTGCTTCTTCAGGACAAGAAGGTGGCTGTCATAGTACAGCCTCTGTTCACCCAGCCTGCTTTCCAGATGGGCCAGAAACAGGACACTACCACCCATATTGGTTTACGAGCTTCCATTGCCGGTTTTGCTACACTATTTTAAACTAGTAATTTTTAACCCAGTAGTTGTGCACTGTCCTCTTACAGCATTTGGGAAAGGGTATTATTCAGAACATATTTTCTGTATGCTCAAGTGCTGTGTGCTCATGAAGGCAAGGTTTTTATAGTGTATCAGATGTAACAACTACTAATTATTCTACTACCAGATTTTTTTCTTCATGCTGACAAATAAATTAAGAAGTCAGCCTTTTATGAGCTACCTTGACTCTTATATTGATGCAGGAATAGAAAATAGAGACATGGTACTGTAGTTTCCAAAATGGAAGCTGAGAGGAGTTTTTATACATCAATAGCACGCTAGCATGAAGGATTGTTTCATTGGGATTATTTTAAGGGATTGTGTGTGCATGAAAACCACAGAAAATGGATACAGATTTTTGTAAATCCAGAAATAGTTCCTGAAACATAGACAACCGGTATGTTTTATAGCTTCTGCCTTTAGGTTTTTAGGTTTTAATTCACACAAAAATCCTTGTATTTTCAAACTGCACTTCATTAAAACCTCAGTGATTTTTGATACGAGCTTTGTAGAAGTTGAATTTATCTATTCAATAAATGGATGAAATAATAAATAATAACAATGCATAAAATACCCTAAATTGACAAATAAGCAAACTAAGCTGAGCAGGAGACTTGCTGCATTGAATATGAACAAAAAGTATTACAATAAGAAGCGTGAAATGTGTCATATTTTCAAAGCAGCCCTGAGCTGTTCTGCAGTATTCACAAACTACAGATTTCATCCTTGTCCCCTCGTTGGCCTAAAATAGTCATAATTTCAGACTTCCCCTAATTTAAGACCTACTGATGAACAATTATTTCACGAACCATTTTGAATCGTACTACTGAATGTGTAAATATGCAGTTTCAAGTGATGGATATCCAAGCTTATAATGACTAATTTTTTCTGTTCATTGTAATCAGACCTGGAGTGGAGATTTCAATGGGTACTTCCATGCATACTTCTTTACCTATGCAAAAATACATGTATACATACAGGGGTACACATGTATGCATGTGTGTGTGTGTGTATAAATGCGTCTGTGTGTGCATGCATAAATCAGGAAGTCTGTTATGACAGTTTTCAAATACAGAGATGATAACAAACTCATAAGCATATATATTTTCAGTGATATATAGTGGCTGCCATATGGATGAGGAAACTCACAAACAGAAAAGCTTAATGTTCAGTACTGTTTTGTACTGAAAACATTAAAGTTAACGCAAAATCTAATTTGTAAACTTTCAAGGTTTAGAGGACTCTCACTTTTTCTTTTTCTATGATAGAAAAAGATCTATCCAGATCTATGGATCCTCAGCAATCTCTGGCAAACAAGTATTCCATATTTGTTCTTTTTAACCCTAAATTATGGCTGTGTGCTGACCTTACTCTCCCACATGCCCTATTCTGATTATTCAGCCTGTGAGAGAATTACTAGTGATTTCATTAATAGCTGGAACATAAAGCAACATAATTAATGCGGCATTTTGTGGAATAAGCTATATTTTGCTGGAAAGGTGGCACTTGAATAGGCTTTGTGTTGAAAACTGGGTACGAAATACACAGCAATACTCTATGTTGGAAGGAAATAAAGGGTATAGGTATGCCGTTTCATCAGTTGTTCATGTTTAGTTGGTACATTCCTCCTGGAAGTGTGCTGATCTCTGTTGATAACTGTGTAAAACAGCAGTTTTAGTCAAAACTGTGTGCTTCAAAATAGTCAACTGTATAACAGAAATGAAAAGATGTTTTAGAAGTAACTAGATCTGTGGAAAGACTTCCAACAGAGAGAAATTTAAAGGCTGGAATTGCTTAGTTTTGAGCAGAGATTAATGGTAGAAGCTGTAGGAGATAGCGGTACAAGAAAACCCGGGTGAGATTCCTTGCTCACCTTTCTTCATCATGTAAGAATGGCGAGAGGAGGGAAGCATCCTACTTGAATTAACTTATTTATCTAGGTATTTATCCATCACTGTACAGTTTGACTTACCAGTGTGTTAATGGTTTTATTTTTATATTACAGTTGTCCAGGAGGGAAGTGTAATTATTCCTGTCTTAACAATAGAAACTGGGGCAATGACTTGCGCGGGGCATCAGAAACAGAAGCCTGTTCTTGAATCCACGTGCTTCCTGCTGGTGTGGTTTTATCCTGAGACATAACCATTTCAAGTAAAATTTATTAAATATAAAATTGCTAAAGTTAGTACATACAGTGACTGTATTTTGTACCACAAGCAATGAAGGCGTAGACCTCAGTTTCCCTGATTATGAAAATTGCTGCTTAACTGGAGAGGAGCGTATGTGGTGTACACAAACATCTTTAAGGAGTTCTTGCAGTAGGGTGGGTAGCTCTAAAAACCTCAACTGAAAACACTGAAAATGGCTCAAGATCTTCCTGGAGGGTGCTGAGCTCCTTCTCTCGCACAGTCTGTGGTTCTGTGCTGAGTGTTCTCTCAATGCGCTGGGTTTTCAGGGAGCTAATTGTGGTGAGGGTTGCTCAATCAGTGACATGGGTTGAATTGCATTAATAAAGTATCAAATTATATGTGGATTACTTATTAAATTGAGACTATTATCTGTATGCACTATAGATGAGAAAAAACTTATGTAAAGAAACTTAATCTGCTCATTGTTTTTTGAACACGTTGTCCCCAGAGAGTGTCAGAAATCCACAGGATGTCCCTTAGTGCAGGATTTTGTACTTAGCCCTGTGAGTAGGCTATAAAATCAGAGGTGGAAAGAATCCTTTTGACTTAGCAATTGATGGGGCTTGTTGTGTACTATTCCTTCTAGCAGGTAGGTGGAATCTGTTCCATTTTGGATACATGCACTTGATGTAGAGAGGCAAGAATGTGGCCCACCAGTTAAAATATCAATTCATTTCATGTCTGTCCTCTTTACTGTAACAGCTTTGTCAGGGATAGCTTTTCTAAGAGTCAGATGAACTGGGCTCGGAATAAGCTCGTTTGGAGATGATGTCAAGCCCCCAGCTCAGGGATACATCCCAGTCTGGCCAGGGGCAAGTGCAGCTGTCCTCACCCTAAGGTGCCTTCTCGTTTGTCTGCCTCCTAGGTTATTTCCCTCTCCTGACCCACCTCACACATCACTCAGGGCAAACTGAAACGGAAATAAATGAAGGGGAATAAACTCAGAGGTCAGAATGGATTTGCTTGCTCTTTCCCCCTCTCCTCCTGTCTACAACAGAGAGGGCTGCCACCTCCCAGTTTCCCTCACTTTACCTGCAAAAGGACAAGGGGTAATGGTTTTAAACTGAAAGAGGGCAGATTCAGACTAGATACAAGGAAGAAAGTTATTACAATGAGGGTGGTGAAACACTGGAACAGGTTGCCCAGAGAGGTGGTAGATGCCCATCCCTGGGAACATTCAAGGTCAGGCTGGACGGGGCTCTGAGCAACCAGATATACTTAAAGATGTCCCTGCAGGGGGGTTGGACTAGGTGACCTTTAAAGGTCCCTTGCAACCCAGACTGTTCTGTGATTCTGTATAAACATGCAGACATCCAAAAGTTGTCCTTTTGTGTTGTCCTAGAAGTGCCTCAGCTTGCATGCTTGAAAAAATTAGCGATAGGGATTCCTGTCTGAGATCTTGCCTATTAAAACCTCTGCTCTTCTATTTGTAAACTACATAAGGATATGCATAAAATTAAGGAAAATTTCTGGAAAGGTTTGTTAAAGGCATCATGAATAGCGCTTGTACACATAAGTGCATTCTATTGCAGAGATTTCAGTGAATACTATGTACAGGTAGGGCTTTGAAATGCAGTGGTGAGCCATCTTCTGACAGGCCCTGAAGTTTCTACATACCTTACATTTGTTCTCTGAAATTTTTATTACAAGCTCAGCAGCATAAATATAGTGGTGGATTCCAGCTCCAGCTTTGATGTGCTGTGCTGAGCTGGAAAGGGGTTTGTAGATGGAGATGAGACTTAACTGTGCTCAGACTGGAAAGCAAAACTGGTGCTTTCCAAGCGTCAGATCCAGATCAGCAAGAGTTTCAGAGGAGAAATGAGGAACTGAGGAGTGGAAGACTTGTTCAAAAAAGCACCACAACACAAACCCCAAACAAAAAGCCTGCTGTGGACATCACTGTAAGTACTCCAGCTAGACAGTTTTGAAAACTAGAAAATCTATCTGGAGGAATGGAAATAAATTAAGGGAAGTATTAGGGGTAATAATATAATTGCAGGGAATTCTTAAGTAGCTGCATTCAAACTCTTTCCTTAGTGTCCCTCCTTTCCGTGAACTTTCTGATGGTTTTAAACCCAAATCATACGTATTGATCCCAAACAGCTCTATTTTACATGTCTGCAATGCTTTTGAAATATTTTCTTTATCAATTCCCTTATCAAATATATGTGCTAAAATGTCCTTAATTTTCTACTAAAATCCAAAATTATATATTTTGAGGGTGTTGTCTTAATAACTGTAGACTGCTAAAAATTGCATCTGGGATTGATACACATTTCAGATTTTTTGTATTAAAGGTTTACTTACTGTAAGCTTATCACTAGCTATATGAGGGACAACAGTGAGTTTATTGGCCCAGCACAGAATTTAGTAGAGCAGGGACAGTGGCTGAGTCTACTCATTTTTATATTTAAAAAATGATGTATTTATTTTTTGAAGTTGCATGCCTGCCTGTGTAGTGATTGCAGGAGGGAGCCTGATAATTAAAGGACAGGGAAGTTAGTTTAGTTATATAAAAATTTTGATTGTAGCAGCATTTAATATTGTTCACCAAACCTTACCTATAGCTACACTGACATGTCTTGGTAGGACAAAAGCTGTAAGTATTGCCAGCAATCACTTTTCTTTCAGTTGAGAAAGCATAGATTTGGTTGAAGGCATGTATTTTTGTTTGAGACTACTGGTGCTTCAAATCATGAAAATGGCAAAACATTTCTGATAACGTTTTTTACTATAAAATTGAACATAGCTATTTTTCAATACAGGAATAAAAGCAAAAAAAAGAATACTGGAGAAAACAAAAAGCATACTTGAACAATGTGATTTAAACTTTGACAGTGTACCATCATTTGCAGCTGATAATGCTAATGAAAATTTCGGAGACACTATTTTGCCTACAGAGTAATACAAAATGAAGATGAATATGTGCTTCCAGCTAATTGCGGTGCTCATAATTCTGTGATGCCATATAACAGGAGAGAGTACATTGCATGTCAATCACCAGCTACTTTTAAAAGTGTGGAAGAACAGTTTCCAATCACTTTTCTGTATGTAACAACAGGGTTTCAAAATTAAAGGAGGTATGTCAGTTTGCCAGCCTTTAAGTGAAGGGTAACTTATATCAAAGAGTTGACGACAAGTTTTTAGGTTGTAAATGCAGCTGTTATTTGAAAACACATCACAGCAAAACAAAATAGTGAAAAGGGATTTCATTCATTAGTGTACACAAGGGAGCTCTCAAATACCTGTCTCACATTTTGATTCTGGCAAACAGAACTACCTTAACTTGATTTGGTAACTTTCTCTGAAAATATGTGAATTATTCCTAAATGTTATTAATAGTGAAATTTGACAGAAGTCTGCATTTGTTTGAATGAAAAAAACCTTTGTACTGACAGATTCAGTAGTTGTGTCTGTACTTCAATACTCGATATCAAGGAATGGTTAAATATTCAGTCTTCAGATCCTATGTCTCTCAGATTCTCAAAATTTATGGAGATTATTGTGTCAGCAAATACAGCAGTGAATAATACGTATCCTGTGTGTAGGTAGACTTGAACAGATGGCAAAAGAATGGCAAATGCTCTTTCTGGTAAGAGCAACCTTCAGATTAAAATGTTTCTAACTATGAAGGGATTTATTAATAGACTGAAATAACAGAGTTGCATTAAAATTTATAATAGTTGCCATTTAAAAGAATAAATCAAAGGTTATTAGAATTTAATTGTTCGGTTGAAAGTAGTGGAGTGGACAGCAATCTCAAAGTGACCGTGTCACTCATTGTGGCTGGAGTGAAGCCTGGTAATGGGGGACAGGTGACGATGGCCACCAGGAAGCTCTGCATCTTCCTTGACATCCGTGTGCCACGGTGTCACCTGTACAATATTCCCTGCTGAAGCAACAATTTTAGTTGTGGTTGTTTGAGATTAATGCGAAATGGGTACTCAGTCATGTTACTGGATGGGTGTTGAATGATCTGTAACAATGCTAAACCTGTAGTATTTTCTCACTGGGTAAAATTTAATTTGTATGACTATTAGAAATCAGTCTGTTGAGCAAGGGGTCAGTAGGCTAGGAGTTTCAGATTTGTTTGTTCGTTTTCTCTGACATGAACTTCGCATGACTTCGCATGCTGACAAGCAGGATGTGGCCCTTCCAGCTTCATGTTAACTATGGTACCTGAGCGTTGTTTGTGATAACCACTCTTTTTATCTAGGGAGGCAGGCAAAAAATAATTCCTGTTGATAGGCAGCTGACCTACATTTGTACCAGCAGTGTAATGGTCTCTGCTTCTAGTCTGCCTTGGTCCTCTGTAGGTAGCACCTGACAAACAGTCTTCACTGACTCCCTCGTTTCATTCCTTGCTGCATTCCTTGTCTTCCGGTAAGTGTGTAGGGAGCCAAAAGCCAGACCTAGGCTTGGAAGAGTCCCAGTGGAGGCCAGGCACCAGCAGAGTGGTTAGGTGGTGCCAGAACTCTTTGGTCCTGTCTTTGGTTACTTGTGCACTCTTCAGGTAGTCCCACAGGTGCATAACCAGTAAGAATAGCTTATGGGAAACTGGTGTAACTGGTCTAGTGGTCGGGAGAAGAATAACTGGCTGATATAAAATCTCTAATTTTCAGGAACTTGTAAACCTGTCTCTTTTCATCTTCTTTATTCTACAGATCGCTAAGGTGTAGGTGAAGAGTGGTGTTTTTAAAGCAGAAGTTACTGTTTGGCTTTTTTTTTCCCAACTAAAAAGTAAAGTCAAAATCAGAAACATATTTTGATAAAACGTACTCTTTACCAAAAAGTAAAGTCAAAACCAGAAACATTTTCTGCTTTCAGAACCTGTATTAAAAAAAGACACAAACAAACACAATGAAACAAAACAACAAAAACTGAGATGTATCCAGATTTAGTTGCACAAAAGAACTTTTGGGATTACCTTTTGATTTTGACTTACTCTACATGTGTCTGAACACATGTTCCTGTACATGTAGCAGTGTAGGCATAAGCAAGAGCCTTTTCTGTAGCAAATCAGTGGTGCAAAAATTAAAAGTTTTTATAGAACAGGGCAGTTTGGTAACACTCAGGTGTCCACTTAATACAAAAGGCTGATTACGTAGTGCTCAGATGGTATCAAGCCATTTAAGCATTCAAAGCTGACTTGCATTTTGGGATAGCAATGTATTGTTAGTGTTCTGACAGTGGGTTTCTTCCCCCTGAGAATAGCAGCCATTGGTGAATACAAATATACCAGGATGTTTGTTTTAAATGGCGTAGATATCCAAATTAAAAAAAAAAAGAAAAAAAAATGGACTAGGATCCTTAAACAAAGTATTTCTCATTCTGAAAAGAGCCCACACTTGTTTTCCTTTAGGGAAAAAATAACCTACTTTCTTATTTTAAGCAAACTGGATTTGCTGATTCTATTCCAAAACTCTTAACCTGAGCTGTGCTGTCCTGCCTTGAGATTCAGGACAGCCTACAGTATTCATGAAGGAAAACCTTGGAAAATGTTCAAACAATGAGAGCACATAAATTAAGCTTACTGTGAAGAGTTTAAGGGATGCATTTTATGTGTGTAAATGTATTGATTGCTCATATATTAGGTGTCACTAAAGCTTCAGAAGTCAGTACCATTTATTGAGCAGAACTTGTAATTTTGGTTTTGTTTTGAACTTACATTGAGAAAGAAGGAGTAAATGATGTAGCGGTTGGTTTATTTCCTAGCCAGATGGACTTGATCTTGTGAGATACTTAGCACCTACCCATCCCATTGATAGCCAACACATGCTTCATGAAGTGGTTAGCAGTTGAAAAGATATGCTCTATTCTTGCAGTTACTTATACTGGAGTCAATGGGATCTTGCAGGTGCTCAGTACTTTTTGAAATCAGGACACATCTTCAGATTTCTAAATAAGGATTTTCAAAAGGACCTTGGCTCCATAACTCTGCCAGGTCAGAGCCCAAATCTGCTATTCCTTTCTCAGCAGCTTTGAGGATTGTTTCAATTTTTTTCATCATTTGCTTCCCTCAGTGTCTGGTGAGATCAGTCAATGGCAGCCAAACCATCACAGGACAAAAGATGTAAGGATCCATCCACACCTTCTATGACTGTGCCTCTCAGTTCTGTTATTTACTTGCTCATTTCATTTCACTTTTCAGGTCTGCTCATGTACAGCAATCTTACTTGTCACTGCATGTTCGTAAAACACAAAATGCACCACTTAAATTTCCCTCTTTCAGGATCTAATTCTCAAATACTAAAAATAATCATTCCTGAGACTGTTTTTAGGTAGGATGTCATATAAATGGCAGTGCTGTTAATATCGCAGATGGATATAGATTGATTAAAATCTTCCTCTTACCATACATTGCTCCTATCTCTTTTGAAAGATTGGGTCATTTTTGCTTTGGCTAACTGCTTTCAACTCCAGCTGAATACTATTATGTAGCTGAATAACATAAATGAACATCTTTTCCTTGCAATCAGGATGTAAAATTCCACAAGTGAGAGCCGACTTTTGAAGATAAACCTGTGCCCCAGTATTATCAGAGTTGTGAAATACTAATTATCTGTGTGTGCGTGTACAGGTCAGATATTTGTGCATGCACATCTGGTATTTGCATGCATAAGTTAGGCTTGCCCAATTGCACATGCCTGACTTGGAAAATATGCCCTGTAGTTACGAGAAGATGTCATATATTTTTCTGGCATGTTATGAAATGCAAGGGAATGAACTCTTCCCCCGCACAAGACCCAAGCACAGACACACACATGTTCCAGAGGTTTGTGCCCACCAAGGAGGAGTGCTTTATTTTCTTTGTAAGTGTTTGCCCTTTGGGGAGGGAAGGGGGTTGAGAGCAGGTGTGAGAAATCAGGTAGGTTTTGGCTCTCTTTACCACAGACACAAGAAACAGATGGCTTAGGTCGGTGCTTGCTGAACATATGGAGCGAACACGCTAGTTACCAAGCTAGAACCTCAGCTGCACTAGCCAGCGCTTTCTGCTTGCCACTTAGTTGTGAATGCTTATTCCATATTTAGAATATCACATTCTTTCTTCATTTTGTGTTCTTCTTCAATGCCCTTTTCCCTTTGGTTATCTTTCCTCCTCTCTCTTACACTCTCGGCTGCAGTCTCCTTCACTGTTTTGCTCATTGCCTAAATGGATGCTTATTTTTTGACTGTAGGGATCATCTGGCCAAGTTGCTAACAAAAAGGAGCGTGCCTCAAGTTTGCATTCACGTCTGCTTCTAAGGCAGAATGAGGAGAAACCCCCTGAGAAATCAAAAGCGTAATAAGCATACCCCCTAATACTTGGAACTTTGATGCAGGTGTGCCAGAGTACAGTAGATAGAATCACAAGTCTGTCTCTTAAAAATGATATGAACTTTTTAACTTATCAGCCATTGGGGGAGGAGAAAGGTAAAAGGAGTGAAAACATTCATAAAGCCAGCAGAAAAGAAGTAAGTGATTTGAGCTGTGAACTCAAACTCATTGATTGGATTCTTTCATAAGTCCACATCTAAAAATCTAAAGATGTGATAGGATTTTGAGGCAATCTGTTAGCTTTGGTGGGAGTTTCTTGGCCCTCAGCATCACTTACTGTAAATCAGTCTGATTGATTGGAGTCCGAGCCATAACTGCTCAAGGCACTCATTGATGAAAAAACTGACTCAGTTATTACTGGCTACTTCTCTGTTGAAATAATGCTGTGATTGGTATGTTGGTGCAAGGTTTTGGGCAGGATGGTTCTCCTGAGGTCCCTGCCTTTCTGCAATGTTTAAATATTTGAAAGAGATGAGAGAGAGGAGGAGAAAGTGGCCTCAGGCCATAGTGTAGCACTTAATGGGATGCATTTGGCCCTTGGGCCATATTCGCCTGTTTGTTCTTACTTAAAAGAAAAACCCTAGCAAATCTGGCTATTAATGAATGTCTTAAAAGCAAATGAGAAAAAGCTGGCAAGGAGGTGGTAAAGCAGTGAAGGTTTCAAGCGCTCCTGTCCTCCAGCAGCTCTAAATTCGGGAGCGTTTCCCACAGGGAAGGGCTGTGGGGGGCACCGGAGCAGAGCTCATCGAGGGCTGGCTTTGTGGGTGCAGAACCGCACGCCTTCAACTCGTACGCCACCGTTTGCTCCTTGGAGGGCTGGCTTGCATGTACAGCTTTATCTTTCCGACTGTTAGAGTGGCCCTATGTACTGTGCACATATGCTGGAGACCTGATTTATAATTAAGAGCAGCTGACCATGCTGCTGTCCAAAATAATTTCCCCTAGTGAAGGATCAGTGGAGAAAAATGCAGACAGGTTTTAGCCTTTTGTTGAAAGAAAGAAGAGGAGCCTTCACACTGCACATGGCCAGGGGAAGTTTATTGCTTGCCTGAAGAACCAAGAGCTGGGGATCTTCCATTTTATGAGTCCCTCCTGTGCTGTACCTGTGGTAAAAAAAAGAAGTTAAAGTTGCCTAAAGGCAGCTTATGGGGATTCCCCATATAGCTTATTTGATGTGTGCTGGGGACTGCTTCTACCCTGGTAGTCTTCAGAAATGTAAACAGCAGAAAGATGTTAAAGAAACACAAAACATTAAAAAAAAGGCTTTCCCCTCTCTCCCCTTTTCCCCCATATCCCCAGATGTGCTTGACACTCTAGTATGTCTAGTAACTTAATAATGTGAGGGTTATTTTTATAGGACTCGTGGAAAAAGATTTTACATTGAGTCTGATATGGCTAACTGGACTCAAATGGAGTCCATGCATAATGTTCATTTTTAATGAGTATACGGGAAGTTAATCTCATATTATGATTCCCCCCCCCCCCCTCAAATATGTATTTTTAGAGTGAGTAAAGCAGATTAAAAAGTGAGATGTCTAGAATCGTTTTTGGGCAGTCCACTTGGAATGGCTCTTGTTGCAACATTACATGCCTAAGGGATGGTGGGAGTGCAAAGCCCTCCCTTGTCAGTGCTCTGCTGCTTTCCTGGTTGTATTTAGACAATCTTTTTTTTTTTTTCTGCTTTGCTTTCTCTGAAGCAGTACAGGAGACAGGAGATGAGGATAAGGCTGGCAGAGTCCAACTCTGCTGGGGGAACAGTCCTTCTCCAGGGTAATTACAGGAGAAGAGCAGTGCTGGTGGCTGTTGCACTTCTCTGCACCTTTGCCCATGCTTCCGTTGCGTGCTTGCTGTGATCCTGGAGACCATGCTTTTTGGCCTCCTCTTTCTTTTCTTAGCTCATACAAAATCTGCCACAGGGTATGTGAGCACAGGAGTGGCGGAGGGGAGCTCCCACTGCCGTGAGGCTGGCTGCTTCGTGGCTTCAGGGAGGCAGCAGTATGGGGCCTGTGACCTTTAGGGACTGGGGGAGGATGTGAGGGAACATCATGGGAGGGCAAATACTTGACAAGCCTTTGACCTCCTGAAGGAAGATAATGGTAAGCTAGTTTTTAAGAGAAACCTAAGGGACATACTCAGAGAGAGTAGGAGGCGACATCTCTAATCAGCAATTGTGTGGAGTGTGTGTTTCTGTATAAGCAACTGCAGGTTTTTGGAGAAAATGGAGTAGGAATTATCTAATTGTCACTCTGTGACTTGTCTTGGACAGTAGCCTTTCCTCTTTTGAGAGTTTTTAGTGTGAGTAAATATTGTTGCAAGTGAGGTGTGATTGTTAAACTCAGCCAGGCATATCCTGTGCCATCAAACACCATGACATCATCAACACTAACACCGTCAAGGGTAGCAGAGTTGACCAGCTCCTGCCTTTGTGGCCTGGAATTCCAAACCAGGGAGTTTCACCCACTCTGTAACTGGGTGCATGTAAGCACACACTGAAACAAATTGGCTGAACAAGGTAATTACATTTTCATAGCAGCCTCAGTAGAACTTTTCACCCAGAGTGAATTGTATGTCTAAGTACAGGATTTTGACTACTCAACAGGGTTAAACCTATATATATATATTTTAATTTTTTTTTTAAATACATGTGTATATACATTTGGTTTTGTGGTGTATGCCATTGATTCTATTTATGTGACCTCTGGCAGTCACCAGAGCATGATGGTCAGAGGCTGTCTCTGGTCTGCTGAATGCCAGGTGGAGGCTGAAAGCTTGGACTGCAGCACAACTCAAGTCAAGCAGTAAGGTTATGCATTTACTGTAACATGATTTATGCAGGCCTCCACAGTGGGTATTAAGTTGGCTAAAAATGGATGCTGTCCTTTTTCTGGGCATTCAGCTCTGCCATATAAATATGCTATTCAGGTCTACTAAGTTTTTATAAAATGCTGTTTCTGCCAGAATAGCTAACAGGGCTTATCCAGCAGTGACACTTCAATAGCAAAATGTTTTGTGAATGATTTTAGCCTATTTGTTTTTCTCTCCTGCTGTCATCCTAAATATTTTTACAAAACTATGTTTGAGAGATGTACTCACTTGGAAGGGCTTAGAAAAGGCAAATTAAGAGGTAAATTTGATATTCACTGATGTAGTCTATTTTCATTAACTTGAAAGTTAGTATGCATGTGTGACTGTGTTTATATTGAAATCGCATGTTCACAAATACCGGTATAAAGCTCAATTCTTCAGTCCAATTAAAAAAAAAGGAGTTGTTAAAAGTGGTTGATGAGGAGGCAGCAGTTTGTCTACCAGTTATATGCTGCTGTACTGTGAACCTAATAGCATCAATAGAAGGAGCATTTTCAGCTTGCAGATCTGATGTAAAATACTAGAATTGAATTCTGAAACAAACAGTCCAATTACTAAGGCACTGTGGCTTTTGTTCATGTGATGGGCAGGCAACAGTTCTTGCTTGTACCTGTCCCTACCGATTATTATTATGCGTACTTAAAGTTCCTCTTTATTTTTCCCATTTTCATAACAAATACATTATGATGTGACATATCTTTTCCAGATATTTTGCTTGAATAAATAAGTAGGATATTAAATTCAACTAGGGTATTAGATTATAAATTAGTTCTGTAACAGGCGTCATAATGTTATTTAGATTTTCAGTTTACACAGACCTTGTAGCAACTCCCAAGAGCAATGCTGCAGTATTAGGCGAAGATGTGAGTTGATGTAAGAAAATTGGTTTTGGTAATATGCTGATGTCAGTAGAGTTTTGCTGTGTGGAAAGATATTTAAATTAACATTTTTACTTACTCCATTGTACAAACTAAAGATTGGTAATGATTTCAAATTACTGATGAGTTGGCATTTGGACTATGCAAACATGACCATAAATGTCTTTTCCCTAGTAGCATGATATTTATATTGCGAGTTTGTGTACGGGTTTTATTTTTTAACAGAGTAACGTATTCCAATCTTCCCTGTAACATAAGCATTTCATTTCATGTCAGGAGAATGAAAAAATTTAAGAGTATTTTTAGATAAAAAAACCCAGGCAGGCTAGCAGGTACAGAGTTCTCTGTGTCAAGGAAGAAAGCACAGGCTTACAGGGCCCATCTTGAATAATTGTATCCTGATTAGCAAGCACAGTGACACCATATTGGTGAGAGAGATGTGAAAACATGCACATTTATAAGTACATTTATTAGTCAGATGGATGGTAATGGTAACCTAAAGAGAGAGCTTCTAAGTAAAAAGATTTATAGCTGCTTACATAGGTATTCTGTAAATATGGGAATCCATACCCACTGTGAAGTCTTATACATTCAGCGCAAGAGTAAAGGTGAAAAATAAATGTAAAGATAAGTAGATGTCCTCCTAAGCCATTTTCTGAGATGATGGACAGCAATATTGGTAGGGGTCTTAATTAAAATCAAACCAAACAAAAACCACCCCGGTTGCTTTTAATAATGAGGAGTACAAGAGTAAGGGAACAGATTATCTCCTTCTCCAGAGAAAATTGGCAGATGGAGAAAATGTATGTGCAGGTATCAGCAAGATTGCCTTGAAACCCCCTCTGCTGCCTGTCACTGAGGTGCTATTTCAGAGTCAGTCCTCCATCAGGGCTGCAGTGAGGTCATTCAGTACCCAGGGCTGAAGGCAGGCTTTGTGCCCCTTCTCCCCTCTTCTTTTGCCTCCTTGCAACTCCGCTGCAACAGCCCAAAGTGGAAGTCCATGCTGAGTGGGATGTTATTGAGGAGACCTCACCCTTTCACCTCTTTGGACAGCAGATAGTAACAGTCAAGTTTTTGTTTCCTGCAAAATAATTGTGGTCTTCCTCAGGAAGAGGAGATGGTAATGGAGCTAAGCATCTTTTTTTTGTCCTCAGCTGTTGTGCATATACCTTGCATAGCCTTGGGACCTATCAGCCCCAGCTTACTGCATTCCCAAACTGGCCATGTGGTGCCAAACAATAAAATCGGTCTAAATTGGAAGCAATTCTGGTGTGAAGGGGCTTAGGGAGTTTTGAAGTAGTAGTGAGAGCAGGCTCAGGGTCGACATCTTACTGTACAGGTCCTTTGCATTTCATCTGCCCGCTGTGCAGAAATATGGATGTCTTATGTTTCAGGCTCTTACAGGTATCCCAGGCTGTGAGGGACTTTTCCTGCAGCTCTCACCTTGCCTTTTGGGGTCGATACTCCTTCACCAGGAAGCAGTTCCCCTCTCACTGATTTTATAGATGGATGCAAAGGCTTAGCTCCTGCTCACATGTGGTACATGTGGTCTTTCTTTGCTTTGGTACCTGCTAAAATTCAGTCTGTACACATACACAAATAGTAACATTGATGGATCCTGCCAGCTACGTGACTGTTAATGACTGGCCTGCTTATTTGAGTGTCTTAAATCTGAATTTAAGAGCCAAGAATAAGTGCTCTTTCTAAAAAAAATGTCAGAGGCATATCCTGATGCTGCACATCAGTTGATAATGCAGGCATCCTCCTATCTAGTGTTTCTGTGCAAGTTCATGAATCTGGGCATGCCTTTATATGCAAAACATGCCTGCAGCCCATATTCCTCGTCGCATCATGGGCATGCGATGTACATCCACTATTTGGAATGTGATTTGTCATCTAAATGTAGCTGGTGTTAGAGTCTGAATGTCTCATAACTGTGAAACATTTTGCGGCTTTTGAAATAACTTGAACAAAGAGAGCACTTCATACTGCACTTTGATGTGTGTCTTTATTGAAAAAGCACCTCTCCATTGCTGAGGCACTGAAGCATTTGCATTAAGTGATACAGGAGATGCCATAACAATTTCATGAGAATTACCCTTTGCAATGAATGTTAGATTAAACATCTAAGTAAAATCCCTTGAAAGTGGCCAGAAGATAAATTAGAGCAGAGCTGTACCTAGGTACAATTAAATTATGTACCTTCTTTTAAAGATTGTTTTTAATTGATTTGGTGCATACTCTTTAGTTAGTTAATAATGAGTGTTGTACCTGTGGCTATATGATCACTCATGTGAGTTAGATTTACAGCACTAAGAAACTCCCTTTATCAAAGAAAACAATTTCATAAAGGGGCTGTCCCCTCTCACTGCTCTGTTGCTGATAATGGGTCTGGACTGTTTTCTGATTAGTGCTCTAGTCCTACACGAATATTGAAGATGTTCTTTAGCAGATAAATGTATGGTTATCACATCATTTTAGCAACCTAATTTGTTCCTTGCTTGCACACTACAGCAACTTTCATGTCTGAAACCCCTCCTCTCCATTAGGGCTTCTACAGCACTGCAAAAATGAAGCTAGGAGGGAGATGAGCATTGGAGGAAAAGAGGACAAAGGTACAGGATACAAAAATGTGGAGGAAAGAGTTGCAAATAGCTGGAAATTTTGCCAGGACAGAAGTTCCTCCTAATTTACTTCTGAGGAAGCTTCAATCTAAATGGTTCTTATAACTCCCAGTGTAGCTAACAGGAATTGCAGGTCTTCAGTACCAATCAGTATTGGACATTAATGTCATCATTTGAAGGTTGTGCTAGGTGTTAGTTTTTAGCCTTGGCCCAGCTTCTCTATGTTCCCTTCCAGTTCTCACTTGTTAAGTTTTTACCAAACCTACATCTAAGCTGAAATCTAAGATAAGAATTTTCAAAGCCCTGTATCAGAATTTAGGCACCTGTATTAGGAAATGTCATGATGATCAACAGGGAGAAAGAGGTCCTTCCTTAGCAAGGGACACACATACCACAGATCAAGAGAAAAAGAGGTACAGAACCTGAGAAGAGAGGAAGGGTCTGAGGTGGACACCCATCATTGCTCACCCAAGTCCTGCCACAGGAAAAGGTTAAGACAGGCCCACAAGAAGCCAGCTGCAGCCTGAGGTGGACATTGCAGAGCCCCTTCCAAGTAGTTTTCTCCACAGAAGTCCTAAGAGGTCACAGTGACAAGAAGGTGTCTTCGAGGTTGCTGTGGTTACTAATCCTAGTGACTAATTCTGGTTACGAGCTTCTGAGCTATAAGGGTAATGGCCCATCCTGCAGATTGGCCAGGGAGAGGATTCCTCTTTGGGGAAATCTTCTTAAAGGTTTTCTCTTCATAGCCCTGCTTGGATAGCCGTGTGTATGAGCATTGACTCAAATCCCCATTTGGGCTCAATGAGGACATGTTTCTTGTCTTCATTCCCTCCTGGATTTTAAAAAAAGCCTTCGAGTTACACATTTAAAAAAAATTTGGATAATGATCTCAACCTCTAAAAGGAGAATCTAAATGGAAAAAAAATAAAATCTACCTAACAATTAAATAGCTAATGTTTGCATAATTTTAATTATCACACATTGCAATTATTTCTAATTCATTTCAGTATACAAATCACTATTTTATATATGGCATGTTGTTAATGTTTACTGCTATAATTACTAATTTGCAATATAAGGCAGCAATTTTATAGTTATTCAGTTATGTGTAATTATTATGTCAAATAGGAGATGGCAATTAACACTGAAATGTATTAGAAATGATTGTACTAAAATCAATCTAAGAATATTTGACATCTACTTGTCATGTAGTGGAAGATGGACTGCATTTTCCTCCTCTTTCCTTTTTTCCCCCTAACTATGCTTTTAGACAATGTATTTATTTGAGATCCCAAAGGATTTAGTCCTGCAGAAATTACTATTTCACTATCACATTGACTGAAGAGTTAGAGCTAGAACTAATGAGCAAAATTCAGGGAGTCTTCTGTAGCTAAATCTTAGGTTTCAGAGTTTAGGTGCATTGTTCTACATATAAGCATTTCAGAAAGTCCCTGCTTTGGTGACTGCTTAAAAAGGAGATGTTTAAGTCCTTCTGCTGCCCGTAGCTAAGAGATGCTCGGAGAGAGCTTTGAGCTGTAATGCTGGCAATGCCTTAGCAGGAAAGTGCCAAACAAGCCATGAGCCTGCAGCTGGCATCCCCGGCTGCTGTGCAGAGCTGAGCAGCCGCAGAGTTGCCCCTGTGTGATGGCAGAAAGAGCCAGGGTGAAGAAGAGGGTTCCAAAGCTGCTTACAGTGGCCCGCAACATGACTCATACATCCCTCTGAGACCATCCAAAGCACAAAGTACCATGCATTGCATCTCAAAACTGTAGTGGTACTGTTGAGTGAGAACCTCACCAGAACACGGGAAAGCTGAGGTCTGGGTCCTCTTCTGGAAGGAGGGAATCGCAGTAGTGTCTCTTGTCCCATGGGAATAACCCCTAGCAAAGGCTCTAGTTAGAAGTTACCTTGACTTCCTTTGCTGAAGCTGGGCTGCTGTGCTGTCAAGTGCGAGAGGTGGGAGCCAGGAGGAGGTAGGCATCTGAGGGGTTGTGTTGCACTTCTGGGATGGGAGACTTGACCTGGGGTGGGTTTGAGAGCTCCTCACTCCACAGGTAGGTCCACTGCAGCGCAAAATGTAGAGCAAAGCTCTTCTTAATATATAAAAAATTACAGCCTGAAGTCATCTAGGGAATCCTTCAACAGGGGAAAAATCCTGACTCATAGAGAATCTAAATTAGTGCTATCACCTAAACAAACTTTCTTTGTGGCAAAATAGTTCTCTGTGACAATTCCTTTTTTTTCCAGGGATTTAAAGTCAGGGCAGCTCTAAGCCCTGCTAAACAAAATTCATGGCTGTACATCTTAATAAAGCAGAGAAGAGCGCACAGCATGTCAGACAAATTCACCTCCTTCCTTGGTTGAAGTGCAAGGCTGCTGTGATGGCACATGGCAGGGGGAGATCCAAATAGGGCCCTCGGTGTGTTAACAGAGCATATTGACTTATATCAGTCCTTTTGCCTGGTTTAAAATTGATCCCCTTAGAAAAGTTAAATATCACCTATGTTTGTAGATTGCTAGACAGCTATTAAGATAATGCTTTTATAAATACAGATGGTGCCCTTATCAAAATTACATGGCAGTAAATAGATGCCAGTAGAAATAATATGACACTTTGATTAGCTAATAAAATGAAGCACAGATAGAATGGGGATGCTAAGTTGCTCTGACAGATTTCATACTGTCATATTTATTGCTTATTTAGCTTTGATAAGTTTCTATTACAGTTTTTGCTTCTTAAGCAATTCCTTTGAACTTTTAATTTTTAAACAGTAATCTGTATTTTATTGACTTGGGTGGAAAATCCTCATTGTCAATAAGCTCTTCATCATGATAGTAAATGTTATCATTCTTTTTAAAGTAAATTGTTAGGTGAAATTGCATGCTGTTAGTTGTGGAGATAAAAGTGGCAAAGCATGCCAATTAATATGTTACAAGAAAGTTATTGATTAGAGCAAATTATTGCTGGAAATTTGGCAAGCAATATTGGTTCACTGATATGGTGGCTTTTTATGCCATGGGAGATACAGTGGAAGTCTTGTATTAATACACTAGATGACAACAGGAAGATTGTACAGGAGGACTATTTATTTTTACAGGACTAACTTCTTTACTCTGAGGGTGACAGAGCACTGGAATAGGCTGCCCAAAGAGGTTGTGGAGTCTCCTCCTCTGGAGACATTCAAAACCTGCTTGGATGCTTCTCTGTGCAACCTGCTCTAGGAGAACCTGCTTTAGCAGCAGGGTAGACTAGATGATCTCCAGAGGTCCCTTCCAATCCCGACCATCCTGTGATTCTGTGACTACTGCGCTTTGGGGATGCACTTGTACTATAGTGTAAGTACTTAGGGCGAGAGTCTCATTTATTCAAAACTGGTGTAACTTTATCGGCTTCAGTGGGATTGAGATATGGTCTGGTCACTTCTCAATCTGCTGGTAACAGATATGAGGGAAATACTGCCTGACATTTGAGGTGTATCAGAAAAATATGCTCATTGATGCAGTTGTTCTCGGGATTGTTAACGTCAATGATAATCAAGAAGCAGGGACAGCAGGTGTGAAGAGTACAAATAGTATGTGGGTCATCAGCACAGTCTCACCAGCATAATGCTGACCAGTATTTCTGCCTTTTTGGTACCTAAAAAAGCTTGACTTAGTAACTTGAAAGCAGAAAATTATTATAATCTGCCGCAGGTTTTAAAATCTTGTGAGAAACTTTTGATTGCCCCAGCTTTCTCAGAGAGTACGAAGTTCAGTTTTGGTCTGTTGGTGAAACCTGTTACTAATAATAAGCCTGTGGTGTAGCAGTGCTCCCAGTAAATGTGGTGAGCTACGTTTCCTCTTCCACTGCTACAGAGAAAGAAAGGTCTCCATGGCCATGTTCCAATGTGCAGTGTCCTCCTCTGCACCTGGTGAAGCAGCAGTGCTGTGGCTAACCATGGCGCACAGTTCTCCTCAGTCTTCCTCAATAATTACTGCTCTGACGTGACCGTTCTGCCTGTATCCAGCAGTTTGGCACAACCTTCAGGGGACCAACCATCAGCCAGATGGAGAGAAGGGAGCAAGCATCCCAGCTGCCACTCTCTTCTGGAACCACACTGAGCATCCGAGTTCAGATTTCTATAGCCCAACTATGGCTCCACTGCCCTTCAGCACAGTAGCATTTTTTTACTGTCTTTATAGGCCCTGTCTAGTGCCAGGGCTGGGCTTGGGGGACAAAAATTTATGTTCTTGAATTTAGGTAGCTGGTGTGAGGATGCACAACTTGTGTAAAGTGTGGGCAGCATGGGGAGTTTCCACCCATTGCATCCTCACTGGAACATGTCAGTGGAAAAGGCAAAGATGTCTTCTAGGTTATTTCTCTTAGGCCCCCTGCCATCAAGGTCCCATGCAAAGGGGGTTGGTCTGGGGCTATGAGAACGTTTTACCCCTGATTAGTTCTATAGATCTAGCCCAAATGTTGCAAATAGCTCATTGTCAGAGAGCAGGTGGGACACGTATGTAGTTGCTGGATGGAAAAATCCTTTTAGGTGTCCAGGCCCTGGCAATGTGGACCTAATGGAATCATGTTGCTGTTCATGTTTTCACCTTTTATATTTCACCTTTGTTATAAAAATTTAAAAACCTATTTTCCAAATAAATAAATTTTAAAAATCCCAAACCATAACAAAACCCCCCTTCAGATTTCACATCTTTATGGCTATATTGTCAACTTGATGCATGAGGTTTTAGCTGTGCAAATCCCTTTAATGCAAGTGGGAGCTGTACAGCTAAAGATTTACACACTGACTTCAGAATAATATTCCTTCATCTCTCTTCCTCTCTCCTTCTTTTTTCCCCTTTCCCCCTATTGATTCCCTCCCCAGATTTTCCCCTTTGCTCCTTTAATGAAAATCACAGACTAACTCAGTGCTTCTCTTTCTGTAGTGAGAGGCAGGCATGATGATCCCTTCCTACTCACTGAACAAGCCTAAGTCCAAGGGAGTGATAATGTGAAGGTAGTGATAGTACATGATTATTAAGGTGATAGTGAAAATCCTTTATCTCATCAGTGATTCCCATCCAAAGCCCCCCTGTGAAACTGTCAGTACTGCAGAACCCCATCCCAGTGAAAAAACTTTTTTTTAAAACAGTTTTTTTCAGGATGACTGTGTCAGCCTTTCTGGCTAAAATTTCCTTCACTGCTTATAAGTAATGTGGTTGACACAAACAGATGTACATAAATCTAACATTTCAAGGAAGATCATGCCATATCCTATCTATATGACAAGGCAGAATTTGAACAGTCTTGTGCTAGCCTGTGGGCATAATGCAGATTCCCTGGGCTGGAGAGACTTGCTTTTGCTCCAGAATTTCAATTGGTTGTCACCTCATTTTAAAAAAGTGGACTCACTCTACACGGCTGGGTTATAGAGGTTTCCTTCCTTGTATTAGGAGGGGACGATTGACCTAAATGTTGAATCCTTTGGGACTGTGAACAATAAACCCCTCTTTGTCTCCAATTTCTATTGGAAAGTGCATTCTCTCCATCTTCTTTCATCCAGAGAATTTGCATTGTTTCCTGATGTGCAACTTGGGAGCAGTTTACTATCCATGTATCAGGATATGCAGTTAGGTGTTTTCTTTTTTAATCCAAAGGAAAAGGCAGGAATTGTCACCTTTCTGGGTGGGGTGATAATTCTACACAGCCCCAATCCTTGTCAAAGTGAGACTGCAGCCCAGGTGGAATTCAGAATACTGTAAGGAAGGCATTTTGCCAAAATGTTTGTCTACAGAATGGCAGAGATTAAAGCCCTTCTAGCTCTGATTGGATTACCATGGACCAGAAGCACTTTAATCTCTACCACTGTGGCTTTGGGGGAAGCCAGTGACTGAGACGTGTGGCGGGACCATGCTGAAGAAGCGGATGACTGCACTTAGCTCTTTAATCTTCTAGTCCTGTGGCTGTAGTAGAAAAATTTTTAACTGTTGCAGCAGAGAGAGAGAAATAGGTAGTGAGTAGTTAATTTACCTTTTACTGTGCGAAGAAAATACAAATCGCACTTTCTCCCCTCCGGAGTTGTGGAAGCAGCCTGTGTGTGATAGCCTGACTCAGAGCAGCGTGAGCCCCTGCTTAAAACACAATATTGGGTAAGCTGTTGGTTGAGATTAATGTAAGCACATAATAGCCAATACTGCAAATCAGAGGTCTCTGTAACCTAGTACCATGTCTCAGACCAGCAAAAGATGCCGGTGGAAGGGTATTAAGACAGAGTGTATTTAACGTGACTTTTTTCCTCCAAGGCTGACAATAGTATTTTCTGGACAATTCTTGAATAATTTATGTTTAAATGCTATATTTTGTGTGTAAGAGCTGCTGCAAACAGAGCTATTCAAGAATGATTCCAAGTATAGGAATGCCCTTTTGGAGGAGGGAGGAACACAGAAGCATGAAATTCTAAAACCGAACTTCGGATGATATGCAGGTCAGTAAAGAGATAAGAGTAACAGTGGAAAATAAGTAGGGATCTGAGCAATTTCTCTTGCTCAAGTGTCAGTCAAGAAAGGGCACATTTAGTAAAGAAAACAAGATATGGGTGAGGTGGCGAAAATTGTCATGAGAGATGTGAAATGTCCATTTAGTGCCTGACCTAGAGCACGCTGTCTGACCAGTGGGATACAGGATTCTGTGGGAACCCAAAGGTGTCCTTCTCACTTATGTAAGGGTCTCCAATACAATTTCAGCTTTGTGCACCTGCCTAAGTTATTTTGGTGTTTCTACAACAGACTACGCATAGTCCCCCAAGAAAGAAGTTGGGGGATGCTGTGACATCGATGGAGTCTCCAAAACCTGCCAGTAATGTTAGGTTATCAGCAAATGGCTCCACATACAGAAAGAATCATCCTGGTTGGCAGCTTCTTGAGCTTCAGCAAGAGTGAAAGCCTCACCTCTCTTGTCCAGCTTGTGTTGGCGTGGCAGGGCTGGAGGGGAAGCAGGGGGATTTGCCAGTATTGGGGATGGGAATGGAAGTCTCTCTGTAAGGCTGAGGCGGGCTGTGCTCCAACAGGCAGGGGAGTCATGGAGCTTCAGTGGAGCTTAGGTCACCGGAGAAACATAACTCCCAGAACCAGGAGTCTTAATTCCCATTTTCATTTAGCATTAGGAGTCTGGTCCTTCCGTGAACTGGCTGCATGTTCAGCCTTTGTAAAAATATGGAGAACTTCAATTGGAAGCTTGTCTAATGCCATGTAGACTTCTTTAATTTTTAAATGATCCTTCAGACTAGGAGGGTAAAGCTGTGTAATCCTTATGTTTTATATGCTATTGTGCCAGCCTTTCATGGTGAGAAGCTAAATATTTTTGTCATTTTAGTTAGTTTATATATGCTGTTCTTGGTTTGTTGGCAAAGTGAAACGTCTGATGTGTCCCACCCCTGATGTCTGCATTTGGATGCAGGATGAAGTGAAATGAACCCTATAAGCCAAACACTGAGTTCCTTTCCGTGCTTTTATTAGCTTTAACTTGGCAAATTCTAGTGGCTTTTGTATAGAGAACATAACATTGTAAAAACGGTGGATGTTTATGGAAGGCATAGCATAACTTAATAAATACAGTATACATATTATGAGAATGGATGCTCTTTCGCTAAGTACAGAAGCTACATATGGTGCTGATAGCAAATGCCATATGTTTGTAGAAGAGGCTACATTTGTACAGTGCCTTTTTCTGAGACCTGCTAATCTGTGAAAAATAGCAATTCTGTTTAATACTGCTGTTTGTGGCCTCTTGGTTTTGTCTTTTAACTTCTGTGAAACGTACCCAGTCAGAACAGACCTGGACATGTAGGTCTGCGCTCCTCCTCAAGGCCACTTAATTCTAACTGTGCCCATCTGGAAGATCCAAAATGCCCCTTACCCCTAATTGTGGTGCTACAGAATTAGAGTGTCTTTTATGTTACTGTTCCTGGCGCTCCAGATCCGGAGTGTCTAGATCCCCAGTGACACAGCTTCCAAAGGGAAGTACTCATCCATCAGCAGTGTCACCTGTGCCCTGCTGGCAGTGATGCTCTCATAGGAGACATATGCTTAAATCTGGGCTCGCAGTCTGGGAAGAGATTTGGATCTAGGTGTCTCACCTTTCTGTTGCCATAATCACCAGTGCATGGTGTAACAGCTACTGACAACATCTCTGCTTGATGATCCTGTACGGAGCTGCTGCTGCTGCTCTCAGAGAACAGAAGTAGGCACTTACTCTCAGGAGAGGGTTCTGGGCTGTGTGGATGGAGACAACCACCTGATGCCTTGTCTCGGGGAATTTTGGAAGGGGTAAGACTTTGAATACACTCAGTGGTAAGTTTTTCTCTTTGGCTGTATGAGACTTCTGAGGTTTCTCACACTCCAGTGCACTCCAGAGGTTGGCTTCTGTATGCCCTTGGGGCCCATGTGTCTACCTCTGCATTTCAGATTCCCTTTTGGGACCAACTTTCTAAAAATGTATGTCTTGCAATGCCTAACTCGAGGTGCCCAAGCCCTTTATGGGATCCAACCTGCAGCTTAAACCTGCTTAGTTAGAGAACTGGTTAGATTGCAGCCATACCTCATATAGTTGCTCCTTCCAGGAATATCCCTTGCTTTTTAATCTAAAGATGTCTGGATTAACTGAATTTACCATGCATAAACATACCGTGCACAGCTGCTAGCAATTCCTGGCATTTTAAAATTATTATTTTTATTTGTTCATTGAAGAAAAGCATTTGGAAACTGTTGTGTAAGTAGTTTGGTTGGTCAGGTTTTTTAGCAGTAGGCAACAGAGAGTTAATTCTGGGTGTTGTCAGCCATGTTCACTTTTGAACACATTTCAGATTCAGAAGACAGCCATATAGAAAAGAATGTTATGTTAATGTGACAGCAATCACAGACATTGCTATTGAAAACTCACTGTTGCTCTCCCCTCTGAAATTAACATCATAACCTTATGTCAGTGACTCACTATTATCCTAATACCTGTTTTTGGATTCTGTCCAGTCCCATTAGATATCCCCGTGTTGATTGCTCTGTTACTGGTGAATGTTAATTGCCTCCAAATCTCAGTGGAGTTCAAAAGCTCGGGGAGAAAGTACTGACTGGTAAAGCTGCTAGTTTTATTAACAGGCAAGTAAATAATAAATCTGTTCAGAGATTTGAGTGAAGTGCCTGCGACATGAGATATAAACAGCTGATCTCACATCTTTCTTTGCATGTCTTATCGTATGTTAGTAATGAGATAGCAGAGTAAGCCATACTAACTTCAAACATTTAAATGGTATCAGTGGTGCCTGTCCACAGTCAGTGTTCTTTAACAGGTAGTCGGGCTCCATGTCCTTCCCATTGGGATTCTTGTCTGCCTGACATTAAATGATGCCCCTTATTACCTTTTAAGATCCTTTTTAGAGTTAGTGGGACTATATAACTGAAATGATGATGTCAAAATAGGGTTGTAGCAAGGCTTGTCACATGCCATATAATATTTTTTCCTCTTGCTAATGCAGATTTATGATTTTTAAAAGAGAAACTGCTCTTTTTCTTTGCTTTAAAAGAGACCTGAGATCTTTATTACTTGTCTGCTTTTTTCTGTTTGTTTTAATCACAGAGTTTTAAATAAAATCCCCGCATGCTTCCCCTTTTTCACACCAGAAACCTCTAGATGGAAAATCCCTAGTATAATCCCATCGCGGGTTTGCTTCTTGTAGCATATTTTCTGCTTTAGGTACCACTTTTATTATTTTTTAGTTTGTAAAAATGTTGGTAGCACTTACAGAGCTGAAATAAGTGATGTGAAGAATATGCTGTAATCACATACTGCAGAATAATTGCATATTTTCTGTCACTAGTTTTCAGTTGGTAGATAATATTTAATCTCCTAGTAGAGATCTGTAATGACTCATTTTAGACACTGACCCTCTAACTTCATTGAAGGAATAGAAATATTTCCTAATCCAGTAATGTCTGTCTATACCATCATGTCATGTAGATAAAGAAAAGCAACTCCAGGCACCCACTGCTAGATTGCTTAACAAAAATAAATGTCAGCAGGTGAATTGCTTGCTGAATGCTAGGCTGAAGTCAAACATGAGCTGAACATGTGTTATGGCTGTATAAAATCTGTATTAGAACAGGTAAAGTTGCTATTTCTGTTATTTTAAGTGATTGTTAGGCTGATACAATGAAAAACATACCCAATCTTAACTTGAATTACATTCATCTGATAGGCGTGGCGTGTCCAGATTAACATGGGTTTTTTAAGCAGTGTAAAAGTGATTCAGTAACCATGCCAGTGGTGAAAATGTAAACAAGAAGCCAAGAATTTAATTGTGAGACTTACTCCAGAGAAACCAAACCAGAACAAAGAAGGTGTGAGGGAGAAGCAGAATAATTAATAGCATTTTCCTTTTTGCGGAAATGAGTTTCATAGGTAAGTAGTGTTTATTATGAAACTACTTGTGAGCGTTTGAACCTTGTCCATGTTTTCACCAGATGTAGTAAAAACTACATACAGAAAATGAGCACAGTGCCAAACACGGTGTGTTTGGGAGGTCTCTAAAGTAAAGATGGTGGGTGATTGAAATAAGCTTCTTTAGCCACGCAGAAGCCCATAAGTAGCTGCCGGGATTTCACAGCTTCTGAGCATTAAGAATGTCCCATTCATTTCCATGCTGAAAAAGTCGGTCATGATCTTCTCTAGCTGGTCAGTGTCTCTCACTGTGAAGACAGCCTCTTCTTATCAAGCCGTGTTCCACTGCATCCCTCCACTTCTGTTCACATTTATGAAGAATTTCAGCAAAAGGACTCTGCATGTTATATTCTATAAAAATTTTTACATTTCATTTTTCATTTTTAGAGTCCATGATAACACAGACTGTATGCCAAGGCACGAAAAAAAATGAATAAAAGATTATTTACTGTTTATGTAGTTTTACCAAGTTAGTATTTTGCTTTGTATATATATAAAAATGTATTCATGTTTATTATTAAATCATATTTCTGTAGTTGTCCTATAGCCCTGAAGCATGTTCTTGTCCCTGAAGTCAGAGGAATTTTATTTCTGTAAGTGGCATGGAGTGGGGCTGTGTAAGTTTACTGTAGGTTGTGTGTCAGTTTTAGTTCCCATTTTCCCTCCTGGATGACATCTCTGTCTTTCCCTGCGCCCTGCTCCTGAAAGGTTCCTGGCTGAAATTAATTTCCCATTTCTGCCATGGCTGTGTTGGCTGAAGGAGAAAGCGGTGTGTCTCTGTGTGTGCAGTGGGTAAACTAACAAGGAGTTACTGCCCACCTCTGCCTGCATTGTCTTGTCGTCTCTGCTGGTAGGTGTTAGCTCAAGCCACTGAGTGGAAAAACCTGCCCCAGGCTGAAAGAGAGGAAGGTGGCGTGTGTTACTTGACTGCCATTAGGGCGTGGAGATGCAGTACCAGTTTGTTCCGTAGGAGTTTGTCTTTGATGCTTAGAGATTTTATACTTTCTGCTGTGAACACTTGACTCAGCTCTAAAAATGAAACAAATACCCAGGTACGGTAGTTTGGTGTGGGTCAAATTCATCTTAGAGGTAAACATCGCCACCCTGCATTTGCATAAATTATAAGAGTTTATGATAGGGATTAATTTGGCCCAGCGACTCTGCTAAGATGAAATTCTTTGTGTGCTTGTGGATTATATGTCAAGAGAAGGGATCACTGTTGCTGAAGAGTGTCTACAAGAAATAGGCCAAAAATAGAATGATTTCCATAGCTTAGAAAAAAACCCCATAGAATCATAAAAAGTAATCAGCAGTTGGAAAGAATGAATTTTGTGCTCCTAATTTGCAGAAATCCCAGCAGTTGCTACTGTGCCCAACCACTCACTAATACAATAAAATATAATTACATAATTAAATACAACATAGGATTTCCATAATAGGGAACTTTATTTCCTTGTCACAATATGCGAGTTGCTGCGGCTGAAGCTCATAGTTCAGCACTGTAACTATTATTAGATGCTAACGTGTCATGTACTAGGCAGGATTCTCCTACAGGGGCACTTCCCAATCTGGGTGAAAATTGTTTGCTGTAGACAGTGGAAGATTTATAGGAGCTTGCCTAAGATACACCTTTTGGATGGAGAGGTCATCTTATGAAACAAGATTTGGTTTGTTAACTGCCTACCATTGCAATTGATTCGGACTGATGCAGTCTGTTGCTGAGCCTGGGACTTGCTTCAAGCATATGAGTGACTTGCTGGGGTACTAATTTTCTTAGAACTTGATTGCCCATTTCTGGTGCCCGTGAAAACTTGAATAATTAGAATTGCAGTTAACAGACACTTAAACTTAGGTACAATAAGGTGTCTGTTTAGGTGAGTACTGTCTGTTGTGGTACGGAAGCATTAATCCTAGGTTTATTGACTTATTTCCATTTGGACACTCATTTGTGTGAAATTATGCAGTATATGAGATTGGTTTGTAGCTAGCAGAAAGAGTAGAAAAACACCTGGATCCAGCGCTGAGCAATGTTAGCAGGAAAAGTAGTCATGGAGGTGCAATTGTTGAAGCATCTAGAACTTTAATGGGTGAAGCATTTTTGGTGTTTTTATATTGGAGGTCAGACAGAAGGAATTACCTGGCCTTTAGGGATGTTTTTTTTCTGTACAAGATACATACATAAGGGAAAAGAGGGAGACTGGGAATTAGATTTTGAAGAAAAGAAGTGAAGCCAGGCGAGCTGTAATAGTGTCCAAACAATGAAGTACATGGCATCACGGTGAAAATACGTGTCTTTGTGTTCAGCCAGATTCACATAAAGGCAAATGTGAAGCGCTAAGTCAAGACAAAAGAGCGGTTTTAGTTATCTGCAGGGCAGCCATTGGTGACAAGGAGTGGTTGCTTCTGATTTTGCTCTCAATTTCTCTTTTAATCCCTTTGTTCCACCCAAGCTTCTGCCCCCCTTGCCCCATTTCCACTCTGGTGGGCTTGCCTTCATTTATTGTGGTTCATCATGCACTAGTCCTAGTCCTAGTCCTAGTCCTCATCTCATTAAAATCAATGGCAAAGCTATTACTGACCTCAGCGATGCAGGAAAAATCCCAGGCTTACAATTCCTTGCTTATCCTAATCAGTCAGATCATCGTCATTAATTTAATGTATCTTAATATCCATCAAAACACAGCATACTTCTAGTTTACCTGCTAACGTGCGAAGTACGTAATCCTGAGCCTTCAAGCAGAAGCTTGTGTGATGAGTTTCTCCCTAGCCAAGCGGTTGCCTTGCTTGTGTTTTAGCTTTTCTGAAAGGAAGAGTGTGAAGAACTGTAAAGACTTTGGGGTTGGCATGTTCTGTTTGTAGGCTACAGAATCGACTGACTTTTGACTAATCTGTGTAGATGTACGTGCAGGGTACTTTCACAGTCATAATCTTGAATAGTTCAAATTTAATTATGATGAGAGATCCTGTATTTCATTTATATGTAAAATTAAAAGAAAATATGCAGAAGCTAATCCTATTCTGAGACTGACTCCAAATATTTCTGAGCTAAAATGTTTGTAACATAGAAATCTTATTAAAATTCCTATTTCTACACATTTTAGGAGTAATTTGGTTTAAAATTTGCAAGACTGTAGTTTCATTTGACTGAGAGAAGAATTATGAGACTGTAGACAGACTAACTGCAGTTTTAACAATGCTAAAATCCATTATAAATCAGAAAAGGAGGGAAAAAGTACACATGCCATAATAATAATTTATTTGACAGTGCTATTGAATATACATACAGCTCACAGATTATGTGTTTCTAGTACACTAAAAATAAGAAGGCTAAGCACAGGAACATTATTTTTAATATGAGGATGCAATGCTAAAGAGGAGAGAAGTTTTTGGAATGATAATCAGGCTGCTGGAGCACCGTGTTATACTGGCTCCTGGTTACACAGCATCCTGCACCAGCTGCTGAAAAAAGACACAGAAAAGCAAAGAAGGCAGTACAATTGGCCTCTCAGTATATTTCTCTTTTTTGCGTGTTCTTGTTAGAGAGATTCCCCCCACATACCAGAAATTTCTTTTGAGCTATACCTTTCTAAAGTCCAGTGTCAGAAATGCGAGCCTCCAGTACGGATTAGAAAACCTCTGGTGGCTTGGCTGTGTCCTGCTGGCGTGCTTTGGTGGGGACAGGGAGTGAGTGATTGTATGATGGCCACTTGTCAAATCTGAAGGTGAAAATCTAGCCATTGTCCTGTCCTCTGTATTCCCCAAAGGTCACTTAAATCCCAGTAGTCACAACTGGGTTTTATTTTGGGAAGCAGACTTTGCATCAGGGCTTAGAAATGCAGCTGTGATAATCAGTCTATAGAGGTAAGGCTATATGGATTTCAGATGTATGGGAACATGACTTGGCATTTTTGATGTCTTTATGAAGTGGATTTACAAAATTTGTTTGAGCTTTCCGTTTGGCTGTCAATGATAGTGTATGTCTACCAATAATATGCTTCTTGTACTCCTTTTTTCAGGCAAAACTCTGATTCTGAAATATTAATCTTAGCGACATTGCAGTTGTGGATAAGGTTACGATGGGATTTTCTCTGAATGAATTGCTCAGGGTGAGGCACAAAGTCTGATCAAGGTACAGGTTTAGCTGGCTTCTTTATCTGTATTTACAAATTCCATTTAATAGGAGCAATAATAAGTAGCAGCCAAAAGATAATTGTGCTCATAGTTCAGTTGAAATCGGTTGTCCTGAAGGACTACGCTTTGTGATGCTGGTCTGTGCTTTAACTGCTCAGAAATGCATTGTTGTGTGTTATTGCCTAATTGGTGAACTGTAATTGCCTATATTGAGAACTGATCTTAAAAGTTAATCTGTGCTGGAGTCAGGAAGATTAATTGGGGCAATCACCATCCCATAGATTTCCAGTAAGGTGACATCCCCTTAAAATGGTTTGCAGTGAATGCAGTGTAGTCAGAAATGAAAGACTTGACAACACGCACCTTCTGAGAGAGCTCTTTCCCATCTGAAAGCTCGTCTGTAACTCAGCATACCTTCACCGAGTACTCTGGACATGAGAATTTAGAGGGATAGTGGCTGTGAAAAGGCACAGAAGATGTGAATTGTACTGTTTTAGGCAAAATCTGTGATCACATTGATGGGGGGCTATGGCCTCTGTCCCTTTCAGGTTTGCTTTAAACGTGTGCTTTGGTTTGAAGGCAGTTCTTTTGGCTGGTTTGTAGCGCCTGGGACCGAGACCCAGCCATGCTTCCACCTGGTTGTGTGCGTGGAGTGTCCCGGTGGCAAACTGCTGGCCACCTGGGGCCAGCTGGCCAGGCAGTTGCCTGGCGTAGTTCAATTTGACAAGCACAGCCCCTAAAATGCCTCTTCCTCTGTTCAGTCAAGTCCCTTTTGATGCTCTGAAGCTGGCTGAACAGGTTTCTCCGGATGCCTGGTGGCTTGCCTGTGTGAGCTGAGTAGTGCAAGTGGTGTGGGCAGCAACGCGCCCTCCTCGTGCTGCACTGTCACTGGCTGCTGTTGGCACCGCTAGGGATAGGGAGGTCACAGTTAAAACTTGGGTGTAAAACAGAGTTTCTGAAGATGCACTGAAAGTTTTATGTGGATGGGGGGCCGCCTTTACATAATTTGAAATGCAGCCCTACTACGTGCTTCCACTGCAGCAGCTGAACCAGGGCGATGTAAAGCTAAGAGATGTTTGATCATGTGGCATCAGGAGGAGATAGACTCAGTGTACTGTAGTGAAATGTCACATTCCAGAAGGTCCTGAAATTAATAGTCTCCCTGTCACACCACACTACAGTCTCTGTTCACATGATGCAAGTCCTGTTTATGTGATCTGTCCTGAAGTAAGAAAGCCGTTTGCTTTATTTATGAGGATTGCGCCGCCATCGCAGCATGGAATGGAACATCATTTGATCTCTGCGTGCATCCATGACCTGCTCCTCAGCAGAGTAAAAACCTCCACCTGACGGAGCTGACCATGGGAGGACTTGGAGCAGCCTCTTGCGCTGGCTTGGGGGCTGCCTAACATGTAACGTGATCCAGCTGCTGAACTTTATAAGGTTTCTATTTCCAACTTTAACTGGTTTTCATTCTTTAGAAGAGCTTTGGCCTCGCTCCAGAGGCAACAGGATGTAACTGAATACCAGGAGGCGAGGCGCAGCCCGGGGCTGGCTGCGGGGGGCTGGAGCCATGGGGGCGGCTGGCGCAGGTGCTGCTCGGCCTTACGGAGCCGTCGGCATCCCTGGCGCCGCATCCTAGTGCGCAAGGCCCATCGCCAGGCAGGCATCTCACCTCCACCGCACATCCATGGGAATTTCTGCTTGTTACAGGAATTCAGTGAAGGAGAAAGGCATAATCCATGTTTGATAAACTACTACGGGTTTCTGGCACTGTCTTCTCTTAGCTGAGGGCCTGGTTCTTGCTGTGCACAAACAATTGGGAGTTATGGCAGAAAAAAGTTTGCATGTCGTTCCCTGTTGGTAGCGCCTGGAAGGACCACTGTGGCCATCTGGTTTGATCCGTAACATAGCCACACTACTTGAGCTCACCAGAACCAGTTCACTGTTGCAGTAGAGCCTCTCTCTTAGGGAAAATGTCTCTCTTAGGGAAAATGCAGCGTACCGCAGCCTGTGGTGATCGCTCCAGCAGCTGAATACCCACAAAATCTAGTTTAGTTTTGTGTGGCTTCAACCTCCTACCATTAGGTCTTCCTTTTATTTGGCTTGCAAAGGTAGTCTTTGCATCCCAGCTACAGATCGCTGCTGGACAAAGCCACAGAGTGTGACAGGAGTGTTGGGAGGGAGAGGGAGAGCAGTGCGGGTGGCCGGGATGTGGCCAGGAATGAGCCTGGCCTGAACTCAGAAGGAAAAAACCTTTGCATTTTGTGTTGCCTCTGTGCAAACTTTGAATTTCGTGTTGCGTTATCTCGGTACGAATTTCTGGCTTAGATCTGTCTTTAGCTGTTGAAAGAGACATCTTGGAATATAGTCCTGTTGGCATGTGCGCAAATAGCTTCGGCTTTAACTTAAACTCTTGGTTAAGTGTACTTTTTATCATAGGGTCAGAAACAATATTTCTCAATTACCATTTATTCGTTCTTATGAAGGAAAAGTGAATTTCATTTCAGTGTAAAAAGAAGACAGTTAGTTTTCCAGGTTTACATTAGACCTAAATCAAAAATCCAATACTGTTCTTGGTGCAAAGAGTAAAGAATCGTATGGGAGCAGCCTGTGTTTTGGAGCTCCGCTCTGCTGCTTCACAGGAACAGCAGAGGCTGCAGACCATAACTCCATAGCTCAGTGTCCAGCCTCTTAGTTGTCATACAGCTTGTTCCAAGCAGGGATATGTTGACTGGGCACTGCACCTGGGGCTCTCCAAAAGCAAATGTTGGGGTTTGCCGATCCCAAGTAGTCCGTTTGGGTTCCTGACCCCTTGCAGAGGCAGTGTTGTTACAACTGTGCCTCACCACTGCTGGCTGCATCCTGAGGGGCTCTGCCAGCCAGTGGAGCCACAAGAAGGGGCAGCCCAGAGGGGACAAGAGCAAACCACCGTTGTCTGCAAATAAGCCAGTAAGTGAGCAAAAAGAAGAATGGTGTAGTCCTTGCAGCCTGTTGCAGTCTAAGGCACGAAGAGGTAATGGATATTCTTCTGCGCAACGGATCTGTGCAACATGCAAGTGTTGGTGCGCTTCATTCAGCTCTTAAAAAAATAAGGACCAGTAAGCAGACTGCAACCTCCATGCCGGACTTCAGTCTGATAGAGAAATGCTTCTGTCCAGAGGAGAAAGGAAAATGAAATAATTAAGTAATGTGGAAAGGCTGAGCCGTAGGTTGCCAACCACATCACTAAGAAAATTTCATGGTCAAGGGTCTATACTTAAGAAGCCTTCCCTGGGTGCAATTCATTTTGCTCATCTGAGAGAAAACAAGGGCACCCTGTCTGCTCTCAATTGCAGTATGGTATATAGGGAGAAAGACAATCTTGAGAGTGGCTTGCTGCTAGGTTATTAAGGATATTGTATCTAATGAGACCTTGTACTTTCAAGACCTTGAAATGCACCGGTGCCTTGCTTGCTGACTGCCAATGCGAGGTGGGGAGGTCTGCGTTGTCCAGGTTTTCATTTTTCACTTTGATTCTTGTTATAAAGGCACCAAAAAGATAGCTCTGTGTATTTGTAGCTCATTTTTTAGGCTAAGTAAGCTTAATCAGTTCCATGGGCTTCCATAAACTCAGAAGGTTGTGGTACAAGTTGTGTAATCAACCATGACAAGATTATCACTTGTCTTGAGGTGTATTTAGATTGACTTTTTAGGCAACTCAGATGTTAAGTATTGAGTTTTTTCTGAGTTGTATTGTCAGGAGAAAAATTTATCTTGAACGGCTGGTTGAAATGAAACTGTATCATCCATTAAAATTAAAATGATAATTTCTGAATAAAAGTGACTTTTAAGCTTGCTCCTGGCACCATAGTAAGTGATCAGTTTATTTCTTGAACAGCACTTTTCTGTTAGGAGACCATGTAATATAATGTACATTTAACCCTTTACAGACCCTTCCTGGTGTCTTATAACTCATAATTCCAATATTATGATTCTGGCATAAAATGTTTTCATTCAGATATATTGAGGACTGCATATTTCTTGCGCCTTGTTTCCTATGCTGGAAGATTTTTTTAGAATGGAATTGTCATGCTGCTGGCTTTCTATAAAGACAAGAGAGCTTGCTGCTGTCCTAAAACTGAAGGACCACTGTCAGTTGGGAGTCTTTAATTGATGAGTACAAAATCGTGGGTTTTACCAGATCTTGGTGATACTAGCAAATATATGTAAATAAGGTATAAAATTAATCAGCTGCTGTTCAGTAAAAAAGCATCATGTTTACCTCAGCCTTGTAGCTACTTTGCCCTCCTACAGGGCCTATTTTAATTAGCAGCATGAATTTTGGATAGTTTAATTTATTTTGTGATTGTGTAAAAATACGCTTTTGGAAGGGTTGATTTATAAACTGCCCAGGTACTTAGAAAAAACATTTCAGCAGCATCTGTAAAAGCAGGGTGTCTCATAAAACAGACTTTTTGCTCTTTAGCCTTGCCAATAGGATAGTTACTGGGGTGTCTTATTTTCTTGGTGCTCTTTGCTGCTGACAGCAGAGTGAAGCATCAGATAATTAAATGAAAAAAGAAACATTTACTCAGTTGTGTCCTCTGAGGAATTCTTCTGTGTAAAACGCTAATAATCATGCCATATGTTTCAGTGGTGACTTCCATTCCAGCAGGCCATGGTAGACTTTATAGACTTTAGGATCCATTTCATCTGCTCATTGGATTTGTTCATCTGTTGATTGAAACCATGGCAGAGTTTCTGTACACTTCAGTATTTGCAGCACTGAGTGATAAATGCCACGCGGCTGCAGTTCTGGACCATTTTGTGTTAGCTGCTGTTCTACTGAGCTGATAAGCTGTAATGTCTTACAGAGTCAAGCCTAGGTAAACTCAGTCCTTACATGCTTGCATAACCCACAGTTACATATTTCCAGTGAGATTCCTGCATGAGAAATGTGAGCAAGGGTTTGACTATTTAGACTGAAAAAGATGTTATTTTTTCTATAACTGAACAGAGTCCCTTCCTGTGTTTGAAATACCACAAGGGCCACATATTAGTAAGTGGTTTTAAGGTTTGTAATTAAACTAGGAAGTTTATGAAAAATTTCCCTGGGATCTAGTTATAACATGCATAAATACATTAACTCATAAAGTTTATTTAGCTTTGTGCAGTGAGGAGAAAAAACATCATATATGGATGGTGCTATCTTTAAAGTGTTTGCAGAGAGCCATGAATGTAAGAAGCAGATGGATTAGGTACTTAGGCTCATATAGTACATGTAAGACCATATTCCAGAGATCTTGCTTACGCAAAGCACTTGCTGATCTGTAAGAAGCTGAGGAAAGACTAGATGAATGTGTTGAAAAACTTCAGGAAATGGAGCCACCTACAAAGTTCAGAGCTCTATCTAGTGAATGCCAGCATTCCCAGTGCAGAAAGATGCTTCCAACAGGGAGCATTTGGTAGATGGCTGGAAAGCAAGATTTTGCATTTGAGAATGTGCTCTGCAGGACTCCACATGGAAAGTTTTGCAAACTGGTACAGCCATTAAGCAACTAGGCTAATCAAGTGTTCCATCACCGTAATTTCCTGACAGAACGTTCTATACATACGGTGACACTTTGAAGAGAACAGATCAAAAAATTACAGATAATATGAAACTAGCTTTGAATTTCCTTGTTTTCAAAATCACATTTAAAAATGTGTCCTACAAAGACTTAATCCCCAAATGAATGTAATGTGAGTATATAAATGGCCTTTTCTGGATGGGGTCTCATAGTCAATACCCTGTAACGGACGAATGTCACTTATCCCCAGTTTCTATCTGCCTTGCTCTTCCTACAAGTTAGGACTATGGTTTATTAATAAATGACATATTTGGATGTTTATTTAAACATTGAAGCCTCTTTTAAAAAACAGACTATTTTTCTCATAAAAATGACATGCCATGGACAATACTGTGGTTCCTACTGTTAGAAAAGAGTAATTACTTACAGCCACTCTTATAATATGCTTGCTTGCTAAATGCATAAATCTAATAATGCAACAATACAATGCTACAATGAGCTTCATGAATTGGAAAAAGATAGAATTTAAATGCTTTTGGCACCTGACATACATTTCTCACAGAAGGTCTATAATTTCCTGTATTAGAGCTAGCTGTATCCTTTAATGAATGCAGCTGGAAAGAAGAGCAAAGGATGTTTTGAGATTCCTGTATTTAGTACTTAGTCTACTAGGTACCATTCTGCTTGTTACTTTCGATTTTAAAGCTATCAACCTTATTTAGGCAGTTTATCCTTTTTGTGGGGAGAAAATGGAAGCAAAGGATGGCAAATTGTGTTGGGAAATTAAGACTCAATGCAAGGTTAAAATTAGTGTCCTTGTCCATTGTTGTTGGAAGTGTATTTCAAATGCCTCACTATCACTTAGATGCATTTGGAGTCTGTGTTTGTAAATGTTAATGTGTGCTTGCTTGCCTGGCTCACTGTGCATTTACAAAAGCAGTAGATTATATTGTAACTTGCTGTGGTTTCTTTGACTTAAGCATCAGCCATGAAAGTTTAATGTAATGTTCTCTAGTGTACCCAGCAGTCATACAGGTGTAAGCACAAGTCATCATTCCCAGAAGGATATATTCAGCACTGATGCTGGACTTTCTTATTCCAGACATAGATTTGGTTTACAGAAGCAGCATCAATGGTAAAATAAGGAGCACTATATCCTCACCAACACCGCTGAAACAATTTTAGAGAGCACTGGAAAAATGCAGTATTTAAAAGATAAATCTGGTGCTAAAGCTGGCCGTACAATGAAAGCTTGTGATAAGAGGAAGCTATCTAGTTCCCTGCTAGACAACACTGTGTTCTGTACACGGTTCTTGCTCCCCAATGGATCTCCCGCTTGTGGGTTGCTCCTCAACCAAAATAGTAGTCTTGCTTATTCAACGTTTGTTGTTGCCGAAGAGAAGCTAGTGGAGAGCAAGTAAGAGGAGCTGGCTGCTGATGGAGCTGAGGCTTGATGAGGCAGAAATGTTTAGTGCAGACGTTATCAAAGCATTGCACATCATTTCTTTTTGAGAAAACTCTGCTGTGTTTCACATATCTGAATTTCACAGCTTTCTCCAATTTGAATCGTCCCTAAATAATTTTAAATCTGTGTTCCTGAAGTGTTGAAAAACTGAGTCCTGTGGAAAAGCTTTTCAGGGAAGTCATAATAATCTTAAGAGTTAACCTTCTCCATTCCTTGTGACATTGCCTGTCCTTCAGGTGTGGAGGTCATGTCAATCCTCTGGCCTGATCAAGAGAGATTACTTAAATATTTCATGAGCTGAGTACCCTTTTGTGTTGACCAATTCTGTGCAAGCTATCAAATGGTTTTGCCTCACTTTTGCCCTTAGTCTCATTTAATTAGATACAAGTCTGCATACAGTTCAGTCCAACTAGTCTCTCAATGTAAGTTGTGGTTTCTCTTTTTGGCTTACTCTCTACTTCTTCTGTGATTGAAGCTGTGGAATCTTGTAATTCATTTTGTTCCACCATTATTGATTTTGTGGCAACAGTCCAAATGCTGAAAAATATTTTCCAGGTTGTTGTTGCCCTTGATTTCCAAAGACATTGCATACAATGAAGCATGTGGATCAGGAATTGACGTATCCATAGTGTCACCAGGCTTTGAGGGTGAATTTTCAATTGTAAAAGCCGTTTATTGTTAATTAGAGAGACTTCCAAGGGCATCATGATCTTCTGATAGTCTGTGAAGAGTACCTTTGGTAGACTGTATTCTGGGAGGGGTTGCCAAGACCATCACTTATGTAAATCCTCAATTGATTCCTTGCAGAAGAAGAATTGTTAGAGTATCCAAGTAACAGTTATGAGTAAGATTAATATTACATTTTAAATTCTACTCATTTATTAGTGGATTTTGTTTTGTGATTCTTGTAAAAGAAAAAATCCAAACCCAGGTGCTTCGCTGAATATTAACAGTTGCATATGCCAGTCCCTTGTAGCTACTGTCTGTGCAGTGAAAGTAGCTGCTTCAGTGGCAACCCACAATTTAATCATATTTCCTTAGCTAATTTGACTCTTAAAGTGTCAGCCTTCCTCTGAGAAGTTTTTGGATATGACTAACTAGTGAAAGGTTATAGAATTGGATCCTGTTGTGCATTTTCTCCTATTTTAATACCTGCTGTCTTACTGACATGTTAAAAGGTTATGGCTAGAAAACCCAGTGACTTACCTTTACAGCCAAATACTTCATCTCTCACTCTGCTGTTGGATGTCTGCAGATGTCCCAGAGAACAACTTTCTAGGGACCCTGTACTGGGTTACACGAGAATGCAATGGCATGGAGAAGAGTCCATTTTCTTCAGTGTCTGGACTGTATTTCCAGAGTGCACAGTTTGATGACCAGTTTGCATTAGTGTAAAATTACACAATTCTCAATTTTATGTGTCTGATCTTTCTTTAATTTGTAGTACCTCCTTCCTTTATTAAAAGAATGTGTATATGCCTGTCTGTGCTTGTATGTAAAAGATGATCTTTATGAAGATGAAGTCTTTTTCTTGTGTCTCTGCCAGTGCTGCTTTGTTATAGTGGAATGATGAACTGTGAACAGAATTGACTTAGAGGCTGAATCAGTTGTTGGTATTTTGTTAATAATGTGAGCTGCCCCCCATCAGGTAGTGTGAATATAAATTCTGAGTTGTTATGAATGCCAAATAACTTTGTGAAGATTACTAACTCAATTCATCAAATCTGTTTTGTCATACATCAGTCATTTTGAACTGCTGTATGACAAGTTGTATTTTTATTAACTAACCTTGCTGTCTGTTGCATAGACATGAATGTCTTTTTAAAATAAAGACAAGCTCTGGACAGCTTTGTCCTGCATTGTACCTGCAGATGCTTGTCCTGTTTATGTCTTAAACTAGTGAACATCCTCTGTAGTCCTCCTGTGTTTTATTTTTGATGAATCTCTTAGAGTATGAATAGCTTAGTGGAGAATTACACAGCTAAGGTGCTAACCTGTACTAGATTTGTGCAGAACATACTCCTCTGCTTCTTCTGCCCTTACATTATCTTTTCGTTATGTGCTGGACTGAATTTTAAATCCTGATCCTGACATTCATTGGATTATATGGATCAGGTCTTTCCTGTCCTTCTGAATTACCAAACTATTAAACTCTGAACCTCCGTCATTCCTATGTCAGGCCAGATTTTGGTCTGTCATGAGCATCTAGGTTAGATCTGTTTGAATTCCACTCCTGATTGTATGCCCTCAGTTTTTAAATGCTCTCCCTGTTGAGCTGTTCGATTGAAAAAAAAGAAAATTAAAAAAAAATGGGGTTATGAATCCCTTTCTTTTGTGGGGAGTTAGGGATTATTTGTTTTGTTTTGTTTTGCCTGGAAGGAAGTGAAAGGGTATGTTTACAGGTATGAGTGGGGGCTGAAATGTTTTTGCTCTGAAGACATTTTGTCTTCTTGTCAGAGCAGGCCTTTCTCCCCAGAGCTGACAGTGATGAAATAAGGTCTCGTATTGTCTTTTCCACTAGTTGCAGCTGGCACACTTTGCTCCCCACAGTCCTACACATGGGTCTGGCAAGCTTGGGCAGGGGTGGTGGGATGTGCTGGGGTGTGGACAGCCTCCACAGAGGTGTGCACCTAGTCTGGGAGAAGGAGCTTGGTGCTGAAGGGCATGAGCCACCACTAGCCCCCATTCAGGGTAAGAGCACTGCAAGGACGTGGTGGACACTAGGACAGGCTGAATATGTCACTGGATGATTGTTCAGGCTTTTCGTCGTAGCTTGGTGAAGATGCTCTGTAGTGGTAGAACCTTATGGTTCTGTGATAAACCTGTGCTCTGAGAAAGAGAAAATGAGCAGAGCGATGGACAGCATGAGGAAGAAAGTCTGATCTCTTATACTTTTATAGTCATACATATTCATTAATTCCTTTCCATGGTGGCTTAAATGGGAACTGTCAGGTCTTAGTGGCTAACTTAGTTTTTAAGTACACAGGGAAGCGGTAGTTAACCTTCTTCATGTCTCCTCGGTTTCTCTTTCCAGTTCTCATATCTCGGTGGCTCACAAGATCCCATATTACACCTTAAAAAGGATGATCTATTGTCTCCCTTCTGGCTGTAAATGAAAAGGCTGAGCATTTGTTAGGTCCCCATCCCTGCTATGAGCATTCAGCAATAGCGTACTTAAGCTTTTTTTGTTACCACCTACACTGAAAGGAGCAGCAGGGCTTTAAAGCCAAAGCCGGTCTTGAGACCGTGCATGGACTGACTTTGGCTGGCCTGGTTGGCTGTGAAAGCACATTTTTATTAAAACTAAAGTGCTGTCAGACTGAGACCACCAACTGGTAGTAAGTGGGGTTTTTGTTTGTTTAAAAGAGATGAGACATACTATTTTTACCCAGATTGGATCAAGACATTAACATGAAGTAATAACACGTGACTGTCATTTTGCATCTGTCTTAAGAAATAACACTTCCTTCTCTTAATTAATGAAAGTGGATTTGCTGAATGGCCTGCTTATTGATTACATCAGTAACTGAATTTTTATGTGCTATATCTGCATGTTCTTATTTGGGTTATCAAATATTCAGAGACCATTTGATCTTTTTTTTTTTTTCCAAAAGGCAAAGTATTTCTGTCTCTCATTAGACTGACTGACACCATTTTAAGATAAGTCACTGTGGGCCTAAGGGGAACACTAGGTATGTATTTTTAATGGGGTCATGGAATTACGGGTGTACTAAGTTACAGTACAAGAATGGGAAGAGTCTCTGCCTGCTTCATAGCATTACTGAGATAATCTTGGCATGTGGAGGAACACAGGTACTGTAATTCCAGTTGGTCAATAAACTTGTGAGCGCTTACGACCATTGGAAGCTTTTTTATTCAATTTTGCAGGGCAGTTAAAAGGTAGCAGTGACCGTGCCAGAACTGGGGGCCCTGGAAAGGTGCAGTGTCCTTCTGTAGCATACAGTTTTGGTGTGAATTTGATTCTTAAAGGAAGAATCAGAATGGTGGAGATGGCGAGAGTTGAGCTAATGGTGGGAGGCAGGCTTTAGCTGACACTTCACAAATTTAGAAAAATCTGTTTTGCTGTATTTCAGGTACTGGGTGAAACCTCTGGCCTGTGACTTGGAGTAAGGATTGTCTTTGCTCTCATGTGTTGTACATGAAATGCCTAATGGGGTGATGGAGTTTGATTGATGTCATGATGCATTATTGCTCCCTTTGCAGAGTCCACAGTAGTTCTGGACTATTTTTCCAGACTATACATTCATGATTTCTTATTTATTGCAATCATATGATAGAAACAGCTGTTTTTTATTTTCATCAGGGTTTGTCTTTTACTGGTAAAAACTGGCTGTCACAAGTCTTTGTAGCACTTTACAGATACACCTACTTGGAACATTTTCTTTGCCTTTTTGTGTTGTACTGTAGAGCAGATTATTAAACTTTTAAATAATCACTTCCCTGTTTTCAAGGTTGATTACATTGTTTTATGACTATAATGTCTCAAAATAACCAATAACAACATTCCCTTTAAAAGAAATCCAAATAACTGAGTGCTGATATATCCAAGAAAAGGAGGGCATTATTTTCAGCATTTTGGCATCATTCTTTTGTGCTTTTCAGTTTGTTTTAATTCTGTCATGCTTCCTTTCTAATGTTATATACTAATTTAAATAATAGAACTCGTACATAAATACACAGTCATGCAAGAATGACTAAGGATGATAAAATTGGAACAGCGATGCTAAGTGCAGCATTGCAATCAATAGGACTGCAATGGTAATAACACCAATATGTCTAGTTAAAGAGATGTAAATTGCTCTTAATCTGAAAGAAGGTTAGAACCACAGTGGAGCAAGGAAATGGGTAAGCTGCAGCGTGAGAGCTAGCGAAGATGTCTGTGCCTCCTCAGAATATGTCTTTCTTCACAAAGAGCAACCTCAGGGGGCCTTCAAGGGATTGCTATAAAGTGAGCAGAAGCTCTACAGAACAGAAGAGATCTCCTATGCAGCAGAAAAGCCCTGCTACTAGCAAAGAAATATTAGAAAGAACTAGTACGAGGATTTTTAGGACTGATTTAAGTTAAGCCTGGAAATGATGTGCCTCTTTCTTCCACCTGAACTCCCCCTGTGAGCTCAGTGCAGCAAATCACAGAGCACAATGGTGCTTCTTGCAAGCAAAAGGTGTGGAAGCAGGCGCAAGACAGATCAGCCAAGGCAGACTGGACAATCTGCTGTCCTCTCAGCTCCTTCTAGGCCTGGATCCCACAATGTTCCCACAGCAGACCATTACATTCTGGTGCAAAATTAACCCTGCACAAGAAAGGGATTTCAAAGACAAGTGTTCAGTGGATAAACCCCCGAGCGCTCTGAGCTCAAGCTGCCCTTGCAGCTTTAATTTGCCTTATTGCACCCACTCAGGGTATTCCTGTTCACTTGATATGCAGAAGCACTGATTGTTCAAAGATCCCAGCAGATGACTAGGCACCGTGAAGGTAGGTTAAGGTTAGAGCATTTATCTTAGCTCCGAATTCCTCTGCTGTGCTGGTGTCAGATCCTCCAGTACTGTTGTCACATTTCTTTCAATTACTTGTGCTTGTTTATTTTTAGTGATGCTTTAGAAATAATAAGAAAACGGGACCACCCTTTCCTTTATCTCCATTGCCCATTTAGGTTGAAAATTTTAGTTAGAAATTGGAAAGTTGGGTTGTTTGAGAACGATATTTAGATTATGATATGACCTGCTTCCTATGAATAAATGCATCTGAAGAAGGATCACCAAGTTTGTATGAAATTTTGACTCCCTAGGGAGGTGTTTTGTGAACTGTTGTGCTACTCTGTGTAGGAGAAAGAAGGTCAAGAATTGATTCCTGGCATGCAGTGCTGTTTAATGTCTCAGTGGAGCACTAAGTAGAGGATAAGTGAGGATGTAGTAAGCAGTAAAGTTCATTTAGAATGAGAGAATAGGAGGTTGTGGTGCACAGTAGTTGGGAAAACCTATTTAATGCAAGAAAGGGAGGTATCACTGAAGTTGCTGATTCTCATGTAATGAGCAGAAGGTTTCATATGTAAGTGGGACATAAGCTTTAGACTTCTGCACATAGGTCTTTATCTTACAAATGTTACTATCCAGCAGTGTGTGCTCAAAACTTACAGCTTCAGTCTCAGGAATATGTGAAAAACTTTTCATGGGCCAGATAACTAATTCGTGCCTACTGATATAAGCCCTTGAAAACAATGAAGATCTAACTCCTTGCTGTTTCATCCTGTTGAGTGCAATGTAGTCCCAAAAACCAGCCAAATTTTATGTGCTATAATGAACACATACTCTAAATATCCTTTTTTGCTAAAGAAAAAAAATATCTTTATGTTCTTTGCAGATGGTAATGTTTGAGACATTTATTCATGGCTCTGGTAAAAATTTTACTTTAGCCACACATTCACAGAAACCTGCTATCTACAGAGAAGCTACAACATTTGTTAAGAGACAATTAGGTTTCGTCCTGGAGCTGTTTATCACACTATTGGAAGTATCCTTCTGTGAAGAAAATCTAGTGCTTGTATTTTGTAAGTATGTCTGCAAAATAATGTAAACATTTGAAAGTTTGGATGGAAATTCACACCAGTTTTCCAGGCTATTTTATAAAGTTTAATGAAATATTAAAAGCATAGGTGATGAATCATACACAAAGTTCCAGTTCATTATGAATAGACTGGCCCAGGTAGAATACCATTTTATTACAGTTACTATGAAGTGTCTGCTGTTGGAGTTAAGTATCTGTAACCCTTAAGGAAAGGTTCATCATGCACAAAAGTAGCAGTTAGTAGTAGGTGTTCAGCCTTGATAGTAGGTGACAACTCTGTTGCTCACTTAACAGCAATGAGAAGGAAGAGAAACTATTTTTGTTGCCGAGTTTTACCAGCTGAGTTGTCTGTCTGCCGCTTGGATTCTTGAGTGGGTTTCTGTTCAAGGACTGCAATTTTTTAAAGAACGTAAACTCTTACTACTATGAACTGTTATTTAATAAAGTTATATCTGGGTCCTTGAATAGCATACAGCCAAAGAAACACAAAATAGATCCATATTTCTAAGTCAAAAAGCAGGAATTTTGCTTGAGGAGCCGGTTCTATGCGTACTGAAGCAATACACCGAAGTTATCACTCTGAAGAAATTAATTTAATTTTTCCCCCCAAATGATGTACTTTCTTTTTGCTTTTAACCTTGATCATCGCATTAATAGATGATAGAGGCACTGATGGGAAAAGCATAAGAAAAGTGCTGAGATGCTAGAATACAGTGATCTGAGGACACTCATATCACAGGACAGATAACCTGGTTGCTTTTATTTGTGAGCTTTCAACCATGAATGTAGAAATGGTACTCCACGATTATCGATCAGCTTACCCCACTGTCTGCCATTAGACAGTGCTTCACTTAGACCTACTGCCAAACAAAGGACATTGCAAACAGATGCCACGGAAAACATGCCTTACGTATGGCTTGCTCACTGAGCTAGAATATTGTATTAACTTTGCAAGGCTTCTAATATTTCAAGAATTACAAGTTAAGTGATTTTAAAAATCTCTTGCTCAACAACATTATCATGGAAGGGCTATTTATGGTATCTGCATGAGTAAACTGATAGCAGCCTCGTTGCTTATTGTGGTCCTCCAAATTCGTTTTCCTAATAGCTTATTGGAAACTTCGGTGGGGACAGTGCTTTTGTGTTGCATCTCATCATTCCTCATACAACCCTCTTTCAAATAATTAAAGCTACTTCATTCTGTAAGAAGGTGCAGCTCAACCCGATGCTTTACAGTCATTAGGCAGCCTTCAGTTTTGCAGCATGGTGGCTATGTAACTGGGATTTGGAGGAGTAAATCCTGCGCTGGCCTTGTATCATAGATCTCATATTGGACATCATAAGATGATGTCCGTCTCCGAGTTGCTTAAACTTATACTGGGGTACCCAGGGCTAAGAATCCCTCACTGAAGAAAGAAAGCAATGAGATGGAAGCCAGTAGTAAGCAGTACGAGGTGTGCAAAGGTGGCAAAAAGTACTGTAGAGAGGAAAGAGATCAAGGGCAGGGAGGCTGGAGTAGCCTGGATTAAAGGAAGATGCCAAGGCAGAGAGAGTAAAGTCCTGGAGGAACTTGGATTGTATGGAGCAATCAGAAGGGGATTCACAAATGGGGGTGCATCTTACAGTGCAGATTTCCTGCCTCTGGATACCAGTCATCTGTTCATGTACCCGCAAATTCATGGTGGATGTAGCTGGAATCAATGTTTTTAAGCTGAACATAGACCTTTCCTTGCCCTGTTCCCAGCTTTCGCTGTGGCTGATATTTCCCAACCCTTAGGAAAATAATTTGAAATAATGCTGTTGTTTTCAGACAAGCATGTCATTTGTTTTACCGGTCTGTAGTTGATTAATTTGCAAATGATATTCCCAATAAAGTGCTTAGAAGTAGATAATTACAACTATATTAACAGTTACCGGGGAAGCAGATGGTATTCTGAGGAGCTGCCATGTAGAATTAGTGCTGATGCTCTACTGTAATGTACCATATACCCCAGCAACCCACAAACAACAAACTAAAATCCTGCTGATATTCCAGATTGTAAGTAAATTGTGCTATTGCTTCACATTCAGTTCTTCTCTGAATTTTTATGTGTGTTTTCTAGATAGCTACAGTGCTCAGTGAGCTGCTCCTTTTTATGTTCAGTCACATAACTCTCCACGTCTGTATTTTGTATTTTCTTGATATTAAACCCACTAAAATGAAGTTTCTAAGCTGTATGTCAGTGTTTTCTCCACCCTGCTACTAGATAACTCTGAAGTACAGGTCAACTCTGTACAAAGAGGGATTCTTGATTTACTAAATTGTTCAAACCAAATTGCCTTGTGAGGTGCTAAGTTAAGGAAGCTCAGAAGCAAACCGGTGCCATTTCACATGCCCACCTGCACCTGCCCTCTCCCTGCTTCTTTTGTTAACCTCCTGATGTCATTGTGCTGCCTGATAAAATGCGACCCTTTTTATGCTTCAAGAAAAAGGCCACAATGTCACTGCAGTTCCTTCTCCGCCTCTAACCCTCCACAGCTTTCAAGCGGGCTGGAGTTACACAAGCACTAGCAACACACACTGGGGCTGGAGGTTGCCGCAAAGTTGAGGTTCCTGCCCGGGGCCAGCTGAGCACCGCTAGCATCCAAAGGCAGTTCACTGCAGCCAAATAGCTGGGAGCCTGTTCACAGCATGGTTGTATTTCTTTATTTAATGTATGTACCATCTACATGTTTAAAGACAACTGAGCCCTTTGGTTTTTTTTTTTTTTTTTTTTTTTTAATAAGACAGTTTAAAACCACTGGAATTTGTTACTAAACAGATTTTGTGGGCTTGTTTTTTTCCTCCTGAGTGCATTTCTTTGGTGTAACTGTCTCTAAAACAAGCACATAGCAGCATGTCTATGGTATAAGTGTATGTATGTACAACATAGGCACCTTATGTGTAGAGGGTCAGACGAGAAACTTGGACTGTTTTGGGTAAGTCATGTAGTTTATTGCCTGGTTGGAAATGGCTGGGTTATGTACGGCTGAACAGGCCCCAGACTGATGTTATTTTATCCCAGGCTTGTGATAAAACCTGGAGGGAGCTGGCAGAGGTGGTGACCCCTTTTTTCAGCCAAGGAAAAGAAATTTTTCTGAAGGTCCTTAGCATAGTCTGAGTCAGAACCTCCTTAAATATACATAGTGTTTTGCAGCCAAGTGCAAATTGAAGTGACTGTGTGTTGTTTCGCTGGTCTGGCATGACAGAAGTGTGCATGCGTGTGTGTACTCACAAGTGCCTGAATTGACATGAGCAGAAGCATCTCGGGCACAACAAAAGACAACGGTGGAAGGGCAGGGCAGCTGGAGCAGCATTTGAAATGCAGTTCTGAGGGAAAGTTTAAAAAACCTCAGCCCACCGAAACAAAACAATTTTTAGTATGATCGAAGGCCCAAAGGAGGGTCTTGGGCTACAGAAGTTGGGAAATGTTTCATTCTTGTTCATTTTTATTAGGGAGTATCTTGTACACTACCCTTGATGAAACAGGATTGCCTTCAAGCCATACCCAATTCCCTAAGCAATATATTCTTGAATGGAAACTGCAGCCTGATCCTGAATATTAGTTAGTTGCTTCAGCCAAAACAGCAAATGCTGCTGCCTGCCATCCTGCATCTGTAGGTAAAATGAGCAGAATTAACATTGCTGACTTTCAAGACATCTTCAAGAAAATGGGAGACAGAGGACTTCATCCAATCAGATATCCCAACCCTAGAATACTCTTTCCCCAATTTACATCAAAGTATATCTCTGGCTCCTTTCCCAGCTTTGCTTCTCCTGCTTGAAATGAGAAGTTATTGGATTTATTATAAGGAGGGTGAGAGTGTGACGTGATGGCTTGTTTTTATGGCTACGTAGCATGTCCTTCTCAAGGATCCCCTTTTCTACTCCTTAAAACTTCAACCATTTTACCAGAAAACTTTCCAGCAGAATATTCTTGCAAGTACTATATAAAGCTATCAACTTTCTGAAAATGAAGTGCTGAAAAACATGCTGTTCTGCTCTTCTTAAGAAACACTTCAGACTTCTCAAACAGCTTGTGCTTCAGAGTAGCGGTTTGATAACTGGCAGGGAGGTAGTCTCCTTTGTTGAGGATGCTCCTTTTGCCATCATGAAAACAAGCCCCATTTTTGAGCAGTTTGTGAATCTTAAAGGAGAAAAAGACTGGGATATGTCCTTTAAAGATTTTATTAGGGGTTTTTTAATGTTATAGTTGAATCTCCCTGCCTATGCTTGGGCTTGGTAGAAGCCATAGCGTCTACATAAGGTGTTGCAAGTGAGTAACTGGTGAAGGGCAAGTGAGTCTCAGATGGATCTTATCTATTCGGGCTGTACCAAGCCTGGCTGGCCCTGGGTTTCAGAGCTGAGAAGAGACAAGCTGGCTATGTGAGGTAGTGCAGAAAATAAAACCAATGGAAGTGCAGAAGAGGGAAAATCTAGACCTCAGTAAATGGGTGGAGGAAGAAATGGGAAGATGGGGTACTTGGCCATGGACTTTGACAGAATGGGACTGGAATGAAAAAGAAATTTAACAGGGAGTTGGAGGATGATGCTGGGACTGACTTGATGAAGAGCTTAAAAAAATTGGAGGGGTAAGACTAATAATTGGGGGTGTTGGGTGAGAACAGGGAATCCTGTATCCAAAAAGAGAGTTATGAAACAGGAATTGGGAGCCCAGTAGGGTTGTGCAGATGAGTGAGGGACTACCGTTTCTCTAACAGGAACATAGAAAAGGGACACTGGGGATAGGGAAGACATCATTTGGGCAAGGGCAGAGTAGGTTCTGTGAACATGTTAAAAAGCACTGGACAGGAACATGTGAGAAGCTGGAACTGGGAATTTCCGGGATTGGGGTAAGTGTTAGAGAGAGGAGAGAGATCACACAGTGGCTTGGGAGGACATAACAGGGTGTGGTCAGGTAAAACAGATGAGTCTAGGAAGGGAGAAGGGAAAAGACGGATAACTGGATGTGAAAAGATTGGTGTTTGGAGAGGGAGGACAAAGAGGGTGGTTAGTCCTAGCAAGGAGACGGGCATCACTTTGAGAGTCGTAAGGAATGTAAACTGGGAAGGTCATACTCATCTGTCTTCTGCTGTTCCCAAATACCTCTACATTCTCTTGGTCAGAGTATTTCTCATCCATTTTCAAGTGTTTGTCCACATCAGTGAGGATAATATATTATTGCTGTCAGTTACTCTACAAGCTGCAAAAGTCTATGTGGTATATCTTAACACTTAAAACTCTTGTTGAGTAAGTGGGGGATAGATAGCCACACGATGCTGCAGTTCTTCTGTTTTCTGCTTTTTTGAGGGGGAAAATAAAGGAAAACACATGTAAAAATCTGCACTAAAACAATAAACATTTGAATTATTAAGAAATAGGGGAACTGAGGTTATTCATGCAATAGTAATTTGCCTCTTACACATTGTAATAGTCTTGCACCTGTGATGCCACATTGTTCCCCCTGGATTTAAGCCTCACCGATTGTGCAAGGCACGTAATGGTAGGTGGACAAGCTGGATTGTTGTCAGCAGGCTGTGTTGTCCCTTGGAAGGGGTTGGTGGTGAACAGCAGTGATGGTGGGGAGCTGGCCAGCCTTCTGGTTAGTTACTGGGCCCCTGAAATTGGGTTCTGTCTCTCATTCTGTCACACGTTTTCCTGTGATGCTAAGCCCCTTAAATCAGACTTTTTAAAGATGATCACTAATTGCTTGTTTCACATTTTTCTGGAAGCCAAACCTCAGCCCTAGGGCCTGTTTTGCAGAAGAGCATAGCTGTGACTGAAAGCAGTGAGACTCATGCTTTGAAGATACAAAGCACTGCATAATGTTAAAGACTCTGAAAAATCATGGCCTGGACATCTTAAGGCAGGCTTTCCTAAATTAGTGGGTACTTCTGGCTTTAATTTATCTGTGCCTAAGCTCCCCGTGTATAAAACAGAATAATAGTTCCCTCAACTCACAGGGATTTGGTGAAGATTAGTGAAGTGTCTGTGAAGCCCTCACTTATTTTAGTGATGAGTGCTATAGAAAAGTCCGTAAGGAAATTAATAATTTTGTCTTCAGAGCACTATTTGAATAGTTAGCAGGAAACAAGCCGTAAGGCTGTACCCTGAACAATGATAAGACAAAATATTGAATAGTTGCTTTATTAATTCAACACCATCCATCCTGTGCTGTGAAGGAGAACTTCACTTAAAAAAATGTTAAAAAAATTAGGCTGTATGATAATGTATATGCAAAGGATACCAAATTAAGTTTGCATCAGCAACCATAATTCTTTCATTGCCTAATGTTGGAGGCTTGATTTTATAGCCTGAAGAGTGTTCTTTTTAACAGAGAGTGATTTTTGTGTGTGTGATGCAGTATTTTAACGGGAATGTGACTTTTAGATATTTTTAAGAATTGTTTTACTCAATGCATAATTCAATTTCTAAATATTTCTTGCTTCTTTAAGATGTGGAGAGTTTCTAGCATTGACATTTAGTATCCTTTTTTCCCTCTGCTAAAGGTCCTACCTTGTAGCATTTATTCGCGGCCGGTAGCATTTACTAACACAGCTGAAAGCACTGGGGATGCTTGATGAGGAAGGATGGCAGAATCATGCCCTTCATTTTTCCTGCAACTATGAGGAGGTGCCTTACAACCCATATTGACTTTTCCAAAGATCAGAAAACTCTTTTCAGGGGAGAGAGGGAAAAGCACAGAGTGTGAATTCAGCCACAGCAAGGTTAACTCACTTGCACAAAATTATACATGAAGCCATGAGAGAGCCAAGAATAGTAGCACCCACAAATCCTGCCGAGGAGGTTGATCTTGTGAAGTGATGCCCTTCTCGCAAGGTGCCAATCCTCTGGAAGTTGTTACGTCTAGAGGGCACTTAGCCCCCAGCAGGATCAGTCTCCTGTTTCCTGCTGTATCTATCTGAGTCTCGATCTTACTGGATTTTACACTCGTAAAGTTGTCCTAGCACCATTCTAGAAGCCAACCTCACAGTTTCCTGGGGATTTTGACCAACCCTGTCAGTCTGTTTTAATGCTCTCCAGTTCCAGGCAGCAAATATCACAGGGGTCTGTCCGGGAGGCGAGTGGAAGCCCCAGCACCACAGCTGCTCTGGGGTGATCCGTTTGGACCCGGAAAGGGAGCAGCTCACTGCTGCCGGGGCAGCGTTTTGCAGTGGTTCAGCTGGTGCCCTTTGTTAGCTGCAAAATACTGTCAGGTGAAAAAATTGCTATTTTTTGTTATACAAGAAACACTTGAAATTTGTAAATGTGGTATTAGTATCTGCGTGGGTGCTACCATCTTTGTCTGGAATTTCAGTAGTTATCATTAGAAAGATTCATAAACATTCAAAGGGAGGTGTTAGCCTGCCCTTCTTTCCATTTCCATCTCAAAATACTCATTTTTCGTTAGACGAACATGTCTCAACTTGCTGAGAAAAATTCTCCATAAAGACCACAGAAGTTAAAGGACATGGAATAAAGTATCTATTTACTTCTTTTCATGGGCACAGGAAGCTAAATTTGCAACCTCTCTGTTCAGAAATATTTTTTTAATATCCGGATCAGGAGGTTTTGATCTAGTCTGTATTTGGAAAATCCTGATACAAGCAAGGCTGTAGTCTGTTACTGAAGTGCTTAGCCACAAATTGTTCCAGCTGTTCTGTGATGATAGCAGACTTCTGATGGATCATACAATATGGAGATCACGGCTAATTTTATCTTCATGTGGTTTGTTGCTGTTGGACTGTAGGGCTGTATCAGGCAGATGACAGGGGTGAGTCTGCATGGGAAAGGGTGTTGGACATACTGTACTTCCACCTGTTGAACACAGCTTGTTAGATCTGTAGAGCTGCTGTTAGTAAAGCTCACAGTACAGCACGCATCTAGAATGCATTTTTTAAAAAAGATCTCAAAATATATAGGCAAACGGGAACAGTGACAGTGAACAGCCTCTTGCCTTCTCTGCGGTTGTAGATTTCAACCAGCAGTGGTCAAGGCCAGCAGCTTTGTAGTTCTCTGGTCTTTTTTCCTTTCAGCTGCAAAACAATTCTGCAATTTTGATGTGCCCTCTGTGATTCTCCTCAAGTTGATCTGCACTGAAACTCATCAGTTCTCCATCTTACTGTTTTTTTTTTTTTTTTTCCTGAGCAATATCCTGCACCATCTAGTTCCACGGGTGAATTGGATGTTGTACAGACGCTTTTTGCTCGCTCTTTCTGTGCCAGACAATGCCTGAAATCCTGATCCATATGTCTGCGCAGCCATATGGCCTCTCTAGTATGACCTGTCTCTGCCAGAAACATCAGAAAATGGATGGGAAGCTGGCTGCTTTGCATTACTGGGTCTGGGAGTAGGAGGAGGTGAAGCGGCAAGCTGGCTGCCCTCCGGTCTGCCCTTTTCCATGTGGAAAGCAGCCTTGGAGCTCTGTCTCCATTAGGGGCAGGCTGCTGATGCAGCTATACCCACACACTGCAACAGCAAGGCAGTCCTGGGTGGACTGCTGGAAATAGCTTGTCCTGGCAAAACTGTGCTTTTTGACAAGATAGCTTATTACAGCAGCTCCTGCCCTTCTCCTGCAGAAGCAGCAACACCAGCAAAAGCACAGCTCTGGCAGTGGGGCTGCCTTCACACTGCTGCCCTTACCTGCGCCGCCGTGCTGGTTGGGGATCGTTTGCCTCGTAGACGCAGGTCGAGACCCCGTGTGCCTCAGGGAGACCTTGTTCCCGCTTCACCCTCAGCACCGTGGGACCTTCACTGGCAGCAAAGGCATGGTCAGAGCACAGTTTGAGCCGCCCAACTTTATTACAGATTCACTCGTCTCCTTTCCTATGTATTGCCTCCTAATTTCTTCGTTTCCCCCTCTTTCTTTTCCAGCATATGGTGTTCTTTCCCTTTTTGTTTCTAAAGGAATGAGCACTCTGGCAGAACTGCCCTCTTACTGCAGCGGGGGTAACCCAGCGGACCTCGCCACAGAGGTGTCAGCGCAGCAGCAGACAAGGGCTTGGCCCTGGTCCTTGCCTGGATGCTCTCCTCCCTCTTTCCAGCAGTCCCAATGCCTTTACCTAAGTGAGGTTTGCTCTACTTGCTCAGTTCATCTTCTGTTTTAATATGGCTCTATTTTTCATTTGGCTGGTATTTTATAGGAATGATTGCAGTCTAAGATCTCTCTAGCAAACAATTACATTTTGAAAATCAGGTTGCAGACTGTAATACGTGACTGCAAGATATTCCTGTGAATGTAGTGTTTGGGTTAGAAGATCCAATGGGAGTTTCCCCCGGGGAGGTTTGCCCTCTACATAGGAGCACAAAAAGTGCTCTATAAGGTCAGATTCGTGGGCTGCCTAGCCTCGTAGTCTGCCTCTGACAGTGGCAAAAGGAGATGTTGCAGAGATTCGGATAGGAGCCTGGCTGACCATTCCCCTCATCTCTATCTGCCCCAGCTCCCAGGCATCCTTTGGATGAGGAGTATTAGACGGGAGACAGGAGCGTGCCTGGGAAGCACACAGGCTGTGGGTTTTGTTGGTGAATAAACGGAGGGCAGTATGTGTACTCGTGGGAAAAAGTTTTCTGACGGCTGTCTAAAATGTAAAATTTTCTGACCCGCCTTGCCTCCTTTGGGGTGTGAGAGGAGAGGAATTACTTCAGATCAGTGGGTGTGTAAACAGCTGTATGATACATTGCTGTGACAGCACATGGAGGACTAGACCAACCACAAGGACTTGTTAAAACAGTACTTACAGGATTTTTTTCCTCCCTCCCAGAGTAACCCCTCATTTTTCTGCAGTAGCAGGAAAGGATTTTTTTTTTGTGTTGTTCTTTTTCCATGGATGGCAGGTCAGACTTTTCCCTTGATATGTTTGCTTGTCACAGAACTGGTATCCAGCTTTCTGTTTTTCCAGATTCTGAGATTCAAAGCTAATGTTTGTCAGTCCAGTGGGATAAAAGTAGCATACCTTTACCACCGTCATCATCACCAATTATAGGAATCACTAAGGCATCTGTCACCGTGGTAGAGAGGTACTACAAAATGCCTGTAAAGCATCTGGTTCCTTCAAAAGAAGGAACTAGTTCTAATTCCCTCTGCTTCAGTTATACATCTTTTGCTTATGGGTACTTGAATTCATGTAGTTTAATTCAGGATTACACTCCTGGGGCCATTCCACTGTTCAGCACTTAGTAATGTAGAAGATCCACTGCCAGCTTTGAATTGCAGTCTGATAGTTTTAGTATTTGTGCTCAACCTCGTCTCCTCGCTGAGAGTGAAATCCAGAGGGCGAGACCGATGGAAATGCAAGGTCTCTGGCCCAGTGAGTTCAGCTGTAGTTTGCATTGGTTTTTTATGACCTCGTTGTACATAGCTGCTCCTTCTCCGGTGCAAATAGGTGGAGCTGTGCAGAGTTTCAGCTGGGTTTTCGGAGTTTGTCATGTATCCATTCTTGTCCCCATCTTTTAGATGCACACATGGTGCATGCTGCTCGCCTCACTGGATATCGTAAATACTGGAAGTTATAATAAAATTAGGAGTGCAGATGTTCCTCTTACAACCAGTGCACCCTGTATACAATAATAATAATAATGAAATATATCTGTTGCTGTTCTCTGCGGTACTAAATTTTCTCCAGTGAGGCATCTTGCTTTAATAATAAAACCACATTTTCTTAAACAAGGGAGTATCAGATTTACATTGGCAGTAAGTCACTATTTTCAAATAGCATCGAGAGAGATATCCAAGATAACCATAAGACTCTAGGACAGCTGACTGTGCATGGAAACTGCAGCCAGGTGGGGTGGTCCACCAGGTCCACCATTAGTCTTTATTTCTTTCCTCCATCAAAGCAATTAATGGAAGAGAACTGTCAGCCTAAAGACTTGCTGTCTGCTGCTAAACAGGAACTGCCTTTGTTGGAAGGCTAGTCAAGATTTAAAGCGATCTGTTGCAAACTGATGAAGTTTTTATTTTCCAGCCTTGGTTGTAGCCAAAGGTTCTGGCCAGGGGCCTTCCCTCTACTAACCTGTGATGGAAAGCAGATTGCTCTGGAGAGGTTATACCAAGCCCTGATGCTGCCTGTGAGTAAAGATAGGTGTGGGCTTACGAGATTGTCATCGGTGGGCATAACTTTGCGTATGTTTTGTTTTCATGTTTTTCCTTGAGGAATACAGAAATAAAGAGTGTGGTGCTGTAAAGCCCTATGTAAGTATCTGCTGGCTTTACCCTGGCTTACCCTCTCTTGCTACATAAAAAAGGTCCTTTTGACTCCTTTGGGTGAGTTCACAGAATCGGGCCCCTGCTGCCCTGCACTCTTAATTATTCAGAAGGAGAAAAGTGCTTGTGGTGACCAGGGCATGGCTGCAGTAAATGTTATCCTTCCAGGTGGAAAAGGGGTCAGACCGTGGTGAAAGAGGAAGAAAAATACACGAAAAGGATGACAAAAAACTGTAGGGGAAAAACAGAATGAAAAATATAGGGGCAAACACTTCACCACTAATAATTCTCACCAATTCGACTTTTTCCTAGTAGCGTACCATTCATTTATACTGTCTGCATTAAATTTATCATCTCCAGGCTAGCTGCAAAATGGAGGTCAAATTTCATTTTGGCCTGCAACTTGATAAAAATGACCTGCAAAAGGTAGATGACAGGCTGTTATTTTATGCACTGGAAAATAGCAAAGATCAGATCCTATCTCCTACGTGTCCTCTTTTCCCTGCATGTCTGATGCTAGCTTCTATCTGTAATGTATCACCAGCGAGTACCCTGATTTGTTGGATGGCTGGTCAAGGTTTAAAACAAGAACGATCTGTTTGGAACTGGCAGTCTCAATCAGCGTGGGTTGACGAGGCACCTTTTGCCATCTGAAATCTCTACTGAGTCACTAACAAGTCATAAAAATACCAAGTGCATTGATGTGACAGTCAAACAAACTATTTGTTATAGTTCATTTCATCTCCAAAGCTGTCTATTAAATATAGTAATTAATGATTCCTCAGCAGTTGCATTCACCATGTCTCAACAACTTTTGGGAGGCAGGAAAAATCTAGTTAAAAATACAGTGTGCCAGCGGAGCTTGTGGATAGCAGGAGGGTGTAAAAGTTAAACTCTATACGGGAGGAAAAAAAACCCTCAAACAAGCGTTTCTGTAGCACTTGGAGTATTTTGGGATCTACACCAAATAAGAGACTGTAAAGGATTAGTCTGGGATTAAGAATCCTTTAAATTTATGAAGTGCTTAACCTTCACTGTGTCTGCTTCTTACGCTGTTTGCAATATTGCTCTGCCACTTTTGCAGGGGAACTCGTAGCAGAGCGGTAGTGCTGCAATGCAGCCTTCTCCACGTTGGGTCTTTTATGATTCAGTACTACTTTTGGTTTGCTTTGTAAAGATCATTGCAAGGGCTTATCTTGTGTAATTGTTTTACTGCCATCTGCATTACGGTATAATTACCTTTCAAAAATGGTAGATCTCTTTTGCTAATGTTTAAAGGCAAATAATAGGCAACTAAATTGCAAGGTCTTGGGATGTAGCAGCACATAGGTGGTAATAAAATGTATGCTATATTTACAGCATACACTTCTGTACTTCTGTCTCTCTTGTTCATTCTGCTTTTCTTTTTTTATTTTGTGGTGCCCCCTGCCACCCCCCTCCTCCCCCCCCTAATTGTAGATGGTGATTATGGTTTTCTCTTCCTCGTATTTTTTCCCCTTGCCTGTCCTCTTTTTACATAGAGTTAATCATAACTCGTGAGGGTTTTTTTTAGAATTTGTTCTGATCCTTATCTGATAGCTGTCCTACCGTTCAGGAAGGATGGATATTCTGGTATTTTCCTCAACTATAATGACAAACAGAAATATGGCAAATAAATCTAACACAGATTGAACTAAATAAAAGAAGTCTTTTTTTTTTTTTTTTAAATGAGATGTAGCTATTCCTTATAAATAATCACTACTAGCTTTTTAAAGTTTTAAGATGTATAAATACAACTGTAAATCTGTCTAGCTGTTTTCTGCTTGTAGCCTATAATGCCCTTAGTTTCATATGATAAACTACTTGTCTGATAATACCTTTAAGTTTTCTGTTCCCTGCAATTATGTACCAGGAACTACAGAAGGTGCCTTTAGTTACATGTGAATGCCTGTTCCCTGCCTGCTGCTGTAAATACTATATTACCTGAAAGGTTAAAATATGGAGGCGAGGACATTAAAAACGCACCCAGAAAATGTAGATGACAGGAAAAAAGGAAAATACAGCGACAGAGGGGAAATACCATAGATAAAATGATAAGGCAGAGAAATAAAGCATGACAAGACCATGATAGTTTGCATAAGTAATGAGAATTGGATTCGTGGTTTTTAAATTGCTGTTTAAATTCCTATTTGCATGTTTATCGGAAATCTCCTTTGCTTAAGTAAAACTGGCCTATATACATTTTTTAAATCCATGTATAGCTATGATTTTGTTAAATGGAGGAGGGCGATCCAGACAGATGCATGTGTATGATACTGTTTTAATACTGGCAGTGTGCACAGGTCAATGACAGCTGTTTAAGATGGGCTCCATTGAGGGTCTGCCCCTGCGTTCTCCAGAGTCAACGGGGAAACGTGTCATCTTCGTGAAGAGCAGGACTGAGTCCTGGGTGACTTGCAGAGAACCCCAGGAATAAGCCCACATGGTCTTGAGCCTTCTAGAGCTTTGTAGTCCTCTGATGTTTGCAAACTGGTAGGGAAAGCCTCTTCTGCAGTACTCTGAGCACCTTTTGTCAGGGTTTGGTGGCCTCAGCTCCCAAGTCAAAGGTGCTTAGAGGACTCAGTCCTGTTTTTGTGTCCTTCATGCTGCTGATCCTTCCTGGTTACCTGTGATTAATTGCACTGGCCACTGGGTGCCCCTCAGATAATGCAAGTACATGACCATAATTTCGGTACTTAAAAAATTGCACTTTTAATGATGAAATATTGGACTGCTTCACTTCTGCGATTCATACCTACGTGAATTTGCCTGCATTTCTGTGTGTTCCCTGTATGCTCGTGGCTGCAAGGAAACGTGTCCCAGCCATCTCCTGCAGACTCCCAGCCTGCTTTCCTAACACCCGCCAGCTGGTGGACGAACCATGGCGGCTTCTCTGGGAGGTGAACCAGACACAGTGGAATCGAGCATTTATCCCAAAAGACACAACACTTCAGAGGGGCCTGATCACCTGGTAGTCATCAGCAGCACTTTCAGGAGATGGAGAGACTCTCTGGTGACCAAGAGATAATCAATGTGCTTCTGAATAGGCTCTCCAGCATGTAGAAACCCAGAGCAGGTAAGGGCAGCCCTTTCCTCCCCTTCTGGAACAGTACGGAGAAATGTGTCCTGCTGGACTGTACAGTCCTTTGAAGACTACAGTGGCTTGTGGGGAATAGAGCCACTGCAGATCTGAGTCATGTGCCTGCTCCTTATATGCATTCTTATGGCATCTCTGAAACAGATGCAAATTGAATTTCAAACAAAAGATATCACCATGGCTGCTACAGTGGTGAATGACCTAGTCTTTGAAAACTGACACTGCCATACACATTTGCAGGTGTACATCCTGCACTGATAGGCTTCGGGTGTGATGTAGAATTCCTAGCAGAAAAATAATCATTGAAGAGCTGCTGTTAAAACATAAAAATCTTCTTTATCTCTTTCTCAAAATGCGTCTATACATTTTTTTGTTAATATGTATTTTTGGTTATAGAATCAAATGAAACATACTTGCCTTCTTCACATATGCAACCTCTTTAATTAATCTATATATCTCTCCTGCATTTCTGTTTTCTAATATACTGGTACTATGGAAAAGTCGTATGTCTAATTTACATGTCCAAATTAGTTTCAACTTAGTTCTATTGAATGATAATAGATTTCTTTTTCATATAATTAATGTTGTCTGCAAACGTAACGTGGATTAAATTTATCATTGTAAAGATCTTAAGATTTTAATATTTTTGCAGAGGCATAAATACAGTGTAGCTATAATTATTTCATTATGTATGTATAAAAATAGGATACGGGGAAAAGTGCATGCTTTCCTTCACTGATTACTCTTAATGTCTCCCAAATTTCCTGATTTACAATATTCTCCAAGGATGTAGATTTTTCTAATTGAAGTACAGTAATTTGCATATTTTTAGACCTTGTGACACAGTTAATTGATATGTCATTACTTATATGGCACTGAATATATTTTACACAGCCACTGCAGAGCAGGCTTAACTTGAGATGCAGTGGCACTTTGCAAAGAACGTGAAACTATTGCATTGGATTTAATCTTTTCCTTTCCTTCCTCACCCTTTCTTTATAAAGGCTAAGCAAAAATGGATGATGTAGTAATTGGTGTAGTTCCTGTTCAAATGTACTCGTTAAAATAATGTTACTGTGTAAATGACAGGACGAGAAAAGTAAGAGCAAGTAAACAAAGAAAGGAAGAATAATGGGAAAGACAAGGACAAAGAAGATAAGGTTAAGGCTGGGGGGGAGCTAAATGTCAATAGTATCAGTGCTGGGTGTTTGAAAACCAAATTGTTCTGTTTTCTTTTACGCTATTCAGTATAAACTTGTTAAATGTTCACTGTGTCTAGGAATATTTTAAATGGGTCTTTTAAATTTAGGAGCACTATATTTATCATGGATGCTAGCAATGTGCCTAATAGTGCTCCAGTATTCAATAAGGGGCAGAGTTGCTCTAGTGGCAACAAATTTATTTCTCCTGGTGCATACCCTCACAGAACTGAATGCTCTTGATCTTTATTTGCTAACCAGGGAGGAGGCTCAGTCATGTAAAGAGGACTGAAGGGAGTAGAAGTCTATTTTCCAGGGTTCTGGTTAGAGGTGAGGCTCGTTGGCAATGGCATCCTCACCTCTGGTGGATTTATTATTAATATTGACCATTACTGACACAACAGTAAGGTTGACTGGGGGGCCTTACCGCAAGGTAGGAAGATAGGGTTTTGCTCCTTGCCGCATAAAGAAGGATGGGGCTGTATTACAGCAGGCAAAGGTGAACAGCAGTGGAGATGTGGGAGGTACTGGGTTGTAATGGGTTGGGTCACAGGTGCGCATCAGAAGTGATGCTGATGTTTCCCTAGATCATCTCCTGAGAGTGGGGCTTATTTGCTGTGTCTTCAGGCAGCGTCTGAAGGTGGAGCAAGGAGAAGGATGGTGCAAGTTCATGTAGTGGATGTGGTGTATTCCTGCACACTTGCCTGTCCCTCAGGTGAATTGCTTTTCTTCCTGGCCCTGCAGTGTATGTGATACCCAAAATATATCACTTATGCCCGTGTTTATGCCACCTGGATTTTGCCCTATGGGACTTGCACAGTGAGTTGCTTATGAGCTTTGTTATTTGAGATATGTCTTACGGGCTTTTTTCCCTTTTCTGTTTTGGGAGGATAACGTTGGGTGTGAGAGCAGATGTCACTGGAGTGAGAGTTACTAAGGGAAGCTATTGCATTTTCTTAAAAACTGTGATATCTTGGCAGGAATTTCTTCTAAGGCAGCAATAAAAAATAAATATAAAACCACTGAGCACATCTTTTAGAACGCTTGTACACTAGAGGCTTCTTGCTTCAAGATACTGTGTTGAATCAAGCTCCGGAGACAAATACGAATTCTGATTCCTGGCTACAAAAGTAGAATTCACTCTCATATCAACTTGCTCCCCAGCCCCCCGCACCCAACAGAAGGGCTGAGGAAAAGGGAAAAATGCCAAAATGCCAAAAGTGATTCCTGTCTCTCTGAATTTAAGGTTCCTACTCTCATCTCAGACCAGAACACTCAAGCAGCTGCAGAAGATGAAAATGATAGTAGAGCAGCAGCTCAGAAACATGTATGGGGGGCTCTGCCCAAGTTAGCATTGCTTTTGGATCTGATTTTGCTGCAGGCTCAAACCTACCTGAACCCTCTCTCTACTCAGATAGGAAGTGGATGGTTGTCCTGTCGTCAGGGCGCGTTTTACTTCTGCCTGACAAAAACACCTTTAGGGAACTGTGGAAACCAAAGTTGTTGAAATGGAAAGAATTTTTATTTGGCATATTGTGTGGCTTGTTTTGTTTTTTGGTTTTTTTTTTAATTTAAACAAGTTATGGTGGACTTCTCCAGGTGACAAACATTAAATACTAAAAAGCCTTTATTCTTGCAGATTGATAGTATGAGAAGAGGGTTTACTCTTTTAGGATAGCATTAACTTCACATGCCTTTAACCATCTATGAGACAGCTGTTTATGATAAGCCAGCTGTTAAGCACTATGTCATTGGGGAGGGAGAGCAAGGGACATCTCCAGGACATACCTGCCACCAGTCTTTGATGCCAGACTGAGGATGTGACAAATGATGTATGTGAGAAAATCAGCAAAGGAATTCAGGAGATTTTGCTGCGCTGCAAGAATAGCTTTCTCTGAAGGATACATAGGACAGTTAGAAGTGATATTTTTATTTTGTTAAAGATAAATTTAACACCAAGGATAAAATAAAAATATGCAATATTTTCAATTTTTATTTTGGTCCATTTTAAAATGGTCCCATTTTCTGCTTGAACTTTTTCGTAGCAGTCCAGCAAAGTGTAACGTTTATGAATATTAAAATACAATCTGCTCTGTATGCTTAATAATAATTAATATAGACATTTCTTGATGATTGTAGTAAATGATGTGATTGGTTTTGCACTGGAGAGCATCTTCCCTTACAGGATACTTTTAACTACCCTGAGAAAAGATGTTTAAAATGAAAATATGCAGCACTTAGAGAAATATTTTATCAGTTCAAGACAGTTCTAAGCATCAATAAATTTATACTATAAACCACTAATTCTTAAAAAGCAACACGAAATCTTTGCGTGTTTTTACATCACTGCGTTTCTCACTTTGCTAGTCGTGCAACTCTCAGGTTTTACTGCCCTTGAAGAAGAACTGCACTTACGCATCGATTGTGTACATACAGAGTGCTGTAATTTCATAGACGAGTACATCAGATGCTGCTGTGTTACAACTGAGCAACGCATGTGTGAGTGGTGCTAATCTCCTGTTCTTTGGTAAGATTTCTGAAGGTTACTGTGCAAATACTAACAACCTGTAGGTTTTGGCTTTGTTAATGGGAAGGGAAACCTTTAACACTTGTCTTTCCAAGGCTTGAACTTATATTTTGCTTTTCCATATTTTGTTGTAGTGTTCACAGATCTCTTGTTAACTTTATTGCAGTTTCTTTTTCAAGAGCGTCACTGCAGGCTCCTCTGTCTCTGAACTAACATTTCCTCCCTCCGAGATCAGAGTGCTTTGTAACCTGCCCAGGGAGAGATCCATTGCACATTATTGAGATGTGGCTGCTTCTGGGATAGTCCCTCGTAGCTTCACATCTTTGCAGGTCCATAAGGAAGGGATGTGGACGTTAACTTCTCCAAGTGAAACTTTAAAGGAATTTTGAGAGGGCAGAACATAATTACCTGAGCTGAAAATTTTCCAAGACACGGGTTGAAATTCCCACTCTTGAGAGTTTTCTATTAAAACTAGTAGCCTGGATAAATCCTGGTCCTTTAGAAGTCGGTGGTAGTTGTCCAGTGGATTTTGCCCTGCAAATCACCTTCAGCCTCATCTAAGTCACGTCTGGACTTGCAGTCCTTGACTGTGCAAAGCTGCTGGTCTCTTCAGGGTAAGCTGTGTATAAATTTGAGCTATGTGCACGTAATTGATCTCCAAGTAAGGATGAGGAACAGCTTGTGTATAGCTGGAAAAAGGATGGGGAAACATGCCCTGGAAAGTAATGCTAGCTGGAAATCAGGGGTGGCAGCTTTTCGGTCTGGCTGGCAAAGGCATGGAGAAATCCAGTGGCTCGAATTTGAAGTTTGACAAATTCAGCCTTGAATAACACACATTTGTCATGGTTTAACCCCATCCAGAAACTAAGTACCATACAGCCACTTGCTCACTCCCCTCCCCACGCCAAGAGATAGGGAGGAGAATTGGAAAGGAACTTAAAACTTAAGGGTTGAGATAAGAACAATTTGACAAGTAAACTAAAATAAAATAGGAGGAAAAAACCCAATAATAATAATAATAATGATAATAATGAAAAGGAGGGAGAAGGAGAGGGGAATATAATCCAAAGGGAAGGGAGAAAGCAGGTGATGCACAATATAATCGTTCACCACCCCCGACTGATGCTGAGGCAGTCCCTGAGCAGCAATCCACAGACCCTGGCCAACTCCCCCCAGATACGTACTCAGCATGATGTTCTGTGGTATGAAATATCCCTTTGGCTGGTTCGGGACTAATTTCTTGCGCCCCTCCAGCCTTCGTGCTGACAAGGCCTGAGGAACTCAAGAGTCCTTGACTTAGTGCAAACATGGCCTAGCAACAACCAAACCCATCAGTGTGCTATCAACATTGTTCTCACATCAAATGCAAAACCTATCACTGCACCTGCTACTAAGAAGAAAATTAACTCAATCCCAGCTGAAACCAGGACAACATTTATTGTGAGCAATGAGGGCGGTTAAATGGTGTGTTTGCTATGAGGTGCAGGGTGGGACTTCCTATGGCTTGTGCTTTTTGTGATGAAGTTGAGCGTCCTTTTGGAAGAAGTTACTTTCACCTGTGGGAGAATTTCTGTGGCCCTTTGGAGTCACGGTGAGTGTTTTCCTTCAGCTCTGTGTGCAGGGCACCTCTTACCCTTTTTCCTTTGCATGCTTTGGGCAGAACTGGGTTGCCTTTGCTGCTTTCAGCACATCTATCATCTTTAAAGTCCCACCTAAGGAAAGTGATTATAATAAAGTCTTGTGTGTCAGGAATCCAGCAAGTCACCTGCAAGGAGCAGGATTCCCCCCCCCCCCCGCCCCCAGTTAACTGGATTTATTCTTTGTTTAATAACTGTTTACCTCTAAAGCCTGATGCATTCCACGCTTGGAGGTGGGGCTCTGAAACAGCAAGGTACCAATGCTGACTCCTGAGCTGTGTTATTTGTGATTGACTGACATGGACATAGCCTTGTTTATCATCATGTGGAGGTGGGAAGTCGTCTGTCAGGTCTGACAGATGTGAATGCCTGGTTGCCTTTCCTGGGTTGTTTTTCTGCTGCCAGGATCTTACCCAATTTCCTTCTATTTGCAGGGTCTTTGGTATTTGATGGAGTTTTAGTTTCTCTTTATGGAGTGTTTTAAGTCTGGTCATCTGCAAGCCGAACTGTTGTAATTTAATTGAAATTTTGGTTTGAATGTAGAGCATCTGTGTGAAATGTGATAGCCTGTGGGGTAATGGAGATCGCATGGCATCATCTCGTGGTCTGCTCTGTCTAGAAACTGTGAAAACTATCTCTCTTCACTTTTATTGTCCAGATATTTTGATGAACAGATTTCAGTCTAATCTGTTACAGAGAATTAGAATGAAAGTTCAACCTTTGTGCTCTTCGGGCATTAAGTATGTGTGTTAGTAACTGGTCTATAAGCATAAATCGCTTCAAGTACTCGCAGAGAGGCCATGACCACAAAAAGCTTCCTCTCGTGTATCATACATACATACATGCACATGAGCACGCCGCTTTGGCATGATCCTTGTTAACAGAGGAGTAAGTGAAAGGACCAGGAGAGCTTCTGAAGTGAGTGCAGGAGACTACAGGAGAAGAAACCAGCAGTACCCACTGGTACACATATTTACAAATGTGAATGATCAGTGGAAACCCTTACCCCAGGAAGACAAACATTGCCTTCTTTTGAGCCCTCCCACTATGTTTTCAATGTTGTCTTTCAAAGATTAAAAAGTAAAGGTCAAACCTTAAAGACTAAGAGGAGAGTGTTTACTACAAGGATAGGTCCCTTACTAGATGCTTTTCTATCTTCTGAGTTGCTGACAGATGTTCTGTATGTCTTACTAGATGAAATAATGAAGTCTTTCTTTATTCTCATACATATAAAAATTCTAATATAAATTAATTATCCTGAAAGTCAGTATTCCTGATGCTTATTTCTGTACTGTTAGAACTGCACAAAATCTGAAAGTAATATATGTCAATTAATATAAAATGTACAAACAAGTCTTTATTGAAAACCATATTTGTCTAATCTCTCAATTGTTTTTAAAAGCATTTATTTTTATTAACTAACAAACTTGCTTTGTTGGGCAGTTCATTAGCTGTAGAAAGATTTTATTGTTTGCACCAAAAGTCTGTAATAAAATTCTAGCGGTATCATTCAGAGTTGATTTTTTCATAAAGCATTATGCATCAGGTAAATAGTCTGAATGTAAATGTCTACTTTAGGCAGGGTTCATTAACAGCTACAAAAGATGCAATTTTGACTAGGAATGAAAAATAAAACAATGAACTATTTTGTGACATAATCTAATATTTCAAACTGGCTTGTACGAAACCCTTAAGATTGTTAAATTTTATATGTAGCTGCTGTTATTTTTACCCTACAGTGGACCAGTGTAAGCCAGAGTTACAATATTCAATATTACATAAGCATGTAATGCTGAACAGTAGATCTTACTCAGCCATAAAACTAAAATGCTTGCTAATTTTAAGATCTGCACTGTGAAATGGCAGCCGATCAGGGCTCTTTCTCTAGTGAATATGTGTATAGATTGGGACTCAGTTAATTCACTGTGTAGATTGGCTCATAAGTTTTCATGGTAAAGCTCAGGTACTGACGGGTACCAAGATGAGACCATTGATCCATTTCTCCCCAGTGCTCAAATAATTGTTATTAATAGTAATTATATCTTACATTTACATGCAGCTATATATTCATGAGTTTCCTAAATTGTGTAGCAAGCAAAAGAAAAAATCCTGTCCTTACTACTCTCCAAGTAGATCCTTTGACTCAGGGGGCATCCCATGTCTGTGACGTATATGCAATAGATTTTTATGCCAGTGTTTTTTACAAGGAGATGATCAGCCTTTATTTTAAACTCAGAGAAATCTTTGATTTAGGATTAAATGCCTCTGTACCATCTCATATCATGGCAAATGCAGCCAGAGGCTGGAGATGACATTTATATGAGATTTCCAGCACATGACTGCCAAAGTAAAATAACTGGGGTAAGTGCAGACTGACTGAAGGGGTTTTCTTCCATTTTCTGCTGCACAGGAGTAGCTGGATATCCCATAAGGTAGAATAATTTGTTCTGTGTTCTTAGTTTCCTTCTTTATGCAATTAAAGCTTAATCTCCTGTGTCGTGTGCAGCAGATGGTTATCCTTGAAATGGGTAAGAATCATTTACCCTCCTTTTGTAGATGGGAGTCTGGGACACCTAAGATGGCTTTCTGAAAGCCATCAAGTGCTAGCACGATGTGACTCCTAGGACCAAGAGAGATGGGAGAGGAATCTAGGAGTTCTGGCCCTTGAGCCTCTGCTCACCTCTGGTGCTTCTTTCTCCATGAACTATGTGTGTCGCTCCTCAAATCTGAAATGCCCCGGCAGAGGACTGAGAACCTTGCTGATACTCCCACTCAAAGCCCATTGAGACCAAGGCCTTCAAAAGCTTCTTGCAAAATTTGCATTGTGCTGCAACCTGAGCATATGTTCAGCTTGCCTGTTGGGAGACAACTTTCTCCAGAAGTTCAGAAACTTTGGTCACTTGTTCTCTGAGTTGAAGAGGTGTCAAAGATAGAGAGGGGTGGACCAGGTTTAGGATCTGTCCTTCATCCTGCAGTTTAAGCCTCCTCCTACACCCAGGTGGGTTTAAATCCCAATTCCCAGCACGTCACTACTTCAGGTGAACTTGGCCTGATGACTATAATGTATAACCAGGGAAAATGAGGAAAATAACCTTTACAACCTCCACTGTACAAATCCAGCAACTTCTATCACTAAGTGTGCTAACCCTTTTGTTAGGGTTGTCGTGCATGGACCAACATGGCTCCCAACAAGATAGTCTTATTTTCTGGGTGAAAGAAAACATTTCCCTTCTCCCCTTTTCTCATCATGACTTCATAGAACAAAACAGAACCTTGGGATCCTCTCCAGTCTGTTGAGTATGTTTCCTGGTTTTTTTGCAACTCAGTAGTGAAGCTTGTGAATTAATATATATACTTAAGGCTCTGTGGGGGGCTGCAGTGAAGCAGTAGTTACTTGTCATAAAGTTTTTAATAGGACGTGAGCTCCAGGATTCAAGGGAAAGAACATTAATGTCCTTTACAGAACGTCATGGAAAATAAATACTGTGCAGCACCAATCTCTTGGCAGTTTCAAAGAATGTCTGAAGAGGATCATTATGAGACCATTTATGATGGGAACATGACTCCATTGCAAGTCTTTGGAGTCTCTGCTGGGATGTTGTTCCTACTACTTGAGATTAGGAGAGGAAAGCAATTTCAATAGAAGTCTGTGGAGACTGTGTGGCAATTACATTGCTGACAATATCAGTATGATTTTAGTGTGAGTCTCTGGAGACCCTAACTTCTCAGTGAAGTGAAATGCATCATGCCCATACAAATTATATTATTGTTTGAAATAAACCAGAATATGTTGAAGCTAAACAAGTACTGGAATAATAGGAGCATTCAGATCGATAAGCCTTGTGGCAACTTAGGCAAGGAGTGCTACCCACAGCCTTGCTATGGCCTGCCGCCGCCATCCTTCACATCCTGTGTGCCTGGGGTGATACGTGGGTGCCGGTTTCTCTAGAAATCTCAGATGGAAAGACTGGCTTATTTAGGTGTCTGTACAGTTGATGGCCAGTTTAGAGAGGGAATGGTGCAACTGGGTTGTTTTACCAAGCTCCTGCTCTGCCAGTAGTGATTTGTGGGGTCCGGCAATTGCAGAAGGTGAAGCTGTTAGTGGCAGCAGTCTGTCAAAAGAGACTAAGAAAGGGGCTGGGTTTAAAAATGTAGTGATGAATGAGTACGGCTTTTGGCCTCACAGCACTGGTGAAAGGGTGACTGGTTTAAACCGTCTGGCTGGGACAGCAGTTGAAGTCTGCTGAGGTCAGAGAAGCAGTTTCCAGGCTTTGCTTTTCTGAAAGTACACCAAGGCTGCCCTTGCTCTTGCTGGTGTATTGCAAAGCCTGCTCCGTGAGAGGCTATCGCAGTGCACCGCAGGTTCCTGAAGCAGTAGGATACCGGCAATAAAAAGATACCTGTGTGTCTGTTGCTGCTGGCAGGGAGCTGAGCAAGCCACCCTGCCTTTCCTGCCCATCAGTCACCCAGGACCTTTCTTTCCTCTTCCCTTGAACTGCTTTGCGTAGGCTGTGAACGGAGAGCTGCAGCATTTCCAGGGCTGGAGGAAGGCAGTCTGAAGCAGCCAGGCTAAAGCGCAGCGTTTGCATTTCATTGATTCTTACCTATTGATTCCAATGGGATGAAGTGTCTGTGAAAGAGAAGTGAGATTGGCAGGCAGACAGGAGCTCTGGTATCAGAGGCTGGCTGGCCTTGCCTGACGAGCAAAATTATAAAACAAACAGCCGAGATACTTCCTAGGTCAAATCTAAGAAGAACCAAAGAAAAGGAACACTGTTCCTAGGGAGAGATGAGATTTCCCGAAAGAAGTTTAGTTTGCACTCGATCACCTCCGCAGATAAAACGGAGCAAGGCAAACGCGTGAGTGTTTCGTGACAGGTTGCCTTGTGCCAGCTACATTTACGGTGCCATTTCATGTAAGCTGGAGGGTGACAAAATGTAAATGTACATCTCCTCACCCAGGAGGTGGTTCTTGTTGGGTGACTCACATGTGGGAATGAAGAGATATGCTGTAGCTTGACCTGCCAGGTAGAAGGAAGATGTCTGAAGGGGTACTGAATATCCAAAATATATATTGAGGGCACAGAGTCCGTGCTTTACTCAACATGCTTTATATGCATCATTTTATTGGAAAGGCTAAGCACATACTGAGCAAAACTTGCTCAATAAAAGTATTGATCTTATTAAGGGTTTCTCTGCAGATATATGTATATATAATCTCAAACAGAAGAATTCTGATAGTGGCCAGTTTATTACTGGCTTATTGAAAAATGTTCCTTCTGCACTCCATCTCTGTATGTGGTTTGGAGGGGAAGGTGGTGCTGAATGATCTCTTGGGCTCTCTGGGTCCTGGGAGTCAAAAATACCCTGATGTAACTCACAGTCCTCACTCGAATCTCAGCAGCTATCCCCGTGCAGCATCTGCTGTGACTGCCAGACTTGGTGGCTGGAGTGACGGGCACATTCCTCTCTGGGCAGAGGCTGGGGACACAGCTCTTTGCAAGCCTTCACGGAAGGAAAGGGCTGAACTGGCACGTCTCTGATGGGGAGCCCAAGTTCAGTGTTCACAGCTTGAAGAAAGAAATGAATCGCCACATGAAAGAAGTGATATTGGGAAGCCTGTTGTGTCTGGTGCCCCTGCTGCAGCAAAGAGAAACCTTGACAAATGATCTTCTCGCTTCGTTTTGTGTCTCATAATTAATTCTTGAGCTCCCAGGTAAAACTGGTCAAGTGCCAGGACGGTGACTCTCTGTACAACCCTATAGAAAACATGGTCCCAGCATGTGGGGATGCCCAGCAATAGCTGTCAGCAGTGCTTCCACCACTGAATGATGGCATCGCATGTTTCCAGCTACCACCAAGAAATTGGATGAGTCGTGTCTTCCATGTTGTGCTGAGTGTGCTTAGCATGCTCCTTGTCTTTAACCAACGTGTTTCCCACAGAGTCACTCATCTGCTTGATTGTCAACCATAAACCTAAGCGGTCCTGCTCTTTCTAAGACTGTATGTGACCCACCATCCAAGGGTGAGATCCTGCCTACACAGTAAGATGCTAGAGTTAAGGATATGCAGTTTGAAAATGCTGTTGCCTCTGATTTTGTCTTTCTTGTTATCCTGCATTCACTTTGAATGCTTTTAAATCATTGCAGCTTTTTGCTTAACCTATTGAAAGAAAACAATAGGCCTATTGTTAAGTTTAAATGCAAGATACAATTAAAAGCTCAGATCTCTGATGTGGTGCCTTAAAAATCCCTCTGTAGATGGAAGGAGGTTTCTTTTCCATTGGGATCTCTGCATTATTTAGTAGATTTGCCTTGCAGGACATATCGTTTCAAGACTTTATGATTATATAGAGGATGAAACATTTCTGTGGCCTGAATTAAAGCAAAATAATCACCAGGTCCATGAAACTTTGTGATTTCCTGGACAGGCTCTTTTCTTTCCTTACCTTCTTGTCCCTGAGCAGATTCTTTTTCCTAAACCTTCTTTATCTGACCCATTTTTTTCTTCCTGAAGTGCATCTTCAATCTGGTTCCCTAGTGAAGCAGCTCAGCCAACTCAAAGAAAATGAGAGTTTCAGTCAGCTGTTCCACTGACTCCTGTAGTGAGCACCCAGGCACCCACGCCCCTAGTCCTGGCTCCCAGAAACCAGAGAACCTCTTCTTTTATTAAAATAAGAAAACCAGTTAATTTCACCCTATGTTGTTTGTATTCTTCAGCTGCTCATTAACATCTCTCCTTTAGAGCAAACTCTGTAAATGTAGAACTTTTTTTCTTTTTTTTGTTTATTCTTCTTTGGTTGGTTTTGTTGCTGGCCTCTGTCTCTCCAACTGAACAGCACTTTTCTAATACTTCTTCAGTCTTCTTCAAAGGATACTGCACTCTTCAGTGCTTGCATTGGTCCCCAGGGTGAAGAGGTACAGCTCAAACAGACATTCAAAAATAAGCTATTTCTGGGGGAGCAAAGCATTATGCATTTTACATCCCCTTTAATACACAGAACATTTTGGCATATACTGGACTGCTTGGTTTGAAAGAGAATATTCATACTGAACAAAAAGGTTTCATTTCTGCAGTGACTGAGACTTTCCAAGAGTGGTTATTCTTTATGAAGTACTTCTCCCTACAGTTTTTTCAGTGAAATTCTGAATCCTGGCTGCCAGCTGCAGTTTCTGGTGATGGGATGCTGCCTGAACTGGGGCGGGCTTGGTGGCAGCCTCACATCCGCAAGCTGTAAATGATGTATGAAATGCAAAATCCTCACTTGCCCTGTGCGTGGGGAGGAGGGAGACGATGCTTTGCTGCCGCTGCTTCTCTGTTCTCTTAGCTGAAACTCCTCAGCAGAGAATCATTAAAAAATAAATACAACGATAAAGAAAAAGAAATGACAGCTGGAAGACATTGCAAAACTGCAGAACAAACAAACAGGAGAGCCAGTTAAGGCCACCTACCACTGCTCATGGCTGGCTACACGAAATGACTGCCAGGCACACTCCCTTCTTCTCTGACTTGATTCTTTTTATTTTCCCGAGGAACTGTGCTTCATCAGCCATCGCACCTGGTTGAATCCATCTATTTATCTTTTCTTTTAATTAAGAAATAATGTCAGTGGGATGAAAATAAAACCTGACAGGATGAAGATCACCTACTGTATTATAAAAACAATGTGAAGTTGAAACTGAGACATTTATTTTTGAAAGCAAGAAATCATCTTCTAGTGGCAAGATCCTATTACTGGGAGCTTGTTGTTGTTATATTAATGAATGAGAAATACGTACGATGAAGTGAACAACGGGAGATCTGACCAGACAGCCAGAAACTAAGCTCGTCACACACAGGCAATGGTGCAACTGAGGCTAGTGGCTGACTGCTATTTTTGGACAGCCTGTCCTGGCTGGCTCACAGAGGGTTTTGTTCTGAGTTAACTGGCCTGAAGAATTGCCAAGGACCCTTGGTAAGTGATGGGGGTGTCAGGTCCTTAATGCTCTTAACTCCTATTGACCACGGTGTTGCTGACGATGGACAAGAAGGCAGCGTCGACATCTCTGAGGCCTCTGGAGTTAACCCAGAGGTGTCTGTCAGGCATGCAGGCTTCCTTGGTGTTGCCTGCAGGGCGCTGGTCACTGGACAGTGGGAACCAAAACCTGTCAGCCTCCTGAGAAGAAACACGTCTGTGTACTCAGCTGCTTGCTGCAATAGGAGATACAGAGGAAAAGAATTTTTTCCTTAATTTTGCCTTTCAGACTATTTACTGATAGATGCAGGGAAGGGTCTCAATCCACTCAAGATCTACAGCCCTTTGCTCTCTCTTCAAGGCACATTTCCTTGGACAAATCAACCTGGACTGGCTTTTTTCCTTTGGAGGAAACCTGAAAAAAAAAATATCTCCCCTTCAGCAGTGTAGCTGAGTGATCAGAAGGTTTGACTATGGTGAGACGTTTGAGCATTTGAGTTGTCTTTTTTTTTTTCTTGTGGGTTTTCCCATCAGTATGCCCACCCTCAGGAGTGTGGCTGTGATGGTGGGCTGCAGGTTGGACTTGGGGGGCAGGTGGGGAGTGAGCAGGGCACCTTCCACACCCTTCTCATCCCTACTCCGCTGAAGTGCTGCCCAAAACTTCGCCAGACCTGGGCAGACAGCCAGCGGGGTGTAAAGACAGACAGCGATTAGAGCAGCTGCGTAGGGAACCATGTGTTCTTGCTCCCAGGAATATGTCTGTATTTCTAATTTAAATCACTCTCAGATACAATGAAGAATAAAGCATTTTGATCAGAGTTAGTGATGACCTATTTAACATTTAAACTGGTTGGCACTTATTTCAGCTCGTTTACGAGTCCTTAATGAGTTTAATGAGTTCTCTTGGATGTCAGCATTTACTACTAGTGTAGCTTTATGGCTCTGGATTTAGATGTGAGTGGCTGGTTTTGTGACCTTGGGCAATGCCCTGAATGTAGTAGTGCCTCAGTTTCCCATAAAGAGGGTGATGCAGCGTACCTTTCATAGCTCTTTGCACTGCAAACTATATGGGACAACTATTTTATTACATTTTGTTTGCGTAATACCCAGTATAACGGGCACCTGGCTTTCTGTAGGGCCTCTAAATGATGCTATTTTAAAAATGAAAGATGATCGTTAAGAAATGCAGCATAGCATGACAGGGACACACATATATATGTACAGTCTTGCCTTAAAGAAGACAGAACAATAGCAGTGTCTATTAGTCAAAGTGATGCAGTCCCAGGACACCACAGCAATTATTTCATTTGTATTACTCTGCCTGTGTGAGAACCCATACCTGCTTCCCAGATTTTCAAACAGATAAGCAAATTTTTAATTGACGCTTAGCCTGAATATATCTAATGTCAACCAACTGTTGTTAATAGGAGCTATTATAACATAAAAGTGCTGATATTTTAAATGTGGTTGGTCAATCCCAGCAGGACTATACATTCAGGCCTATTCTACAAGGTTGTATTAGTCATTTGACACTGGTCCTGAATTTATGTTGTCAGATCCATGCCAGCTATTGAAACTTGACAACTAATTCTGGATAAGACTGATTGGAATTGATAAACCCTCTTTTATTTTGGGGTGAAAATTGGAAGTAGCTGCTAGTCCAAATAGAATCTCTTATCTAGTATGGCACGATGGCATTTAATGAAAAACATTCAGACAAATCTACTCTTGGATTGCCCTGAAGATAGAGAGTTGCAGAGCTGGATGCAATTCAAATCAGTAGTTCTTTATTTTGCATAACTTTGGGGCATGCCGAGACATTTCATCAGTACCTGATGCCATTAACTCTGGTGGCCACCATCTAAATGTCTTGCTGTTCACGTGTATGAAACATTATAATATTAGAGGAATGCTTGGAAGATAAGAAAATGCGTTTGTTTGTTTCGTATTCTTTGCATATGCTAATGACACCTTAAGTTCTTAGGACTGAAACGTGTTTTAAATTTGAATGTCATTTTGCCCTGTGTAAAAAGCATTACCTTGGGCTTGCAGTATTACAGAGGCTTCGACGCTGAAAATTTGTTTATTTTTAAACACTGTCTGTAGCTCAGCTCCTTATTTCTTTCATGCAGTACGCCAAAACAAGCTAAAAAGCAGCACAGAAGGTAGTGTACGCTGTCAGGCCAGCTCCTCTTGCTGCAGCTCCGCTTGTCGCCCTAGAACTGCGTTACCATTGGGCTATGGCCACACTGAGAAGCCGTCGTGAAAATTAGTCTGAGCCTAACAATGTGACAACACGTCTAGATGGCCGTGGCACTGGGTTTGGCCTGTGCCTTGCTGCCTTTCATACGGACAGAGCTGGTGCCGGCATGTCTGTCCCTGCTGCGTGGACAGTTCCTGGGGAGCACGGAACCAGAGATCAGAAGCCAACTTGAGCTCTGCTGGCAGTTTTAAAAATAGGAGGGATATCAGCAGAGCTTGACAGAGTCACCTTCAGCCCCTTCGTGACTGTGCAGCACTGTGGTACGTGTGATGCTTTGGGGCTGCATTGCATTTTCTGAGCAGCCCTCCCTTTTCGAGGACTCTCTGCCCAACTTTGCAAGGGGAATGGGCTTTTACAGAGTTGGCTCTTTTTGTTTTGGCTTTCCGCTGTAATTTCCATCATTATTCAGTGCTGCAGCCTGTTCTGGTATATTTGAGGCATTGTTTCCTTCTGTAAATACAGGTAATAAAGGCGTTGCCTTTGGTACTGTCGTGCGGTGAACGCTCAGTGGACTTAACTTCCCACTAGTTGTGAGCCTGCTCTCCCAGCCATGCCTATGTTGTTCTGGTAGCAGCAAACTTAAACAAAAGTTATTTTAATTTGCACATAAAAACTAAGCTATGGAGAGAAACTAAGCTTTTATGAGGTAATAAAGCACAGACTCAACCTCATGCCTAGTGCTTCCAAGCAGGGTGTCTCTGAAGGCATCTCAGCAGGGATAGAGGGAACCACAGTAAGGTTCAAATGTGGGGGCAGCCAGTAGGAATGCAGGTGGGATTTAGGAAGGCTGAGCTTAAGCTTAGGAGGGTAACTCAGCTTCTGGGATAGCCTTTGGATAGGGGAATCACCTGGGGCTGAGCAGCATGCCACGTCTTTCAGCCTGCCTCGTCCTCGTCTATTTGAGGGACCTCCCTCACTCATTTCCCCAAACCTGAGTAGTGAAGGTGCGTCTCAGAAACTGCAGGTGAGCTATCATGTCCCTCCAGCCTACACCCCCATTCACACACACCCCACATGCCCACCCACCCCCGCTCTTTTTTGCCTACCAGAGTGCAAGGGAGAAAAGTTTGACAAATTGTTGTCCACCCAAAGACTCCCAAGTTCTTTTACTCACTTCTATTTTTAGGCTGGTTCCCTTTGCTTTTTTTCATTGTGCTACATTTTGCCAGGTTTCTGCCCAGAGGAAATTTTTATAGCTCAATTTTAAAGCCCTTGCAATTGAGGATTTATCCTGGGAATGACACAATCCAACTGGAGTAGCACAAATGGCACAGCACTGAAATAAAAGGTTATCAAGGCTGTAATTTATTTGTTTAGGCCACTCAGAGTACAAAAATGCCTCTTATTTCCTCAGCTCCCTGAGTGGGTTGCAGCATGGTGGATGCTTTCAGACCAGCCTCCTTTCTCTGTCAGTCATTTTCTCTACAGCATTTTTCAGGAAGAGCAATTAAAAAGCTGTTTCCCGATACACCCTTCTCCTGCCTCCATCCCTTCCCCCTCCAAATCCCAGCTCAGGCACAGGTTGTTTCTTTCTTTCTCATCCAGGTGGCTCGGCGGTGACAAAGGGTAATGAACTCTCTTCATGTCTTGTTATATGGCAAAAGACTGAAATAGCGAAGTGGCAGGCTTAATCTCCAGCAGTTAGGGTGAAAAAGAGAGGCAGGATGTGAAACCCACTTAAAATATGTTTCCATGTTCTAATATACATTTTGAATTTATAGAGAATTGACTTGTGCCATTTGTTCAAAGCCAGAAAATGCATGTGGTCCGCAGCTGAACTTATCACACTGTGCCAGGCAGTTTTCAGGAGTGATGGATACTGTTTTTCGTGAGTCCTTTCTGCTGAGCTGATTCAAGACCAGCCACAATAAACCCGGTGATGGTCATTAGCAGTGCCCCCTGCAAAGCTATTCGGTTAGGAGCTTGCCGGTTGAGGTAGGCAGTGATTTTGTGACCATTCCTTGCTGACAACTCGTTGGAGTTAATCACAGAAGATGGCATGTCCCTGGGGGGTAAAACGGGGCAAGGAGTGATTAGTCTCTAATTGGAAGACAACTGAAGTGCTGTAGGGAGTGACGAAAGAGTAGTGGTAGTGCCTTGCTAAGTGTAAGGAAGTCATGGTGTGCTCCAGGTTAACTCACAGAGGAGAGGGAGATAACACAGCTCCCCAGTGCACGTGGGACGTGCCCATGCCGTCAAACACTTCCAAGGAATACCTCATTTCCCTCCCAGCAGGTAGCAGCACATGCTGGTTGGGCTGCCCTTGTTGGGAGGCAGAGATGCAGGCAGCGTGCAGTGGTGCCTGGCTGGGGCCAGACATGCTGCCTGCTCTGCAGTAGGAAGAAGAACCATGTTTTCAGGGTGGCTGGAGCAGTCTGGAGGTGGATGTGTAGGGGACAGTGGATTTCTGTGTGGGCATGCTTCGGCACAGAAGTGTTATCTTCCCTTGGCTCTATCTGCAGCAAATGAAAGTTTGGTGACACCATTGGTGCCACAAAGTGGAAGCTCCGTACGTGCAAGCCTGGCCTGGTGCTGCACCTGCACAGGGGTGCTGTGGTCTGTACGGAGCACAGGATGCCAAAATGTGCCGACAAGTCACCTCCTGAATGCCGGTAGGTTTGTGATGGAGAGCCTTCCCTACTTAATTGCTGGGAGACCGCTCAGAGAGTGGGGATGGGAAGGGACTTTGGAGGACAAGGAATCCAGGATTTGTGTTGGGCAAGGAGCATGGTGGTTAATTTGCCGCTTTTTGACAAATGAGTATTTGGAGGAACTGGAAACAAATGACTCAGGGGCCCTTCACCTCTGCCAGTGTGGGCTGTTGGCAGCTGGGAGGCCACTCAAAAGGAAGAACATCTTCTGCTTACAACTCTCAGCCCATGCTACAGCTAGCTGAAGGTAGAAGATCTAGATCTCCAGTGTTTCTGATTTTACCTAAAAAATAATGAAGTGATGTTAGATGGCATGTGGCTCTCTGGACTTCTATTTTGATCTTCTTGAATAAAGCTGGAAGAATTAAGGGGGCTCTTGTGGACTGGGCAGCTCTGTTTAAGGCTGTGGTCCAGGCTCTTTGTGTTGAGCACCATATGCAGACTTGTCTTACAAGCATCCATGAAAATTCTTTCCTGGTTTCTACCGCTCCTGGAACAGACCTATTTTGTGTGCTGTCTAATGTTTTTAAAATCTTTCTGCATAGCCTCCTGACATTCTTCTTACCTCTGATGTAAATTTATAACCAAAACCCTAGTCCAATGCATCAAATACAGAAACAGATAAACTTTCTTTTCAGTTTGTCTGTTGTTCTGTCCATACTAGTGAACAGACCAAATCAGAACCTTCCACTGAAAAGTGCTTTATCCCACAAGTAGCGCGCTCCTCACTCCCCTGCCCACTTCATGACTCGTTTGGAGGAAGGGTATCGAGTCTGTTTCAGCATGGTTGTAGGCAACCGCCATGCTTGTGGGCAACCACCTCGCTTGCACAGACTGCTTGTTTTCTCTGTGTCAGGTGAAGCAATGCTCCTCGCAGGCTGTCGTGCCAGTGTCAAGGCTTTTCCCACACGAGCAGGTACCTGCACCACTGTCTGGGTAGGTCCTAACCATGTAGGAAGAGTGCACAGAGGAGCCAGAATTTTGGAAGGAGATCTGCTCTAGGGATCCCAGCAGGAATTTTCTCCTCTCTCTGCAGCTCACAAATCAGAGTCCACAGCCACTGTGCTGACACAGGCATGCAATACTTGGGAAACACCACATTTATCAGACAAGAGTTTGGCCCTTGTGGCTACTGATCTTATTCCCTTAGCAAGAGGCAAAACAGAAGTGGAGACACAGCAGATAAACGGTAAAAGGGCTCTTCAGCTATGCTGCATTTTTACCACTGCATAAAAATCTGTCCATGTGCTTTCTGGAGGTGGGGGGTGTGTGTGTGTACACCCGTGAAAACTGACATTTCACACCCATTCTGTACTTCATGTTTGCTATGGGAAATGCCATAGCCCATACACAGGAGGTTCTCCAAAAGAAAAGGACACACATACTTGTCCATTTGGTCAATGTTCCTGTGTGGGTCTGGGGTCTTACAGAGCACTGTTATGCGTACACTTGAAAAATACTAACATGGAGATGGGAGAGAGGTACTGGTGATTACAGCCTAATAGTGTGAACCAGGCAATCCAAAGGACCCTATTGTCCCAACTTGCTTTCCCTGCCTCTCTGTTTCCATGTAGCCAATACCAGTAACAAATACAGAATAGAAAACTCAGGCTCACTGCAGATTTCTAGGGGCTCCATGGGGGCAAAAGTAACACTTCTGAGATCCTTCTGTGGAGAGTACTGTACAAAAGCCAGGGATTGTATGATACTCGACAGTCTGGCAATGTCAAAGACAATCAGAGCTCATGGAGTTCATATAAATATTAGGGACAAAAATATTCTATATGATTTCTCTGCAGTCACTCACCCTGTACCAGTACTTATAGACAAAAAAGGAGGATTTCCTTTCTATAAAATGCTTTTGGACACTGAAAAAATGAAGGCCGAGCAATTGCCTGAGTGATATTGCGTGTCAAGATCCATATCGTCTTGCTTTGCAAGTGGGAGACTTTTCCTTTTTCTGTGCAATGGCTGAAGTCTTTACTACACCTCTATATTTGCTTTCTGTCACCTGAATCCAGCCCATTTTTTGCTGGTATTGTGGTTTTAAAATATTTTCCTAACTTATTTTAAATGCAAAAGAGCATATTGATTTTTTTAAGTATTATATTGTCATTTATCTGTTTTAATAAAAAACAAAACCAGCACCAACTTAACATATTTCACAGCTTGCATCCTGGGCTTAGGAGCTCTGCAGATACAAACATGATCACAAAGGGGATGGGGGGTGGTGGGGGGAAAGAAAGTTCTGAAATGCAAAGGATTGGTATTACTGGATGAGTAGAAAATTAGCATTGTAACTATTTTACTGATAAAACTACCTTGGGCAGTATATTTCTTACTCTCTGATTGAAGATGAAATAAAGTCCTCTCATCTTGTTTGTGTTGCTGATTTGTTGGATATTTATCGATTTACGGATCATAATGCACAATTTTTTTCCCATCTACAGTAAGAATATTCTGTATCTGTCATGCTTTCTATGAGTAACTGTTTTTCTATTATCTGTGAAACCGGTTTATACCAATACTCGCTAGTCATCAGCATTTCCAAAGGCTTTCTTGAAAGATATTCATTCTGCTAGTAATCAATGAATTACAACCGAGCACTAATATTGTACCATCAAATTTTCTGTAAAACATGCAGGAATAGATTTAGATGGAGGTGAATTTCTATTGAATACATAAACATCTTTTCTGTCTATTGTATGACTTAACTGTACTTCCTGAGAAAATCAAAATACCATATCTTGTAGGAAAAAAATGAGTTATTCATCGTCGTGTTTAGCCCTTGTGCTGTTGAAAGCAATAACATCACTGGGATCATTCCCACCCTTTGTTAGGAGCTTGAACAGTTCTTGATGGTTCTGCTCTGTCCAAGAGGGCCTAGGATCGCAGTAGTATCTGGCATCATAACCTGTCCAGGCAAGAGAGTTTTGACACAGCAGGGCTATAGGTTGTGACTGCAGCTTTACTACTTAGTTTATCCATCCCTTTGTATGGAAAGAGAGGCAGCAACAAACGTGCCCCTAAGGTGTTTCTGATTTTCTTGTGGTTTAGGTAGTTCTTGTGCTTGGCCAGTGACTAAGCTCTTCAGATGATCAGAATTTTGCTTGAGCCCTGACCTTAGGAGCTGTTGGTAGGAAATGCACAGAGTAGAGCATCATCCTTACCTTCACGTACTTAATATGCTGTGGAAGAGAGGTAGTTGCAGTTATTTATTGCCTGAGAAATCTTGTTACGCAGGAAATATCCCTGAGGTTGAGGTCTGCTGTCTTTAAGCCTCTTTATGCTACAAGAGCAACAGAAAAAGCCTTAGGGCACCAGAGAAAATTTGATCCACTCTGTTTAGAGGAGTTGCTCTACAGCATCTTAGTAGCCATAGTTAAAGTCTTTGCCAAAGTCTACTAATGCTCTTTTATCAATGATGCTCTTGAGAGCTCAATTAAGTATTGTGCCGATCTGTTTCAGTTTATCTTCAAACAATGCTAAATCTGTGGAAAAGATGCTGACACTGTGGCATAATTTGTAACTAAAATTTTGATGATTTTTATGACCTGGCAAGGCTATGGTTTTTAATTTAGCTGAAGAAGACACCTATGGCTATGAGTGCGGGATGTTCATCCTAAATGACTTTTCCTTAATGAGTTTTCTAATCATGAGTGCAGAAATACAGCTTTCTTGTAGATGCTTACAAGGTGCAGTAAACCAGCAAACTGAAATTAATGCCACGTTCCAGCCTCTGCATTCATATGACTTCAGTTCCACATCTCTTTAAAACTCTCCTAATACAGTCAAATATTTCTCTGAGTGAGTAAGAAGCGTTATTAGCAAATGCCTTCTTGTAACAGTCTTCTATTGGAATTTTTCATTCTGTACAATGGTCATTTCAGGAAAGTACTAAACTGAATCATTCCTTCTTCTTTGAAGTGTTTCAGATCTGGCTGAAGCATTTGCTTTTTTGTATATTGTTTCAGAAGATTAGCGTACTGATTAATAAATAGTGAGACATTTAAATTTGTAAACCCCTCAGACCTCAAAACTCTCTTTTCCCATCTACTAGCACATGATGAACTTCAGTTAAAGGACCTAATTCTGGCAGGTGCTGAGCTCAGTACCCCACAGCAGGAGGTCATCCTGTATCTTTACAAGCTGATTAGGTAAAAGATTTGGTCTGAAGGTGGTTCAGGTTTTTTTCCTGGATTTCTGTGTGTTTCTGGGATGTTCTAAAAAAGCTTCGTACTGTATTTCGTTGAAGGACTTTGAGAGGAGTGTGGCACACAAGGAGGGAGGGTGTGCTGCTCATGAAGGAGGGGAAGAAGATGCAACAGGGAGATGTGAAGGGACATTGATCGAGAATGCGGGCTAGGCAAGGCAGTGGGAAAACGTACCAACAACCAGGACATCAGCACATAGGCAGGGTCAAAACTGCACAGCTTTTGAAGCGAAGATGAATTGCTTGAACTTAATGTGGAAGGGAAACAAGAGAGGAGATCTCAGAAAGAGAGGAATGTCAGGGATATTAGAAATGGGTTTTGTTTTGTTCCCCTAGGTGACTTCACATCTTATCCCTTTTTCATTATTTCAGGTAATTGGCTATCAAATGATCTCCTCGATTTTGGGATGGTCTAATTTGTTATGACAGCTGTGAGGCCTGTGTGATTCACCTCCTCCATTTTAAGGCTCTGGAAATGTTCGTGTACTTTGTTTTTGTATTTGCTTGTGACTGGCTTTGTTGGAACAGGAGCTCAGCATGCACATCTATCAGTTTGTCTGCTCCTCTGTCGTATCCATCTACCCATCAGGTCTTTCCCTGGTGCTTCCTGGACAGCATCCACACAACTTATCCCTCTACACAAGACTGTATTAATTTGAAATATTTTGAAAGGAAATAGTTACCTTTTAGAGGCTGTCTTGCTGGTGGAATGTTGATGTGGCAGCCCACAAGAATGAGATACATATTTTCTGTCAAATTTCTCTGGTCCTCTAATGTCTTTTCCATCTTGAACTGTCGAACAGCTCTTGTCTCAGCATATTCTAGTACCTGTAATGACACATCCCAAGAAAAACCAACAAGCCTGTCTTGCTATGGAGAGATTACAGAAAGTAGTGTTAAGCAGCAGCAGCTTGCTTTCTTTCCAGAAGGTTGCATTAGTCACCAGATGATGCTTTCTTGTCACAGTTGTTCCAAGAATCAATGCATCAATGACTGGGGATGTGCAAATTCCATGGGTCACATTTTCATTCTTGAAACTTGCATAATGTAAAATGGGTAAAATACACCATTAATCAGCCAGTTATATAGAGTGTCCTGGCTTATGATGCAGCTTTTTGCTAGAGCCTGGTCCTGGCAATTTCTTCCAGAGTTTAAGGCCCTTTTTTGGGATTGTTAAGCTTCTCTATGGGCATCTTCCGAATAGATCTGTCTCTTTCCCAATTCTTTTTAAGTAAATAATACAACTCAGAAAAGTAAAATTGCAGGAGTACGTACAGGTGCGGGCCATGGGAGGGAAGGGATTGAACTGCAATGTCTCAGATAAATTTTACGTGGCTCTTTGCCTGGGTTTGATAAGCAGTCCCAGTTTCTCATCTCTTTTTAACCAAGAGAATGCTGTGTTCTGCTCCCAGTATTCATGAACTATTGTTGAGATGACACAAAGTTTTGTCTCAGTAGATCTCAGGTAATCTGTTGTAGAAGATGAGTTAAATAATGTAAGGGAATAAGATAGGTGAAGGCAGAAGATGGTCTAAATATTTTCATGCCTGGTCTTTTGTGTTAATAAGGCTAAAAGATACTGGTGCTTATGAGGTTAAAATGGCATACAGGTTACTTTGGGGTTTGCTTTTTTTTTTTTTTTTTCAGAATTTTCCCCACTTTTTCTCTGATAATCAGGGTATTGACAAAGTGACCTGAAGTACCTGCCAGCACAGGAACCATTTTAATTCCTTTCATCATACAGAGAGAATTAGGATGCAATAGTTGTGGTCTCCCCACTACCATGCATTTGCTAGGTTATATTATCATTCATACAATGTATCTTTGGGTATTTTATATAACATAACTAATTGGTAATAAACCAATATGGAATGTAGAAATTGTCACAGAGTTCGTTAGACAGTAAGACATAGCAATAAAAAGAGAGCCTTATAACCTACTGTAAAAAATGTACTGTTAGTCTGCTTTAACTTTTTTTTTTATTGTTACTTCCTGCTTTTCCAAAGAGGACAGAATTCCTCTGAGGAAAAGCTGTTACTCCCCAACACTTGCCAGCGAAACTTAGGACAAGTGACAGATTTCCCTCAGCAGGTTCAAGTGTACATCCAAGAACATAAAAAAAGTTAAGAGATGCTGGACAGAGGCCATGTAGTACCTTGTAGGTTAAAAGAGCAATTTTAAAATCAATACTTTTGTTTAACTGGCAACCAAGGTAGTAGTTTCAGACTGGGTGAAATATGTGAAGAGCAAACCCTTTTTGTAAGGAGTGTTTTCAGGTTATCAGCGCTGGAGTGCTATGCAAGGTTGCGTTGGACATGCACGACACCAGGGGATTGCAAATAAACTCATCTTGATGTGACAAAATCATGCATAATTATTTTGAAACCTGAGGGAGGTTGAAATGGCCCCAACTTGGTGATGTCCCATCAGTGATAGACAGGCAGCTGCGGAATTTATAATGGCTCATTTTTGTAGAAGATGAGAGGGAAAATTAAAATAACCTCTTCTGCTGCAGCTCTCATACGTTTGCACTTCTAATTGAGAGACTGAATGGGATGGAGCAATGGCAAGCCCTTCGAAGCAGCAGGCAGGCACTAACTGGCCTGTGCATACCCAGGTTTTGCTCTTCCGTGGGTTGTGTGTACCAGCCTCCTGTCTGGCAGAATCACAGTGAGCATCTGTGCAAGCGTGGGAGTTACCTGGAGGTAAGGGGAAGCCTCCCAAGAGGTTTGCAAGTCTTCATTGTCCTGCTGTTATTTTATTATTAAAATTACTAGAAGAAACCACAAATCCGTTGGGGTGCAGTGGTCTACAACTGCCATCAAGCAAATAGTTGACAGGCAGCTCTGAAACAGCGTAATCTATTGAGGAGAACTGTTTCCCACCCTAGCTCCCTCATCCCTAGGAAAATCTCTTTCCTCCTCTCAGTAGTTCTCTGAAGTTTTACCATCTGGAAAAAGAATCCAGTTACACCCTGATAATGATATACAACACCCAAAAAAATAAGTCAATGTATCGATCTCCTTAGTGTATACCAAATTCAAAGTGATCAATCAAAACACAGAAGATAAATCAGCCAGCTCGGCTGCAATTTATTGGCTTTAGACAGAACTAGATATTTTGCAGTCTTATAATGGGAGACTTTGCTTTTCTTTTTATTGCATGAGGCAACAAGTAGGAAAAAACCTTCATAGTAATTCTTGCATAAGAAAGTGAGAAAGCGAAAAATGGGATGTGTGAGGTCAGAAAACAGCAAAAATAAAATAAATTCAAAGCAGGATTTCTTGGGTTTAGTCATATATACCAGAAAGGATTAACCACCAAGCAAGAAGAAAAAAAAATCCTTGATTGTTATCTGATACTAAACATAAAACAAAAGGTTGCAGATCTTCCTCTTCAGCCAGGGCAGTTTCTGCTGGCTGGTGTGTATCATGAGCCTGGTTATTGACTGGCGTGAACTGAGTTACTTCAGAGATGACGACCAAGGTTTTCACGGCTGAGGCTCTCTCTGATCTAGTTGGCCGCTGAGCTTCAGGTGCTGTTGCCTTTCTCCCTCGCGCCTGAGTGCTGTTTGCCTTTGCGTGTAATGCGCTTGTTCCACTGCACCGCTGGAAATCATTTCAGTGTCAGGGGAGTTGGACATTTAATGTTAGCAGGTAGGGGAACAGAAATGTATTTTTACTTGCTTGAAGTGGGAAAATTGAGGAGGAAGGGAGGGAGGGAGGAAGGAAGCTAGGTAGGTAGATAGTTCCTGGAAATGGTAAAAATGCTCCTGTTTAAAGATGATCAGAGAAATCATAGCAAGTGTTTTAAAAGCCGTCTCAGTTGTGGTGCTTGGTAGCCTAAGAAAAAAAGTTCAGTTTTCTGAAAATTGGCCTGGCTCAGTTCCCCAGGTCCCCAAAATCAGAACTCCTCAAACCACTCACTGCTTTTGAAAACCTGACACTTTTTATGTAGGTGGCATTAACAGAAGTGAAATAGAGGAACATAAAAAAGTATGGTAACAGGCAGAAAGGCATAAGACTAAAAAAAAAAAAAAAAAAACAAAAAAAACTGAACAAAAAAAATCTCAACGTATCTGCTTGACATACTAAAATATTTCTGTTTTCTTGAAAATGTTTATTGGAAAATGCATTACAAAACCTTGTAACAGCTGGAATATGGTGATCTAATTGCTGTTTCAATAGCACTGTGAACATGCAAACATATTTCCTATGCAAAATGTCAGAAACGCAGCAATCAAAGTGAGGCTTTAAGCTTCAAAACAAAGACACAATGAGCTGATTTGTAAACATTTATTTCTAAGGTTACACTTAAAACCAAAATAGAACAGCATAGGTTTGGAGACAGTGCAACAAATCTTTTTACAAAACTCTAGATCTGGAGAGAAGAGAGGCTTACTGGCTAAAAGATACTTGGGCTGCATCAAGATTTCATTCCCGGTGGTGCTGCATCTCCTTGAAACCATATATTTCTTCCCACTCAAAATCTTTGAGGAAGGGAGGGGGATTTTTGCCACTAAAAGGATACAGGGAGAGCCAGAGGTCCTTCCTGTGCAGAACAGAAGTAATTTTTTACCTTCATTTGCACTACTACGCCTTTTCTGTAGACATTCGTGGCTTGCCACGGGACTCAGGTCAACAACGATATTGACTTCTACTACAGGTGTTGAGTGAGGCCAGTTTGGAGTCAGCGCTGAGGGAGGTCGCAGGGTTTGGGGTGACCTGGCAGTCCTGTACCATTCCTGGGAAGAATTGGCTCAGGGGCTGGTTTTTGCTCACCTTGGTTGTCTTCTGGCAGGACAGGTGGTTCTTCAAGGTAGAGTGTGAGTTGGTTTTAGTTGTAGCAACCAAGCGCAGCGAGTGACTGCCATAAAACACAAATATTGAAGTCCAAGGATGCTGTGCAGGACACAGAGTATGACCTGGGAAGCCATATGCAACGGCCCTTCTTGACAAAAGAGCACTGTTGGTTTTCCTGTGATTTATACCGGTGTGATTAGCATAACACCATGGGCACTGCTTGACTTACATAAGTGTGAAGTCAGAACGAGTTAATATGACTGCACTCGCTCTGCACCAAACTATGCCAGCAGTGTACAATGAAAATCTCTTAAATATATACTTGATAAACAAGTCAATCAGTTTGAGGAGTAAATTTACTTTTCACCAAGGCCATCCATTTGTAAGATCCTTACTGTATTGTGCTTGCAAATAACATTTATTTCTGTAGTGTAAATATGCAAGAGTTCATTTTAATAAAAAGTAAGCCCTAAAATAAGATAAACCCATGACTAGACTTGCATTGAAGATTTAAAGTGCATTCATCTGCTGTTTTTCTATATAAATATTCATTGGTTTAATGCTCTCAGGTGTTGGAAGTTTTAATCTGCATTCAGATGGAGGTACTTTAATCAGAGAGTTCATAAAAGTCTCTAACTTTTTTCATAAAAAATAGAGTAGTAGATATAACAGAGGGTTGCAAAAGCTTAAAAAAACCCTAAACTGCAGCTCTAGGAGGGAAAAAAAGGTAAACACCAAATGGCATTTTGTGCCATAATATCAATATTCTATTAAAAATAAATCTCTCACTGTTAGACCGAAGAGTCTCAAACAACCTGTCACTTTACTGCAGTCTTCAGAGATGACTGATAATGGATAAAAAATCCCATAGCATCTGTTTAACATGTACTCACACAAACTGTTAGGAATGTTTTTAAATGTCAGCAGTAATGTATGCATGTATTAGCTATCACAGAGCAACAGCTCAACAAAGGCAGCATCACTGCCACACTGGGGGCTCTCGCTCAAATTAGGGAGGTCAAGTGGCGGAGATAGAAGCCAAATGCGTTTGAAACCATATTGTTTGCCTTCTGAAAACTGGAAGAAATTGTGAAGTCAGCTGCAGCAACAGTGCCAACGTACGGAGTTTGTACACTTTGAAAATAGCTAAGTGGGATTATGGTAAATCTTTCAATTGCAAGAAGGTTAATCGTGAAAGGCACCGAATTTAAGGTCAGTAGGGTGCGCGTGGGGGTAATGTGGTTTAGGCTGTCTTTTGCATTAGCAAGGTATCACACTTCATTTGGGAACCTAAGCATTCACCGAGTGTGGAGTGTCATATAAGTGCAGTTGCTGACTAAACAGCGTCTGTGTGACAGTGTTGTTAGCAGTGCTGTATTTCTTGACAATTCTGCACTACTTAACTATGGAGATATGCTACAGGGTATGTTGTCCTGGCAAAGTCATTGGGCTACAAGCCACTTTTCACGCTGAAATTCATAAATCAGTTTTTTTCCCCCCTGTTACTCCATAATTGAAATTTCTTTTTTCCTTTTAGTGTGCACAGGTTTTTTCCTGTTTGCTGCTAAGAGCGTACGTTGTTAAACAGTGGTTCTGCAGTCAAAATGTGTGAAGAGGGTTTTGCCAAATCATCAAGTATATTCATTTTTGTGCCATAAGCTTGCGTCCTCCCAAAATGCAGTAAGCTGGGGCCTGTCTCGAAAGTTGTGTGGGGTGCTGGGTGTTAAGCAGAGTGACTGTTAAGGGGCCCTGTGGTGCCCATCTGCCAGCCTGGCAGGCAGTCACAGGAGATGTATAAGGCACATAAACTTCTGGCTTCATGGCTGGTGCCATCGTGAAGGGTGTTGGCTTCTATGACAACAGGGCATTCTTTGGCTATAGCCTGTTAGGGAGGGATGGGATCTATCTGTCTAGAAGAGGCAAGGAAGTCTTTGGCAGCAGGCTGGCCAACCTGGTGAGATGGGCTTCAGCCTGAAGGACTTGGGGGGAGGGCTCCAAAGGGGTGATGCTCACGCCGTTGCATCCAGCTGGGGATTAAGCCAGGCCAACCAGAGCAGCGATATATGTTCCTTAGCTGCCTCCCAAGATGAGTACCAGCAGGCCAGCCACCTCAAGGGTGTGCATAGCTATGGTGGATCCACTTGCATCACTCCTGGGAAACCTGCACGCTCAATCACCTCTCTGAAATGCCTGCACACCAATGCACGCAGTGTGGGAATATCCAGGAAGAACCAGAGACCAGTGTGCAGGTGCAGGGCTGTGATCTCACTGCGATTACAGAGACATGGTGAGATAGCGCACGACTGGAACACTGTCATGGATGGCTGCGTACTTTTTAGGAAAGACAGGCCAGCAAGGAGAGGTGGTGGAGTTGGTCTTTATGGGAGAGAGCAACTGGAATGTATCAAGCTCTGCCTAGGGGTGGGTGCAGAACGAGTCGAGAGCTTAGGGGTAAAGATTTGAGGGGCAGGCTAATATCTGCTGGAAAGACACACATAGTCCAGGAGGTTCCTGCAGAGCATTGATAACACAGGTAGTGGAGGAAGCATCGAGGTGAGGTGTGCTGGATCTTGTACTAACAAACAAAGGACTAGTTGGCAGCGTGAAAGTTGGGGGCAACCTTGGCTGCAGTGACCATGAGATGGTAGAGGTCAGGATCCTGCGTGGAGGAAGCAGGGCAGTAAGTAGGATTGCAACCCTGGACTTCAGGAGAGCTAACTTTATCCTCTTCAAGGACCTACTCAGAGGAATCCCATGGATTAGGGCTATGGAAGGCACGGGTGTCCAAGAGAGCTGGCTAATAGTCAAGCATCACTTCCTCCAAGCTCGAGATCGGTGCATCCCTATGAGTAAGAAATCAAGCACAGGGGGCAGAAGACCTGCATACATGAGCAAGGAGCTTCTGGCAAAACTCAAACAGAAGAAGGAAGTTTACAGGATGTCGAAAAAGGGTCAGGCTGCTTGAGAGGAGTATAGGGATGTTGTCAGAACATGTGGGGAGATGATGAGGAAGGCTAAGGTCTGTTTGGAATTAAGTCTGGCAAGTGTTGTCAAGGAGAGAAGAAGGGCTTCTTCAAGTCCAGCAGTGGGAATAAGATGACTGGGGAAAATGTGGGCTTGCTGCTGAATGAGGTGGGTGCCCTGGTGATGAAGGACACAGAGAAGACGGAGTTCCTGAATGCCTCCTTTGCTTCAGCCTTTACTGCCCAGGCAAGCCCTCAGGAATCCCAGACCCTGGAGGCAAGGGAGAAAGTCTGCAGAAAGGAAGACTTTTCCCTGGTTGAGAAGGATCATGTTGGAGATCACTTAAGCAAACTTGACACCCACAAATCCATGGGCCCCCACGGGATGCACCCCTGAGTGCTGAGGGAGCTGGCAGATGCTACTGCTAAGCCATTCTCCATTGTCACCGAAAGGTCATTCAGGAGAGGTGCCTGAGGACTGGAGGAAAGCCAATGCCACTCCAGTCTTCAAAAAGGGCAGGAAGGAGGACCCAGGAAAGTACAGGCTGCTCAGCTAAACACAGTTTCCCTGGAACTCAGGGAAAAAAGGAGAGTTTACCATCTTTGGAAGAAGGGGCAGGCAGCTCTGGAGGAGTATAAGGATGTCATGAGGTTATGCAGGGTGAAGATTAGAGAGGTGAAAGCCCAACTAGAACTCAGGCTGGCCACTGCTGTAAAAGATAACACAAAATGTTTTTACAAATGCATTAGAAACAAAAGGAGAGCTAAGGATGATCTTCATCCTTTATTGGATGTGATGTGGAACATTGCCACAAAGGGTGAGGAAAAGGCTGAGGTACCTAATGCTTTCTTTTCCCCAGTCTTTAATAGTAAGACCAGCTTCCCTCTGGGTAACCAGCCCCCTGAGCTGGAAGACAGGGATGACAAAGAGCAGAATGAAGTCCCCACAGACCAGGAGGAAATGGTTAGAGACCTGTTGTTTCACTTAGACCTGCACAAGTCTATGGGGCCAGATGGGACCCACCCGAGGGCACTGAGGGAGCTGGCAGAGGAGTTCACCAGGTCACTCTCCCTCATTTATCAGCAGTCCTGTCAAACTGGAGAGGTCCCAGAAGACTGGAGGTTAGCCATCGTGATGCCCATCTACAAGAAGGGCAGGAAGGAGGATCTGGGAAATTACAGGCCTGTCAGCCTGACCTCAGTGCCGAGGAAGGTTATGGAGCAGATCAACCTCAGCGCCACCACATGGCATGTGCAAGGCAACTGGGGAATCAGGCCCAGCCAGCATGGGTTTATGAAAGGCAGGTCCTGCCTGGCAAACCTCGTCTTCTACAACAAGATGACCCACCTAGTGGATGAGGGAAAGGCTGTGGATGTTGTCTACCTGGACCTTAGTAAAGCTTTTGACACCGTCTCCCACAGCATTCTCCTGGAGACACTGGCAGCCCATGACTTGGATGCGTGTACGCTATGCTGCATAAAAAGCTGGCTGGCTTGCCAAGCCCAAAGAGTGGTAGTAAATGGAGTTACACCCAGCTGGTGGCCAGTCACAAGTGGTGTTCCCCAGGACTCAGTATTGGCACCAGTCCTGTTTAATGTCTTTACCAATGATCTGGACAAGGAGATCGAGTGCCCCCTCAGTAAGTTTGCAGATGACACCAAGTTGGGTGGGAGTGTTGCTCTGCTTGAGGGTAGGCTGGCTCTGCAGAGGGATCTGGGCAAGCTGGAGTGATGGGCCAAGGCCAACTGTCTGAGGTTTGACAAGCTGAAGTGCCAGGTCCTGCACTTGGGTCACAAAAAACCCCATGCAGCGCTACGGGCTTGGGGAAGAGCAGCTGGAAAGCTGCCTGGCAGAAAAGGACCTGGGGGTGCTGGCTGACAGCCAGCTGAACATGAGCCAGCAGTGTGCCCAGGTGGCCTTCTGATAGAGCATCCCGGCTTGTATCAGAAATCGTGTGGTCAGCAGGACAAGGGAAGTGATTGTCCCCCCATACTTGGCACTGGTGAGGCCGCACCTCAAATACTGTGTTCAGGTTTGGGCCCCTCACTTTAAGAGGGATATAAAGGTGCTGGAGTGTGTCCAGAGAAGGGCAACGAAGCTGGTGAAGGGTCTAGAGAACAACTTGTGAGGAGCGGCTGAAGGAACTGTGGTGATTTAGTCTGGAGAGGTGGAGGCTTGGGGGGTTCTTAATGCTCTCTATACCTACCTGAAAGGAGGCCGTAAGCAGGTGGGGTCGGTCTCTTCTCCCAGATAACAAGCGACAGGACAAGAGGAAAAAGCCTCAAGTTATGCCGGGGGAGGTTTAAATTGGATATTAGGAAAACTTTCTTCACTGAAAGGGTGTTGAAGCATTGGAACAGGCTACCCAGGGAGGTGATAGAATCACCATCCCTGGAGGTGTTTAAAAAAGGCGTCAATGTGGTCCTTAGTGACATGGTTTAGTGATGATCTTGGCAGCCCTGGGTTAACGGTTGGATCTGATGGTCTCAAAGATCTTTTCCAGCCTAAATGATTCTATGAGTCTATGAGAAGAGAAGACTAAGAGGGGATCTTTTCAATGTCTACAAATATCTTAAGAGCAAGTGACAACAGGATGGGGCCAGGCTCTTTTCAGCAGCGTCCAGCCATAGGACAAGGGGCAACGGGCACAAACTGCAACACAAGGAGTTCCATCTGAATATGCATAAAAAAACTTCTTTACTCTGAGGGTGACAGAGCACTGGAACAGGCTGCCTGGAGAGGCTGTGGAGTCTCCTTCTCTGGAGACATTCAAAACCCCCCTGGATGCGATTCTGTGCAATGTGATCTGGGTGAACCTGTTTTAGCAGGGGTCTGGACTAGATGATCTCCAGAGGTCCCTTCCAACCCTGACCAGGCTGTGGTTCTGTCTGAATTCAGCTGTTCCCATTTATGTGAGGTCTCATAAATGCAGACGCTTCATGCCAGGAAACGTAATGATTTTAAAATACGAGTTAGACAATATACATCCATTTTGCATGAAGCTGCTTCGATCTACTGTAAACTGTTAACACTTGGCAAAATATTTTATTTCCTCACCAAAAATTAAAAAAAAAAAAAAAAACAAACAAAAAAACCCCCAGAAAAACATAGGCAAAATCTATAGCAAATTTAGCAATATGGTAAACTACAGTATCAAAAGAAACAATGAAACCTTTTGTGTTCTGTGTTGAATTATACCTGCAGTTAAAAATGCCCTCACATAGCATAAAGGGAGGGAACAGTTTGCCCAGACAATACAAAATGAATCACAACTTACTAAGTTAAGAGTGTTTGCCCCTAGTAATATCATTTTTTTAGGAGTTTTGGTTGGTGGTTTTTTTGTTGTTTTTTTTTTAAGGGGGGCGGGGAGCCAGGGGGGGGGGGGGGAGTAAGGTGAAATAAATCTG
>JAVJGI010000001.1:32641788-32687305 GCA_035590275.1 Ibycter americanus
CCCCCCCCCCCCCCCCCCCCCCCCCCCCCCCCCCCCCCCCCCCCAAGTAAGGTGAAAGAAATCTGTGATTAGGTCAAAAACAAAGATCAAGAGAAAAAAAAGAGTTCACAAACATTAGCACAACTGAATGAATCAAAGCCTGCCTCTGCTCTCAGACAGTTCAGACAGAACACTGGAAAGAAACAAAAAATTTGTTCTTTCCTCCCAGTTGTCACTTCATTGTAGACAGCACATCCATCTCCTGTACTTTCTTACACAAGGAAGTATTGAATGTCAGCTTCATAACTGATTTGCCCCAGGCAGTTTTTTGTTTGGGGTTTTTTTAATTCATTTGGTTAGAAATTACACACTTAGTATGTGTTTTGCAAGGCAGCATAAAATAAACAAATAATAGTTTCTCTGTCCCAAAGAGTTCACAGTCTAATTTAAGGACAGAGAGTCTGATCATGGAGAAGAGAAGGAAGTGTTAATTAAACTGCAATAAATAGGGTATTAACAGTAAGTTAGTTATGATGGTGACCAAAGAATTCTTGATTGCTTTCAACTCACTCACTTAAAATAAAAAATGTATAAAAACATGTAACATTACTGGGAGTTGGGGTTACTTGAAAGTCTCACAGCTGAATTGGATTTCCAACATGATTCAGCAGAATGTATTCGTGATTAATCTGAGAAGGATGCTACAGGGTGCAAATATTGCCACACAGTCATGTCTTTGCTGTGGAAGCAGAGAAAAGGTGCTTAATATTTGCATCATTGGCAGAATTTCTCAACAAGAGAAGTATTCTCTCTTCCCTATCTTTGTTTTGTCTTGTTTCCGGGGATTTTTTTTTTTTTCTTTTACATTGCACTGTATATTAATGGCTGTCTCACTTCTTCAGCTCCTTTGTGAACTGGTATGTCAAATAGTAAAAGGGACTTTCACCACAGAGTGCATTAAATTCTCAAAATATAAAGTAATGTTGTAATAAACCAGTTGATAGTCTCATAATGGAAGGTTGAAGCCCAGAAATTATGACAGGCTGTACAGTGAAGAGCCAAAAATCCTTTTTTTATTTGAAGGAGGAGATTACACAGCTTTGCAATGTAATGAATATAACATGATTAATTTTGTTATAAAATTTTGTTTATGAACTGCTGCTCAGTTCATTGCAGGTATTTACACTATAATATTATGGTGCATGCACATGCACACACAGAATTATTGAGAATACAAAGTCAAGAACTTAATAAGTATTAAATAGAAGAATTTAAATTATCTGTGAAAATAGAATTCAGTCGCATTAAGTATGCAATAGAGAGCAATACTGTAGAGGAAAGAAAAATTCAAAGCTGTATCCCTACAGACCTTTTCCTTGCTTTGTTGTGTCTCCTGCCAACTCAGTCTCTGCTTCGCTGCCCTGAGAAGGACACAGACAGACAGAAGAACCTGCTGGGGTTCTTTTATGTTTACGTTTTTCTGGGAATTCTGCTTCATTTGCAGCATACAATGAAAGGTGCTCAGTAAATGAGCACCCATTCAACATTTGGTTTTACAGTCTGTTTTTGTTGAGCAGTCCCATGCTTTATTTTAATTCACTCTGTTCATCTTATTCTCTGAGACACAAATATTGATTTCCTCATGATTTTTTTCTGTGGTACTTTTCATTATGTTATGTGAATGTTACACAAAATAATTATTTTCATATTTTGTGAAATGACAGGTTGATATTCTTTCCCCATTTTACAAATACCCTGATCAGGCAAACACATTAAGATTTTTGAAATATCGCACAGTTTTGGATGTCCATTTTGAAATATTTATCACTCACTCTCTTTCTCAGATATTTTGCATTACAGAAAGATTCAAAGCATGGCTGGCACCAAAATGAAACAGTGTGGCACTCATGCTTATGGCCCCTTTTCCCTTGAAGACATTCAGTGGGCTTAGGCATAACCCTTTTCATTTCTTTCCAGCACTTCTAAGAGTATGCACTCTGCATCTACCACCTGTGGTAACATGTGAAGAAGATTCCGACAGATATTTGTTTATTCCCTTCCATACTTAAATGACCACCCTCTTTTCTGCAATGGAAAGGCAAGGCTGGGTTGCTCTATCCTGTAGCTTTTTTTACAAAAAATCTACTCTTCCCCACAGCTGAAGCATGCTGGAAGCTATGTATGAGGCTGGGCCTTTTGATTTTAATTTTAGGTGGGATTTATTTTATTTTACAAATTATTACCAGAATTTCCTAGAATGCGTGTCCTGGAATGTCCTGTTATATGCCCATATCAGAATGATTTACTGAAAGAAGAGTAGAACTTCTACCATGTGAGACTTCAAACCAGCTTTTACTTCTTTCTATAACTTTGATTTACAGGCTTTGAGCTAAATTTTTAAGACATGGATTTGTAATACTAACTTATAAAAATGAACGCCAGGCCACAAAAAAGGAGATCTGTGTTCAGCAATTATCTGGAATCAGTAGGAACTGAAGGTACTGCCACTAAAATCAGACCATCAGGCCTTGGAAACTGAATTCTGTGCTCTTTAAATCATTTTAAGCTTCAGAAGCTTTCAAAAGCAAATGCATATTACAATTCCAAATGAATATTTCAATAAATATAAGAAAGAGTTCAATATGTACGCATACAACTCTCCCTCCAGATATAAATTCTTCTCATTGTTACTGTTCCCCTTGCAGTTTGACATATGGTGCTGAAACAATAAGGCAAACAATTGATTATTATTAGAAATCACACACCTGGGGAAAATTCAAGGCACAGGATATAACCAGATAGTCAGAACCACAGGGATATGATAATTTTTCAGTTATATGTAACCATGTAATTTCTCTAAATTTTACTACTGTGATAAATAACTTCCAGTGTGAATAAACCTGCCAGTTAATGTCACAATATTTCACCTGCAAGACTTGCAGAGACTAATGCATTTTTATGAAAAACTCAAAAGCTATTATAATTAGCAGGCTGACTCAATCTCAGTCTAACATTCGTAATCTGCATCTGACAATCTCCCTGAAGTCATAGCATTTACAGTGCCCCTCCCCAGCAGCAGCAGAACTAGAGCAGTGGGCACCAAGTGGCCAATATTCAGGTATTTACCTTATTGATAAAGAATGGGAGGGAAAACTGGGGAGTTAATTTGCATCCATGCTCAGGTTTTACTCTATTTTTCCGGTAACATTAAGGGAAATTTTTCTGTCACTGAATATAAATGTTGAATATTAAGTTCTCTCATAAAACAGACCTTGAGTAGAAAAAAAGGAAAAACGTTGAGATACTATTATATGTGTAATTTTTAGAAATAGGTATAGTTCATGCACTGTATAGTGAAGTGCCTTTCTCTTTTAGTTAATAATAGTTCATACTACTATTAGTGAAACTGAAAGTAGAGAAGAAGGTAAAGAACATAAAGGGTAAGGTGCTACACAGAGCTTCACAGAGCACAGCAGAGGTTACCAAGGCACAGGGAGTGGCTGACATGGTTCCAGCTAAGATAGAAATAATGGCAAGGACAAGCTAATCTAGGTCCCATTGGACTCAAGATAAAAAACAGGTAATGCTGAACATCTCAGAACAGAAAATGAAGTTCAGTTCTGGACTGTGCCCTCAAGTGAAGAACAGTAAATGATATTCTGAGGTCATGATAAATAAGAAATCTTACCCTCTCAGTTTAACTCTGCAAATAAAGGCTTTGGATGCAGAAATAAAGTAAATATCAAGTAGGTTTTGATTATTTACTTTTTCTCTGTGGATGACATTAATGGGTTCATTACTGAAATTTGCTGTATATTCTGGCACTCACATTTAGAAAAAGGTTCGAAAGGATTTGATGCCTGGAAAGCATGCCCTACTATACTTGAGAATATAACAAAAGTAGGCCCAAGAGACATTTAGGAACTGTCTTTTGTATTGTCTACAGCTGTAGGAAGAGCTGATATTCATTAAGATGGCAGTAAAAGTGGTTGGAAGCTGAAGCTAGGCAATTTTGAGTAGAAGTAAAAGGCTCATTTTTCAGTGGAAGAATACTAAACCAGTGAACCTAGGGATACTTGGGCTCTCCATCTTTTGACATCTGCAGTCAGGAAGGAATATATTTCCAACATTTACTATGGCAACAAAAAAGTTCTGATCTCATAGGGAGTTTCTCCAATCAATGCTTTGCATGAAAGTAAATAGAGAATATGACTGCAGAAGCTGAAAAGTAATAGGGGCCATTGAATCTTAAATTAATCCGAAAAGACTAATTGCCAAGAGTTTTATGTAATGCTAACAAGGATTTGGGCACTACTTGTATCAAGAAACTGAAAATTAATACACAAGGCTTAATTTTCTTGGATAAACTTTTGGTATACAAATCAGCAATTTATTTTCTCTTACTCAGACTGACAATTCAGGAAATATTTGAATTTGGAATTTTTACCACTGCATATTACCAGCCTGAAGCTCTGTAGTCATTGGAAGGGCATGTGGACGTTTTTCAACGTTATGACTCTATGGATAGAACATTTCTGTGACCATACAGGAGATCTGTCCCATGAGCTGATAGACATAGGGAGCAGCTTTGTGACGTTCAGCTCCAGGAGCAAGGAGATAGTAGACTTTAGTCTCCAACATACATATCCTGGTCCTGGACCTACACGGAACATAAAAGGAAACAAGAAGTTTTCCAGTAAATTTATTCCTCAGAGTCTTCTCAAATATGGAGCAGTATCAGTTTGCCTCTATTTTTCTAACACAATTGCAATAGAAGGTACAAGTTACAAAATCCAATATAATTTTGTTAGACATACAAGGCTCTGGGAAGGGTAGTAAGAGATACTATGTTCCATGTGAAAATTTCAACAACCTGAGCATTTTTCAAGAGAGGCAACTTTCCATACAACAGAAAAAAACTGTCAAAATCCTATTTGAAAATCAGGGTTTTGCATAAGGGAACATCTTTACCTTTTTCATACTCATTTGCATAAAGAATAAACAACAGATATTTCACCTATTACTCTTTGAAGGGTTGAAGACTGGTGGCTTTACTACGTTACCAAAGTGACTGCATTCCAGGAGTGAACTATTTGAGAAGCATTATGTACAAAGAGGAGTTGGGGCGGGGGGGGGGGCGCGGGAAACAACCAAAAAAAACCAACCAAGGAAGATGAAGCCGAAAGAATGTCACTGTAAAATAGATTTTTAAATAATTGAGGGGGAAACTGCGAAGATTGAGTGGGAAATTAGTGAATTAAGAAAAAAATGGGAGGGCAGAAACCTGATATCTGTACATAAGATAAAAATAGCAACTGTTTAGTTTCTCTTTGGTCTTTCCACTGGCATAAACCACTGTCTTCCTTCTTAACACTTGAAAATTAATAGCTTTAATTTTGAACATACTGTTTTCATGTCTTCATGTTCACCTGGTGACTTGGTGATGAATACAGGCTAAAACTACTGGAAGAAAAACCCAAGTAAAGTTTAAACACGTTCCACAAATTCATAGATATAACAAAATGGAAGCCACACTGTGAATTAACCTCTGCCACAGGGACTGATATGAAGATTTGCTTCAAATTAATTTATTGAAACTCTTTCTGAAAGGCAAGTATCAACATTTCACCTATAGAAGTCACCTGCACAGCTGCCTGGTTTGGGGCAGGACCTTGCCTGCTGAGTCCTGTCCCACCACCCAAATGCCTTTGGGGCTGGGGTCCTGCCCCAGCCACGTCAGGCCTGAGTCCCCATGGCCCCAGGGAGCTGCCACCACTCTGACAGCAGTCCCAAAGCATCGGCTTGAACTTGTGAGAAAATGTGTTTTCACTGATATTTGGCTCAAACCAAGAGCAGGCACACACATGCCGTTCCTCAGGACAGTCATGTTCATGCAGCAAGGCAGTAACGTGACTGTGTACACCAGACATTTAGCTTTTGAAAAAGTTAACTGATTTTTCTCCTGGCTGATCACCATGCAATGTCCCAGAACACCCCTAAGAAATTTCACAGAGTGTTTGACCATCTGTGGGATACAGATTACAGTACAGAGGGTATATCCACATAGTCTGTCTTCACTCTACAGGGAAACTGGGTTGATTTCACTTTTGATCACATTAGGAAGACAAAAGTATTAGACCCTGCTAGGTCACTGAGTCCCTGCTACTGCAAACCATCATGACTTATAATCTTTTTGCGCAAGCTCTTTGTTCTTCTGTATACATCTGGCAAATTACTACTCCAAAATGATACAAATCCTAGTAATATTTTTAATAGCTCTGCAATGATCTCGATCCAAATCCAATTCCAAACTCTTTTCTTCCCCAAAATGGGATTGATCGAAAGAGCTGGTTTATCCATGCTGTCAATCGTTTTCTGACGTTGTAGCTGTCACCTTGTTAACGCTCACTGCTTGGTGGTCTTTGCGAAGGGAGTGCAGCGGGGGTGCGCTGCTGCTCTGCAGGAAAGTGAGGGCATGGGAGCAGGGGCACACCCAGGCGCGCACCCGGGCTGCGGGGCCAGGCTTGCTCATCAGCAGAGCCTGTCTGCGGCTCCCAGCAATCATCAGTCCTTAGCCACTACTGGTTGTGCCTTTGCTGAAGCACATGAAATAGGAGAATAATCAGCTCCCTGAGGCTCTGGAGTGCAAAGACCATCTTAAAGCTTCTAAAATATACTTTTATTTGTTGTTTCCTCTGACTTTATTGCAATCCAAAAAGAGAGAGAGTGCTTTGCCAGTAATCTTCTGAAAGCTCTGCTTGTAACCCATGCAAAATTACTGATGTGGGGAAGGCAGATGACTAGTTTAGTACAAATGCAGAAAATTAGGCTATGGTTACCATGTCTTTAATGGGACTGAACATTTCTGTTTCATTGATTATTGTCCTTCATTCTGCCCAGTTTCATTACAGCATTTCAAAAAGCCCTCAACTTGTGTGTTTCATTCAAGTGATGTATGGGGTTTGATTAGAATCCACACCAAAACCACTGCAAGCATGTATCTTCTATTCAATATGCTTGGGAACCAAATGAGAGAAATAGAGAGAAACCTATTTTCAATAGGTTTGACTTTTTAATTCTGGGGTTCTTTGTTGAAAGTAAGCATAGAGAGGCTCTGGGAGCATGCCTGCACAAAAAGGCAAGTTTTTATTATATGTTCTGCTCTGCTAGCAAGACAAATTAGTTCATCTGCAGATCCATGAAGTTAGTTAATGAAGGGTTTCAGAATTAAGATATAAAGCTTAGTCTTTTCAGCTCAGATTCAGGGAATCCACCTACTAGAGTCAAAAGGTGTTTTGATATAATGAAGTCTGATGGCAAAGCCAATCATTAGGGTCCATTTCTTGGGCTTTATTTGGGTACTAATATTAAGAGAGAGCATCCAAGATGGAAAGTTCTCTAGAGCGAGAGCTGTGAGAGTTGAAAGAAACCCAGATAGATCTTCCTGGGGCTGGAAACTGAAAAAAGCCTGTAACAGTGCACGAGGTTAGCTCAGAAAACAGCCCACAGAATGGACTATTCCAAATAGAGGCAGGCAAAGGTCCATGTGAAACAGAGTACATTAGTCCATTTAATGAATGAACAGAACACAGATTCATTTAATGAACCTGAATCAACAGCTGCTTGACTGCAAATTTTATCTTTCTGGAAAAATAAATGAAACTACTTGTGTTTAGCCTTTGCATTTTTAATTCTCATGCAGGCTGACTTAATACTACTCCCTCTCCCCCAAAAATCCTTGAAATTGTAAGGATTTCACATCTACGTTACTTATTTTGTAGAAAAAGATATTTTGTGGTATCATAACACCTGGAATTAGGAACTGGAAATCAACTTCTTAACAGGAAAGTTGTTTATTGTTAACTGAATATCTTTACTGGTTTTAGACTACTTTTAAAGTCTTTACTAAGGGAAGACTGTATTTTCTCTGTGTTCTAGTGAGTGAAATTCTTTTGTTGTCCCTTTTCCTGCTTATTTCTCTTTCTGTAATTGAAAAGAGAACTGAGTTGCTTGCTGCTTCTGAGTGGACATAAAGGCCTTCTTGGGTTTTTACGTGACATGTTTTACTTTCTGTGTGTGCAAAACTGGATGAAATGTGTCTCTGATGCTAACAGATATAAGAGAGAGGTGACATTGCTTTTCAATAATTAATCTGTCATCCAGATTTTATATCCACCTAAAGAGAAAGAACAGAAGAAGAACAGATGCACTTGGGAAAACGTGCCTTTCTGTGTCTGAGCTAGCTTGTGGTAATAGCAAGGGGATGAGAGGAGATACTTAGAGCAAATTCTGCCTCAGGGAGGAGCACAGACTCCTGCAGAGTGTTTGAAAGGGAGTCAATAAGATGTGAAAAGCAGAATTATGCTCAGGAGGGAGATCATACAGTGTACGAACCAATACACTTGAGCATCTGAAATACTGGGTGCCTTTCTTAGTGTGTCAAAAACATTGTTAAAGCCTGTAATCTTACAGGTGCCTGTTTGTATCTAAAGGGCAGCCATGCCCAGCAATTTTATACTACCTTGGATTACCTTATATATACTTTATATTACCTCCTTGCTGTTGATTCGTTTGGTCATTCTCTTTTCCAACCCCCAGCAATCTGAGCATGCTTCACTGTTTAGTCAGTGCATGAAGCCAGGATCATTGCCTCCCCACAGATAACACTCAGTGCTCTTTGGTCTTCCTGAGTTATTAGTTTGGGCTGTTTTAAGGGGATGCTGGACCAATGCTTTTCTTATCGGAAAGGCACATATGCCATCATACCTGGAACCGCAGATCGGAGGATTTTAGGACCCAAAGATCCCCTGTTAGTCGTGTTTCTGCAAAAAGCAGAAGTCCTATACTTAGCAGTAAAATGACTAGAGCTTGCTGAAAAAATAAGGCTATGATTTAACCCAAATAAACTTTGATATATTGCTTTAAACCCATTCATTTTCTGATTTACATGGAAACTTTTCACAGTAGCTTTTTCATAAGTTTTAGCTCAGTTTAGTTCAGTAGCTATAGCTTTTTCAGTGAGAAAACATGCTTTTGAGAAATGAAAGCTGCCACAGATGATTCAAAGAATAATATTCACGAAAACTCTGAAAAGGATTAAAATTTAAAGTTTCAGCTGTGTTTTCATCATAAGTTTCATCCGGGAACAGAAAAGGCAAGATAATTTGAATCAGAACCTTTTCATGCCAAACCTTTCTGCCTGGTCTGCAAACGGTGCCTGTGCTGCCACCTGGAGCCCACTGCTGCGTTAGAAACAAGAAAGCAAGGCTGGAAAGCAAACCCAGCACCTGCTCTCCGGTCTCAGCACAGACAGAGCTGGGACAAGCAAAATCAGGGCAGGTTTTTCTCTCATCTGCATCATGTCCCGTGCCACCCACAGCAAATTCAGTGTAAGCACATAGCCAAGGACTGAAAATACATTTTCCTGGGGCTACATTCGATAGTGGATTCAGGAAAAACTAAAGTCTCACTACTTCCCTGAGCTTGTTTTTGCATCTCAAAGAGGGAGTGAAAGAAACATGCAGGGTTTTTTCATAAGTGGAAATGTTTCACAGCAATGCTTTTAAGCAAACCCCAGTCAAGGATGGTGATTTCAGGTAAGCCCACATGGCTGCCAGCAACAGAGGCAACAACTTTATAGAAGTTACAGCTCTCAACCTGAATGCTACTCTGCTGTAAGTGCCTTAGTTTCAACTGAATTCTGTAACCTTGCATCATGGTGGGCATGACAAGGCAGCCAGGTACCACTTTGCATCTGGGAGGGCAGGAGGTGTCTTTTTAAACCAGTGGGAAGGTAATTCTCTCAAAGACACTGACTTGATCAGCTGCCACTGGGTGAGCAGGTTATAAGAATTGTTTTAAAAATTTAGAAACTGCTCTGTAACAGTACAGTTACCCAATAAAACATCCAATACCTGCACCTAGCAATAAGCAGCAAAGGCAGAAGTGATGATTATATGGATGAGAAGTCCAAGCTTACAATAAAATAAAGTTAATCTGGGTCAATTTCTATTAGAAGTCATAGTAAAGAAGTGATAAGTGCAGGAAATTCTATGTGATTTATAATTATGCTGAAGTAAGGACTGGACCACTGTCCCCTGCTTGTACAGCAACTAACCACTTCAGATGGTCCAAAAAGTTCCAAGCTGGTCTTGCAATGATACAAATATCAAACCACCTCCTGGCATCCCTAAGTCCCAGGCAGAGCTTATATCTGCCCTGCCATGGAATTTCAGTGCTGTGTTTTTCACAGTGTGCTAAGCACCAAATGGTAACCCCTGTCAAAGACAACTTTAAGATAATATCTTTACAAATGAATGCAGATTCACAGTGAAACCTTAAAAATATAATGACTTTCAGATTTTTCAGAGATTATTATGATCTGCTTCATAAACACTGTGTCAATGTGTTGAGTAACTCAGGGCAGAAACTAATTATATTCTAACTTTGTCAGTATGAAAAAACAAAAGCTTCTTTCTTATTAATAAAATACTAGTGGTTCTCAGATTCTAATTAAAATCACATACACAGTACATTGGGTTTTAAATGTAGGAAGCTGTTGAAAAATCTTAGCATTTCATTAAAACTTCTATTGCTGTTTAAAGTTTCAGTGTTTTAATGAAATTTGTCAATATAAACAAAATGATTGTTTTTCAGTTTTTCATAAAATTAACGTCTTGGTTCTGCCCTGCTCATTTCATGAAGTTTTTGAGAAGCCTGAAAAACTGAAAAATTTACAGGTATGGTCCATGGCTTTTCCAAATGTTCTTTCAATCCTTTTCCAAAGGATTCTTTTCAAATTGCTCACAGAGGCATCATGTGAGTTATAAAGCTAAGAGTACCACATGTAGCCAAGAAGGGTCACTTGCTTCTAAATGTATTTATTAACAATATATACTTTAAAAGTACTTGACCAAGACTCCTGTTACGACTTTCACTTTCCCAAAATTTATCACACAGATACAAAGCCCACATTTTCTAGAAGCATGACAAACACTTACGATTTTAGGTACAATTGAAAGGTGATTAAGTCAAGCCTTTTGCAGCAAATGCAGAAAGTAAACTCTGAAGGGGAAGACCCTCTTTGGGTAACTTAAAAGCTTTCTCTCATACAGCAGAGCAACTGGTAATGTATATGTACGTTCTAGTCTATTGCTAAGGTACTAGATTATAGAAGGAAGGAGATGCTCTGATAATGACTAGATCCCTAGGAAACAGAGAAATTCATGTATCATGTGCATATCAGCTTGCTTTCATACTTTCTGCTTTGATGCTGAACATCATCACAAACAAATCACAAACATTGGCTGTACTATTTTAGTTGTTACTTTACATGAAGACTCAAATATTCCTTACTACTTTGGGCTTCTTAAAAATGCTGTAAAAAAACCAGGATCAGGAATTATTGAGACTGATTCGATTGCAGTAAAGAACAAAGCAGCACCAGATTTACTCAGAAAAGTTTAATACTGCCTTAATACTTAGTAGGAACTTGCAAGTGAGTTCTTGGGGCAGGCCTGATTGTTTAAAAGGCATGCAAAAATAGGATGAGGAAAATCATCAGGATACACGGGCCAGGTCAAAAGTAATTGATGTCCCAGGTCAGACTGTAAATGTCAATATTTATTAGTGAAGTCTTAATTTTAATGTGCTCTGTTCATTCTCTTCTACTTCTGGAATTTTCTAATTTTTTGTTAGCCTAAACAACAGAATACTATTTCTGGAGGTCATGACTTTTTTTCCTTGTCAGAGTAGCATGATCATGACAATAATTCATTATTCTGAAATATGTGAGAACATCAGAATCTTCCTTGTTTTCATGACGAAAGCCCACCTGCTTCTTTGAATCAATTTAGCTCTGTGTCAAAGACTGCTGTCCTCGTATGGGCATCACTTGGCTCCAGCAATTTTCACATTAAAAGTAGGCACCAATCATTTGGATGTCACTCTTACAAAAGCAGAGATTGTATGAATTGATGATGGAGCATTCTTTTTTTTTTTCCCAGAAACAGAGTGGTCCTTGCAATCTATAATGACATTTCTTCATGTACTTGAATGAAATAACCTGTCTGAATAAATATTCCCCTCATACCTCTTAAGCTGATTTTAACCACCCCTTTGATCCAGGCAGGCCTGAATAATGACAATAACGAGCTATGGGGAAAAGGATTTACAGTTTATATTTTAAAATTAAAGAATTATTTATCACAGAATGGTTGAGGTTTGAAGAGACCTTTGGAGGGCATCTGGGCTAACACACCTGCTCAAGTAGGGCCACCAAGAGCCAGTTGCCCAGGACCATGTTCACATGGCTTTTGAATGCTTCCAGTGATGGAGACTCCATCAAACTCTGGGCAACCCTTGTCAAAATGATTGACTCCAGTAGATGATCACACCTGCCTCCCTTAGCTCCTTCTGTCTTTCCATGGAAATCTGGAGGGTTTTCAGTCAGACAATTCTATTTTGTTGTTGTTGGGGTTTTTGCATAAAATGTAAAGGAAAAGGGTACTTTTAATTCTACCAAAAGTTGCAGTGGTGGTGTTATGTAGATGGGATTTGGGTGAAGCTGTTCGGTTGTCAGTTGTTTATCGTTCCAGGATTGTTTAAGCGTTGGGTTAAGGTTTTGCAACAGAAGGTGGTGTGTGCGGGTGGAGGGAGGGGGCAGACATGTTGTGCTGAAGTCCTGTGGAGATTATGTGCAAAGGCAAAAATCAAGATGTAATTGCCAGCGCTGGATGGAAAACAACTTTCATCTTTTATAAAATGAGGTAACCAATGCTCTGATTTCTTTTTGCCTTACATATTCAGAGGATCACTGAATGGTTGAGGTTGGAAGAGACTTCTGAAGGTCATCTTGTCCAAGCCTCTGCTCAAGCAGTGCCACCTAGAGCTGGTTGCTCAGGACCATCTCCAGAGGGCTTTTGAATATCTCCAAGGACCGAGACCACAATCTCTGGGAACCTGTGCCAGTGCTCTGTCACTCTCACTAAAAAAGGTGTTTCCTGATGTTCAGAGGGAACCTCCTGTGTTTCAGTTTGTGCCCATTGCCTCTTGTCCTTGGTGCCACTGAAGAGAGCCTGGCTCTGTCCTATTTGTACCCTCCCTTCAGGTATTTACATACATTGATAAGCTCCCCCTGAACCTTTTCTTCTCCAGGCTGAACAGTCTGTTCCAGCTCTCTCAGCCTTTCCTCATAGGAGAGGTGCTCCAGTCCCTTAATCCATCTTTATGGCTCTTGGCTGGACTCCCTCTGGCTACCTGATGTCTCTCTTGTACTGGGCAGCACAGAACTGGACACACCGATACTACTGAAACATGAACTAGACTCACTATCAAAGAAATATTTTCTAAAAAGAAAATTATTCCCTTTTTATTGGTTGCAAAGTTTCAGTTTTTACAGAAAGTCTTAACCATTAAATGCTCTGTTTTGGTATACAGCAATTCCATGTAGATCCTCTGCATTCTTAGGGCACCAGAGCTTCCCCAGAAAGATAGACTGAAAGGGATTCAGTACTATGCACATTTCTTTATACAACTGTAATGCCTTTCTATAACTGCAAATAAGAGAGAAATTGTCTGCAAGCACAGAATGACAGGAGGACTCTTGCTGGAAGTGCTGTTACAGGACACTGAATGGTGTTATGCACAGCTCCTTGCTTTAAGAAACAGTGTCTTCACACAATTAATTTACCTGGAAGAACTTGGAGGCTAACTGATTGAATGAGAGAATAGAAATTCCATGGACAATGTCTTTAAGATGAACGTAGGTCCAAAGGGCACACTGCTTTCCATTGTGAGGGGGGTGTGTGCTTTCAGAACAGCAGGACACATCTACAGTTTTTTTTAATTATGTCAGATGCTGCCTGTGGCCACAGGATGGAGCATGTTCATTTGCTGGTGCTTTTGGGCTTCTCAAACTGCGGTCTGTTTATAGACCGGGCAATGAGGCGGAGAACGATAAGCAGAGAGGGTGTCTGTGGCTGGCATGTGCACAAGGAGTCTAAAGGTTAAACCAAAAAACAGAGAAATGTCGCTTTGGACAAACATTAGCCCATGGCACTGCACTCTATAGAAGAGCCTATCAACTCAAATAAAGAGTTGGAATGATGCACACATGTACCATAAGCTATAACCTTGAGAAAAAATGATCTGATTCTGCAGATATTTGGGAACAGTAAAGGAAGGCAGAGGGTATTGTCAGGGCTGACCAGCCCTCAGGAACCACACACCCTCAAATCTTCACATGGCCAAGAGCACCAAACCACAAACCGGAAGCTCTGGAGAGCCAAGAGGAGAAGCTCTGAGTACAACAAGGAAGGACAATTGTTTTCTGGATGAACACAGGAAGGCATTGAAAAATCCCTGGCACTGCTGAGCTGAACAGCTTTCCTCCCACAGTGATGAAGCTGGGTTACTCCAAATCCCGCCCATCACACAGCCTCCCCCTTGCCACAAGTCACATGGGGGAACAGCTCTCTAGAGGTGTGTGTAGCTGCAACCTTCTTTCCTAGGAGGAGGAGGACAGAAAAAAGCAATTTCCTGTCAAGGTTATTTTAAAAGACAGCCTTTGAAAGGAATGAGGCATGGAAACTGCCAGTCTCAAAAACAAACTTGAAACACTGCCTATATTTAGAAGTGTGTGGTGTCCATTTGTAGCTGAGGGTTAATTTTTCATCAGAATGCTTATACTTGACATCACATTTGGCTTGTACTACTGGCACTTTCAGGTAAGCACCATGCACCTGAAAATTTACTAAATTTCAGCATGTATCAATAGCTCAAAAACATCACATAATTTGCTCCAAATAAGCCCTTAGGCATGGCTTGTTTTGAAGGCTTACCCATGCCTACACAGTCTGATGCAAAAGTTTTCCTGTTCTTGTTAATTTGCCCATGAAAGGCTTGATGTAGAAGCTGGATTAGTATAAAACAACCTTACCTACAGGGGCAACAGGGTGTAGTAACTTCTACTTGAGAAACAAGAGATGGTGTCCATCCAGCAAGAACCCCTCCTTCACCTTCATCCAGATCACACAGAAGACAGTATCTTAACTGACAGTAGAGGGTGGTCCGACAGATTTGTTGTTCAGCCACTGTTGTTTAATGAAATCATAATGGAAAACAAGCCAGAAAGGAAACATACATTAAAAATTCAATAGTCACAAACTTAGGATAGTTCAGTAAAAATAACAAAGCTATAAATTCATACGGGACTTTGTCAATATTCCTGAAACTTGAGGATCCTGTAAGTACTCAGGGATCTTTTAAATATAACTCCGAATTGTCTCAGTTTTTATTTCTGAACAGCCTTGCATCTAAAGAAAGTAGGTTTCCTCGCTATCCAGATCTAGATGCTCCTGTCACTGAAGGTCCCGTGAATTTTTCCAGACGAGCAAACAACAGCATTTGGCCAGTGGTTTGTCTGTTCAGGGGACTTTAGAAATTAGCGGTGTGGGATGCACATCTTCAAGCCACCGGGAGGTGGCACCTCACTAACGCTACTGCGGCAGTAACTGTGCCGGGTTTGCGTCCCGGCTGTGCCGCACAGCTCAGCGCTGCAGCTGGGCGCTCGCTGGCTGCCGAGGGCAGGGAGAGATGCCCTGCTCTAGCCATAAACAAGGAGAAAAGAAGAGTGCCCTGAAAGCTGAAAGAAAGGTTTCTGGTGCTGTGATGGACCTACCAACACCAGGCAGAGACACTCTTTGGAAGCAATAAAATGCAATATGTTTACTTGTAATTTGAATGCACAGAAAGACATCAGTATCTAGAATAAGAATAAGTGTAAGAATAAGAATAAAAAATAATGCTCTTACTGTTACTGAGAAAAGTTTTGAGACTTTAAACTATCTTCAAGTGCTAAATCAATGCACATTTATCTTGCAGATGTCAGGTTAATTCCAGTCCTTCACAGATATGCAGAGATTAGGTTTTGACATGCAGAGTACAGAATACAGCCATCAGCTATCAAGTGTTTTGGGTTTTGATTTTTTTTGTTTGTTGTTTTTAGGGGTTTTTTTGGGGGGGTGGGAGGGACAACAAAAACCAACAGAGGATAGTTTCTGACTTTTCTGATGATGGCCAGAACTTTTCCAAAATTTGTTCCCCCTCACCACCAAGATGTGATGATTTGCTCTGTATCTCTTCTGAACATAACACCAGGACAGTGCAGACACTCCATAATGCAACAAGGCTTGCCCTCCCTCTTGTTTTAGGGCTTGCCCTCCCTCTTGTTTTAGGAGCAGCAGGAGCTACTCTGTAGCTTGCATTAATTGAATACAGCAGGTTTAGTCAAAAAATGTTGTAAGTATTTGAAAATGTGCATTGTGTTAATGTTGACTTGTACTTATTGTTCTTGTCTGGCTGCAAAAGAAAGAAGGAGGTTTTCACCTTTTCAGAGCCTCTGGCATGAGGCAGTTTGAAAATTTTAATGGTAGACAGGGGCTCATTTTATTCTCAGTTTTAAAAATTCAGAGGGTGAACGGAACAGAATTCCCACAGGCTCCTCAGTTCAGTGCAAAACATATTGCAGAAATGGTTAAACATCCTTTACAAATCAATAGCTTAACTCAACGTGCTTCCAAGACCAAATGGGAGCAATCAAATCTGGAGAAAAACTGGATAAATACCACTTTTACCACAATAAATAGATCCTGTCCCTGTCTGAACTGCTAGTTGCAAACTCTGAGACACTAAGGTACATTCAAATTCAGACGTCATGTATACTGAGCATCAAGTTCTGCTTACACCATAAGTATCCGTGTACATCATAAATTACTAACCAAAGTATTATACATTATTCCATTTCTTTTCTAAAAAAGGTAATATAAATAAATTCAACATAGAAACTTGAATGTCATCAAAAAACACTGGCAAAATTATGTGATTCTAATGTTCTTCCTTTAGATTTTGCCCTCCAGCAGCAAAGTCTTTGCATGGGCCGCTAGCACAGACCTACCACCTCTCCCATGGCCCTTCTGGTGTAAACACTAACGTCCATCAACACCTAGAGGGACAGATTCTGCTTCTGCCTGGATTTGCTGGTAAACCTTGGAAAGGAAAGTTAGCATAAAGAACATAAAAGCAACCATAAAGGCACCATACTGGGGAACATTTAGCAGTCTCTTTTTAACTGTTAATGTAAGTAGTCCCCAAAGGGACTTGCTCCCTGCTAGCTCACTTGATGCCTCATCATTCTCATACCGCCAGTGAGGAAATGATCCCTATCCACAACGTCCTCCCTGTTTTTGCCTTTGTAGGGCAATTCTGGTCTCTCATTTTCCTGGCTCAAGTCCCAGCTTGTGTGAAGGCTGCTCTATGCCTCTGTTCCTCAAAGGCTGGTTGGTCCTGGCTCTGTACCTCCTGTCCTGCTGGGGCCAGCTTTCCTAGAGTGTCCCTTGGCCCAAAGAATCCTGTGTACTGAAATGAATGAGCACTTCTGAGCTGGTTTTTTGGGCACAAATTAAAGCTTTAGCTGGCACTCCTTGGTCCTGTGTTAGGCTTTACAGCACATATCTTTGGATTTGTTTTTCCAATAAGGAAAGGGGATAAGGTATAGCTGGGCATTAAAGCGGGCTCTGATTTTACATAGAATAAATTTCAGATTACACAAACCCACAGACTCCCTGAAGAATGACTGATATAAACCGGTTGATGCAGAAGACTATTTGGTGGTGACTGTTGAAAACCGCTTGCCACCAATACTGTGATCATTGAGGACCACTTGTAATTACTGGGATTTTTTTAATAACAATGTTGAAGAATCACTTTTACAGTAAAGCCGCTCCATACTATCAGTTGCTGAGCAAGACAAATGACTCTTAATGAATACATGCAATTTATAATTGAGGGAAAAGCCAAGACAGAAAATGCCCATTTTCCAGTTCATCACACTTGTTTTAATTTTACTGTTTTAAAAACATGTTATTAACTAACACAACTAAAGATTCAACAGAGGTGAACTCCTATGTTTTATTATCTTGGCCTAAATAACCTTAAATATGCCTTTACACTCGGGGAGTGAGTAGATTATGGTAATAATTAACATAATGACTCCACTTGGCACTTTCTAATGGAGCTGTTGCACTGCACATGCTGCTTTTATAGGAGCTGAAGTGCAACAAATCTTGCGGAGTTATTCTTTCATTAACTGAAGTTTTGTCAATGCTTTAAATGAAAAGGCACAAACATCATGCTGTTAATCTTAACTTTACAAATATATGGTCTTTGCTGCTACATTATAATAGTATTAAAAAATTAACTAAATAAACCAGTTCCAGTCCTAGCCAGGGAGTGATTAAGTCTGAAAGAGCCCTCAGAATGATTGCTATGATCCTGATTGCACAGCAGTACAGTTGCGCACCTAAAGGTCAGGCAGCTGATCTACATATATCATTTAAGACTCCATATATAGCCAAGAAGAAAGAGAAGCACATCCAAGGGCAACTCATCCTACTTGTTTTAGGTAGCATGAATCGCTTAGAAAAAGCATATATCTCTCTCTCCTTCACGTACTCACATTGGAAGCTTATGCTCTGGGTTACTAAAGGTGAGAGAATTCCCAGCTACACATCAACATGTTGTTGTAAGCCCTACTGTCAGGTGGAACAAACTGGCTCTTCTCCCTTGACACAGTGGAGGACCCAATGTCACCTCTCTACAGGATATTATTATTGCACACACTTGATTAAAAAATGCTGAGTTCGTGTTAGATTTGTATGCCTTACTGCACATCTTTCACCACAGAGTTAATTTGTGGAAGTAAAGATTATACTGGTGTGGAGTTTAGTCCAGGTGTGTAAAGTCTTCAGTCTTGCTCAGTCAGTATCTGTTGAAAATTCACTGTTAGTTGTGTAGTACCTACTTGCTTTAGAAACACTAAAGTTTGAAGAAAGTCAGTCACAGTTTGTTCTGACTAACATAAAGCAGGATAAATTATTCTCTTTTGACAGTGAAATACACGTAATACAAGCCATTTACAGTAAAAATCACTTTTATCTGTCTTTTTCTGCTAATTCGGTAGCACTGCTACTAAGACTGTATGTATTACAGAGACTCGCAAAGCAGCATTCTGTTTTGTGAAAGGCAGATTGGGTGGATATGACACCGAAACTAGTGGCACCCTTAAAAGGCCACGTCTTCTGCTTTGGATCGTTTTTGCTATTCTGGCAGCAGAGGACAGCAAGGCAATAGCCCTGAGGGGGTCACCCCAGCTGAAGGGCTTCATCCTGTTACCCAGAGCTGCTGTGGGGCTGTAATACCTTCTTCTTCATATATGAGGAGGGTCTGGGGTGATCATAGAATTGTAGAATCGTTTAGTTTGGAAAAGACCTTTCAGATCATATCCAACCATTAATTCAGGACTGCCAAGTTCACCATTAAGCCATGTCCCCAAGTGCCACAACTACATGTCTTACAAATACCTCCAGGGATGAGGACTCCACCACTTTCCTGGGCAGCCTGTTCCAATGCTTGACAACCCATTTGGTGAAGAAATTTTTCCTAATATCCAATCTAAACCTCCCCTGACACAACTTGAGGCCATTTCCTGTTGTCCTATCGCTTGTTACTTGGGAGAAGAGACCAACCCCCACCTGGCTACAGCCTCCTTTCAGGCAGCTGTAGAGAGCAATAAGGTCTCCCCTGAGCCTCCTCCTCTCCAAGCTAAACAACCCCATTTCCCTCAGCTGCTCCTCATCAGACTTGTGCTCCAGACCCTTCACCAGACTCCTTGCCCTTCTCTGGACACGCTCCAGCACCTCAATGTCTGTCTTGTGGTGAGAGGCCCAAAACAGAACACAGTATTCGAGGTGCAGCCTCACCGGTGCTGAGTACAGGGGGACAATCACTGCCCTTGTCCTGCTGGCCACACTGTTTCTGATGCTGTGCTATAGGATGTCCCAGCTTCAGGGAAGCAAGGAACTTCCATGGTGGGGTTCTACTTTATCCCTGTGACCACATTCCTACTAGTTCTTCTTCACTTAAATGCAATCTCTAAGCCTGTTAGGACTCTAGCACAGTAAGTAAATATTATGTTAGGAAGCCAAGCATGAAAGTAGAACACAGGGCATCAGCAAAAGTTCATCTCATCTTCATATTGTTCCAAAATCTATAAGAGGTGGCAGGGACAAGTCTGTGCACAATATCCATCCCAGCTCCCTTTATTAGAGCACGGGTTACCTCAGTGCTTCATATCTCTTATCCCTATCATTGACTATTGCTAGCATTCATTGCAGGACATTAATTTATGTGTTCTTCTTTCCAATAATGTTACTGTGGTTTTATATAATATTATCCTTTAAATTAAAGCAACAAGAATAAAAGGACCTTTGCATATTATATTAAGTCCCATGACAAACAGATTTAGATGGACACTTGATCACACTAATTACCTTACTAATTATTTTAATTAAGTCAGTTGACTGCAAGATTTTATTTCTGCTAATGGACACTGACTTTCATCTCATTCATTTTCAGTGAGACTTTTATTAGGAATACGTTTTTAGATTTTATCTGCTAGTGTGGAGTGAAGCAACTTAAAATTCAAAATGCATGAGGTAAATGTAGCTATTATTTAGGTTGGAAATGCGTCAATACTAGGTTTAAAAATTAATTACTTCACCTGGCTGAAATATGTCAGCAGAAAACAAACTTTCTGAGACTGATTGAAAAAGCTACCTAAGCATTTGGCTGGCTAACTTTATGCCTATATTAATCACTTGGTGTGGGTATTTCTGAATCATGTTCTGAAGTATAATAATGGATTAGGGCCTTAGGGTAAAGTAATCTTGCCACATTTTACAACATACTTTGCATTTTCCATAGTGATCGTGAACACCCATTTTCAGCTGTGTGTGTAAGTGAATAGACTGTTTCAGTGGCTGAATGAAGTGAGATGTCTGACAGATCCTCATTGCACACGGACAAAAAGCTAAACATTTCACTACACATGACAGCTGCTGAAGAGCTAGGCTTGATTCAGTGACATACTGAGAAGTGCGGGTTTGAACATTGTGGATCGCTACTAGAAGCACAGTTCATATGCGCAGCAAACCCACTAGAAAAGTGCTGTGCTCCATGTATGGGATAGAGCCCCAAGAGGCCCCTGAAAAGGCAAACATTGTTCCTGAAGAACCCCAGCAACGCAAGGGAATAGTAGTTTTCTAGCATTTAAAATAGTAAGGCAATACATGCAATCAAATTTCTAAACCAGAACAAATGCATAGGTCCAACATCTTGGTCAAGCATCATTTCTCCTACAAATGTCAAGCATGACTGAAGAATGGGAAAAATTTTCTCAAGCTACTTTTCTTGAATCATTCACAAACCAGTCCTTAATTTAATGTTATTGCTCAAGAGTGTTTGGACCTTTTCTTTCTGGCTGCTGTTTGACTGTTAGTACTAGAGGGACCAGTTTTTGTCTTTGAGCTGACAGGTGAGTGGTCTTATTTTGCTGATGTTAGTAGTATCATCACCCTGTCTGTGCCGCGTCATTACTCAGCTGCAGGGTAACCCAGATAGCAGAGCCTGTCTTGCTGATTCATGTACATCATCTCCTTTCCATACAACATGGAGAAGAAATTTGTCACTGGCATCCTACATTCAGTGATATGAAGCAGAAAGTCAGGTGATGGGTCCTGTAACTAGTCTCTGTGTATCAGCCTAGTTCAGTCAAGCATGGCACTGATGATTTGCATGAGAGAAAGGGGAGTCCTGTCTATGCCTGTGGTGGGTTTGGCTGCCACCCATTGCAGAGTGGGACTCCAGCTGCAATCCGGTCTTCTTTTTTTTGGTGTGTGTTAAATAATTTTCATCCCCAGCATGTGGTGGTGTCCGATGGTTGACCAGAGTTGGATGCTCCCTGGCTAAGCAGTGGTGGTTCATTAGCTAACCCTTGGCACACCAGTGGAGCTGTTTCGTTAGCAGCTGAAGAGCACAACTGAATGGCACTCCTTGAACTTCAGCTGACATATCATTTCTGGCTTACACTGCCACTGTTTGCTGCCTGCCTGGAAGCATCCAGGCTCTCACATGCAGTGCAGAGCACTGAAAGGGAAAACTCTCTGCCACATCAGATTTGTATTGCTCTATCTGAATAGAAGCTAAGCTAGGATCGTATAGGGAAGCTAACAGCAAATGGCGGACTGGGCATAAAAAAGAAATCTGCGTGGACAAAAACATCTGTGTCTGATACTGATATACATATTCACCTTGACTTTTTATTTTTTCACTGGCAGAGTTAACATTTTTATTTGCCACAGTGACTCATCATTTACTTTTATGTCTTCTCTGGTAATGTAAGCAGTTAAAATTGATGCCTCTAATAATAACAAAATAAATACAAAACTGCCTGCATAAGTGTAAATAAATAAAACAACATGGCAGACTATTTTTTATAGTAATTGATAACGAGAAGAGAAAAATACAAAGCAAGAAAAGAGCACATGCAATATATTTAGAGATAATCTTTTTATAGCATCCAGTTGCCATGGAAATACTGCAACAAGCAGGGATGCAATCTTGAATACTTCCAGCTCCAGTCTCCTCTTCAGGCGCTGCTGTTTGCACTGCTCATACGCCAGGTACGTACTAAGTGCACTGCAGTGAAGCTCCCAAAGGCCTCACTGAAAGTGTAAAAAATAGTCCTTCATGTGAAGGACACCTCTCCTGAAAAAAAAACCCAGATGAACTGATAACAAACAATGCTCTCTTAAACTTTTCTCTTGCCTTTTATGTATTTTCATAGGGGACTGAGATCAGGAGGTGGTAGAAGCCTCTTTGCACTGACAAAATCTGAAAAGCCCATGCTATAAACAGACCAGCTCTTACCTGAGGGACAGTAAGGTTCATCCCCACCAGAAATTCATAAACCTCTCTAAAATCTTTGTATTTCTGTCTTGATGGTGACATATAAGTGAGCATAATACAACAGTGGTTTGCCCCTGCCTTAGAAAGGTAACTACAAATTTCATAAGTCTGTTACGAAAGGTAACAATTTTTCCAAAATATATCAGTTTTCCATATACGCACAACTTGCTAGTGCATCAGGGAGTTCCCATGCATGCATGTGCCTGCTCAGTAGCACTCAGCAGGAGTTCTACTGATTAACCCCAAGCTTGCAGAGACATGCTTGCTTGAGCCATGAGAAGGGACCCTTCAAAGAAACTTAAAAGGTCAATTACAATTGCAATGTAGTGGCCATTTCTTTGTTGTTTTCCCACATGTAACAAATAAATATGTTACCCAGGATAACGTATACTGTGCTCATTTTGTTTATTTCTGCTCTTTTAAGCCTCTGTTGGGGTCTTTGGCACATACACACACGTGTGAGCGCACACATAATAAGAAAATTACTAGAAAACACTATGAAATGTTGAGATCCGCCCCAGCCAAAACTCATGAGCACTGCTCCTGGTGCAGAAACAGTTGCTCAGAGTTAAGAGAATGCCTCCATGCCAGAAATATCACTGCTGCCAGAGCCAGTGCTGAACTGCATTTGCTGCATCACGCTGTGAGTAACTAGTGTTAGGGATGACTAAAGTAACAGTTCCCCTCACATCTAATTTGTGCTTCCCTACCTAAAAGGCCTTCTGCATCTTGCACTCTTGTTATTTTTGAGATTTCATTTTAAGGCTATACTTTTGAGGGGGAGCATTTTTTTCATTTCAGAGTGTAACTCACTCAGAAAGACAAAGTTCAGTGTTGAATCAGCCTCGATGTTTACTAAAATTCACTCTCTCCTCAGATAGAATCAGGGTGAAGAAGCATTGGGAATTTAATCTCTCTGACAGATGTGGAGTTTAATCTGTTGTTTTCTTTGGAAATAATGCACTCAGATGATCCTGTGCTGTACACATTAATAAAATAAATTCCCAGAGATGCCTAGCAACCTTGCTCTGTCCCACAGTGTAAGATATGTCTTAGTTTGGAATTTGATAGCATCCAGAAATAACTGATGCTATCAACACTGGCAAAATTCTAGTCCAATATTTCTAAAACCCTTCACGCCAGCTTCTGCTCTGAGGAAGCACACAGTTCATCCGAATTTGTGTGAGGCAGCAATATAATCAAGCAATTACACTGCTATTCTATATTTTGCTCAGAAAAACCTTGACATTCAAAGGAGCCACCTAATCCCTTTACCTCTTTGACATCGCAATACAGCCATGCAAGCGAGTACACTGGCATTCATAGTCCACCTCTTGAATCTCTTGATGTTTTAAATGACATTTTTCTGGTAGACAGCTGTAGACTATGACTCTCAGCAAAATGTTGTGGACCAAAAGTCACTTACCAATCTATTTCTTTCATAGCAGTTCTGAATGTGATATTTTGTCCTTTTATTTCCCTTATAGAAATATGCTGTAGCTTCTCTCCAAAGGTGCAGCAGACTGCCAGACACACAAAAGGTATGGTGGCTTTCCCTGGGTATTGCAGCAGGTGCTACATTTTCAGTATGGCATTTAAAATCTTGTATCGTTAGATCAAATTACTTTTATTCTCAAAGTCCTCTTCAAAAAATGAAAAGCATAATTTTGCTGTTAAAAGAAAAGTAATTTTTCTTTCATAAGAAAACACAGTTATACTACAGAAGGTACACGCTCATCCCTATCAGAGAAAACCACACACACACACAAAAAAAGTATTTTTCTCTGTGTTTGTCCTCATGATTGCCTTTACAGTGACTTTCAGCCTAGCCTTCAGGGCCAATCCTTCATGTGGATGCAATATTTCACCTCTGGTTCAATCCTGAACATCACCCACAATAGTCCCTTCAGGAAAGATCTGAAGCATCTATCCATCTAAATTATTTCAGTTAGGCAATCAAATGAGATTTGAATGAATTTGGGTTACAACATTAAGGTTACTTACTACAGAATAAATGAAGTCAACAAGACTTAAGACATTCTTCAGCATATTTAAAAAGGCCTGGGAGAAGTTATTAATTTAATACAGTGAAAAATCAGCTCTCTCCTTCAAAAAGGTCCCAATTCCTATTCCAACATGACATTTCACCTTGGACGTTTTGGAGTAATTCTCAGTGATATAATTCTACTACGAAATATATGATTTTATTTGAGGGCTTTCTGGTCCTCATATAGAATATGTGAAAGAACAAAAACTGCAAAAACCTGGGGTAAACTCATTACCCTTAAACCCATCCTCACTGCCCTCTACCCATTGATCCCCTCCCCTGCAGCTCACTGAAATTCCAAAGCTTTAACCAAATTGTTATTATATTTAAAATACAAAGCTGTTCCCTTTTTTTTCAGGAACACTGCTGAAGTTTTTGTGAACTATCACAGTGAATAAAGACATAAGATAATAAGGTTCTATTTTGAACCAGTTATTCCTTTTATAATTTTTTTAAGTATCTGAATTTAAAAACTGATATCTCATAGAACTGTAAAATCTCAAATGGGAACTTTAAACTATTGGGGAAGTGATTTTCTTAGCTTCCCGGTGAGACCCATCAATCGCTTTTGTCCAGCAAAGTAACAAAATCAAAGAGACTGAATACTTCTCTTATTTTAGTATATAGCAAGCTCTTCTAGGTTATTTTAAAGAAATCTTTATGGCTGTCTTTGCAGAACTAGTTATGTGGTAATGAAGGCATTCGGTTTTACAGCTGAGAAAAAATAAAAAAAATATTTCGAATCATTTTAAAAGCACAACTGCAGGGCTGTGTTCCCATGGCATATGTCATGCTGTGAATGTAAGAGGATAAGAGTTAGCCTAAAGGGTTTTGAAAATCATCTGCAGGAAGTCTTTGGCACTTAAATGCTGCTGATGAATGCAGGCCACTAAAGATTCTGCTGATAAAAGAGACCACTTGGTATCTGCTTCTGTTACTCTGGGACACAGTGCATATGGTTACATACAGAGGTGCAGATCAGAATTTAGAGGTAGCATAACAAGCCTCTGAACACATACAGACCTTTCTTAGAAATTATCAAAGCATTCTAAGATAAATCACTATAAATATATATAACAAACAAGGCGTTTTATAACTTCAAATCGTTTCCTTTAAATTAAACATGGGCAAATGAGAATGGCTTTTTTTGAGAACCACGGGTCATTTTTACTCATGTGTAACATGGGCATTTATCATTTTTGTATAAAACCTGGTGAGAATTACTGATTCTGAAAAGCAGAAATTTGCTGTCATTTTTCTGTGTCTCTGTCCATTTCATGAAAATAACAACAAAACCAGCTTGTGTGCTTCACTGCTTCTCTCCTGGGCTTGGCCTGCTTGAAGCATACGACTCGAAACCAACCCAGTGAAGACCGTTTTTCTCCATTATTTTTTTGACAAACTATGTGGAGGGAGGAGGATGGAAAAGTACGGAAGGGACAGAAACTGGCCTGTTGAATGCAAACTATATTTTCAGCTGTTCCGTAAATAATTCTCCAAGACAGATTAATTTCAAACATATGGAAACCCTTCTAGTGATAATAGATGCGACAGGGCCGCAGGAATGGCTGGCTGCTGGCAAAGTGGTCGCTGGTGGGGAGGGAAAAGCAGGTGGGAGAAAGGGAAGAGAGAGGGGCAGGGAAAGGAGGTTTCTTTTAGGTAATGGCAGCATTATCCCTCTGAGGCAAATCAGGATATTAAAGCATCAGCGGGGCAGATACGCTGGTTTACCACGTGCAGGGCCAGCACAGCACAGCCGCGTGGGTTTGGAGGTGGAGTTACAGGAATGGAGGCTCCCAGAGCACGGCCGGGACGCCCCGCTCAGCCACAGGCAACGCGCCTCCTCCCGCCTCCACGCACGGCGACACCTGCTCTGGCATGAGGAGCAGTCTTGCAGATTTTGGCAGGAATTGCACAGCTGGAAATTTATAGAAGTGAAGCCTTTGAATACACAGAAGCAAGGTGAAATCTATAGAGACTGAGGAGACTTAAAGGCCCAGAAATATTTACCGCTATAAAGAAATGTTGTGGGGGTTCATTTTTCAGTACCAAGAAACAATTCTCATATGTTACTGTCTTTTCCCTAAGCAGGGTTAAGCACCAAGAGTTGCCCTAGTCTCAGACTATGTTTGATCCAAGTTCTTAGTTTCTTGCTTATCTTCCTGTGTGTTTTTGCCTGGAAAGACAACATGAGGCATAACATCTCCAAAATACACCATTCAATAAAGCTACTTGAAGTCATTAGGAATAAGTCCAATTCAAACTGCTTCCTGAGCAGGTAAAAATAGAATATGTATGTTTTTTAGAGTCTTCACTCAATTTTATTTTTTTACAGCTAGAAATGTAAACTGGATAGTGCATTTCTCATTTGCTAAGATTTGGAACTTAACTTTCTACTTTGCATTTTTACATGAAAATATTTCCACTGATTTTTTTTTTCCTTCTGCTATGAATAACTAAGCTCAAAAGATATGCATATATGTCTTTCTAAAAAAGAAGCCAATTTCATACAAATAAGGATTTCTTCATTTAGAATTGTGCTGGCTGCAATTTTTGCATTAGACGTCATCTAAATTTCATGAAGGTGTCAAAAGGAAAACAGAAAAATTTTGTACATCTTTGTCTATCATTCACACTGCCTGAGCTTCCTTTGCGAACAGGGATAATCCTTGCCCGGTTGACATGTGATTAACTAGTTGAAATCCGAGCAGTGCCTTCGTGTGGTTGTAAATACGCAACAGCAAACACGGGACAATGCCTCAGCAGCCGGGAGAGGCAGTGAGGAAGAAGTAATACCTTTTATGAGATTCAGCCTCTACAGGGCTAGGAAAGCAGATGAGATTCCGGTGTGCGGACCCTTTGATATGTGTGTGACCTTAGATCAGCTGTAGCGATCAGGGTGGGAGGTGAGATACAGCTGAACCCAGAAAAAGCATAATTTTAGTTTTAGCAAACTGTTCCTCAGAGAACATCCAACATGTCCTACCCTGCTGAAGATCTGGCTAAAAGGACTTCTCACACTGGGCCTGTCTGGAATCATTGTGCAGGATCCTGTCTCCAGTAGCAGAAGGTAACAGATGCCTCAGAAAAAGGTATAAAAAGTTGTGTAATACAAAGTTAAACACAAAGCTTCTCTTTGACATATCCATTCTTTTCTCTTTCTGTACGGCCTATACCTGACTATATGAAACTGTTTTACACCGATGTGTCAGTTAGTGCGTTCGGAGGATTCTAAGGGAGTCGGCGTGACTCAAACTGCTCTGTACCTCACTGAAACACTAAACTTTAGTGATGTCTTCTCAGTTCCCAGTGTCAATGCATTTGATGCACTGTGGGTTATACATTCTAACAGACAATCTTCTACTTTGCCCACTGAGGAAAACTAACTTTCTTAATACAAACACAGCGGGGTCCTTCACTGATCCTGAAAACAGATTTCAGGAGGCACCCTTCCATCCTAAGCACATTCATTTCACAGCCTGGGAGGGAAGATTCATCTTGCCTGTCTCAAGAAGTCTTCAGGGTTGCAGCTCACACCTAGGCTGCTTTAATTGACAGACTGAAAGAGGCATTCACAGCATGTGATTCATCTCACCTATCTCCAATGCCTACTTTAGCATAAGATAGATTGTCCTCTAAAACTGCCCATTTTTCTTCACTGACTATAATGGAGACTAATAACCGAGGGAGCACCAAGTGATTAGCTCGGATGCAGATGTCAATATCTGGTCAAGGATGAATTCCAGTCACTGTGACCACCGCTTAATGAAGACATATCCAAGATAACTTTAAACCTGCAGCTGCTAACCCCTACTTCAGCATGATACTCCACACCAGTAACAAAATGAATCCAAGAAGCTGGCCCAAACCTGCTGTACCTGGCAGGGTGCTGCAGCAGGACACAACCATCTCATAGAGCAAATGTCAATGCTCATCAGTCCTTTCCATGCACTTGTACAGCCAAAAATAACATGACAGTAACCACAAAGTTCTGAGGTAGAGCTAAGGTACGCTGCCTTTCAGCATAGACAAACTTCATGCACTTGGTTCTCGAAAGACTGTCACGACACCGAGTCTGGAGGAAAGTGAATTCTTTGCACTGACATCAGGGGTTGCTGTTTATTCCCCTTTGGAAACAGGATTTTCTGATCTTTGCATCCAGAGATTTTCAAAGTCTACAGAGGGATTAACTCAGCAGCTTCTAGCTCACTTTTTAAAAAATGATTTAGTAAAATTGTCCCTTCTCTATTTTACCGTTTGACCTGATTGTAAATCATATCTATAGATTTCTTTAATTGCCTTCCTATTGTTACAACCTTCTTTATGCAGTGACTGACTCCTTGCAATGTCAGCTAAACTCAATTTAAAACTAGTGCTCTACATGTTGCATGCTGCCAAATTGGCATATTTGAATGTATGTATCCTGAATTTATTTACAGCACTTTGATATAAACACAGATGCAGAAGAATCTGCTCACAGTTTTTCCATTCTGTAAGTATTTTCTCGAACCATTTGCATGCTCTGGTGAATTTCTGTATTTCTTTACGATGATTGCCTTTTGGAGGGGACGTTGTATTCTATATAATGGTAGAAAAATGCCTGAAGACTTATGACTTTTTATATGTCAATATTATGCCTTACTAATATGAAATTAGAGATCAGGGATCACCCTTAATTTCCCTGGCTGGAATTAATTATTCATTCCTCAGCGAAATATGTTCACAATAAACACCAGAGAGGCTGTCTGTCAAATCAGAAACTAATGCTTCTATTACTCAGAGAGGGTAAGTTCTCCCTGCTTGGAAGAAAGTACTGAAAAGTAGGTAATAAAGTACTTGATAAGGATGCAGACACAGAACTAATGTCTAATCACAATTACTGTTCAGGTTTCTTGCTGGTTTAATGAATCTTTAAAGATGAGGTGTTATTCAGTTACACATATTAAAATTCAGTTAAGCTGTATTAGGTAGTGCATTCTTATCCATAAAAGGTTTATAGATCCTAAAAATATCCCGCAGCTTCCTAAATATACTTTGAACAGCCCTAAACTATAGTCCAAAAAGCCCTATGAAGTCTTCCGCTTAGACTTAATGCCAAGAGCACCAATAGTTTTACTCATATTTAAAATTAAGCAGATGCACAATTCTTTACCAGATAAGAAACTTATGGAATGAAAATTAGCATGGAATAGCATTTTAAAGCTACCTTCTAAAAACTGCATTTTGTCATTCTATTCCGCCTTCTTTTTTCTAGAATGTTTTGATTTGAGGTCTGGGCTGAAATGTATCACTTCGCATACTGTAATTTTTTGACAATCAGTTCTGCTCACTAGGTACCTTTTTTATTAAATTAAGTATTGTGCTTTCAATGGTATGGTTGGCTTAGGAAAGGAATTGTATTTTAACACTAATTAAAACTTACCTTCATTTCAATCTAGGAAAACAGATAAGGATATGTAATGAAAAGTGATGGAGCTAAGGAATCCGGTAAACTGGTGCTTCAAGAAAGCCTGGCAGATAGGAAACTAAGAAGTCAGGTAGATGGATGTGTGAAAAATCATGTAGAGTTATACCAGCAGAATCTGGATGAAACCCAATCACACCACTTCAGCTATTAATTTTCGCAAATAATGCTTTCTTGTAGCTGTTCTAGCTACAAATTTTGTACCATCAGCATACCATATGAATAAAAGCTAGATTTATGTCCCTATCAGTTGAGATGTGGTAATTCACTACACTTGCTCTATTTCATCCCAGCTACAAAGTAAAACAAACTAGGCAAACAAGTGCATGGATACTCTTAGCAAACAGTCTCAAGTTCCTTCTGATATATCTCACCCTTACCTTCAGAGAGGAGACACACTCAAGGTCCACAGGGTTCAAGGAAAGCTTGCTCCAGATAACTTATTTTGTTCAGAACAATAACCTTTTTTATTAGACCAAATATACTTGAAGAAGAGTACGTGAAAGACTTAATCAAAACATCCTCTTATTATACAGCAGTCATTAGAATTCAACTTTGGTCTTACTGCAGCATAACTGAGCTCCTTGGATAGGTCCAAGAGCAATGAAGTGCCATACACTTTTGTTGTGGACTAATTTGGCTGTCATCTCAGTGGCTATCAATTAGCTAGAAGATAAAGTATTACCCCTCCACTACAACCGAAGGTAATGTAGTGGTAATTCATTTTGTCTTACAGGCAACAACTTTCCTGCACACTTGCTGGGGCTGACAGCAATGAATTCTGCAACTACTTGTATATTATCCCTAAAGATTTATGGACTGAGCTTACAGCCAGCAGTACGCTACAGTTCAGAATGAGGTTGAGCTGGAAGAGGTGAGGTCAAGTAGGCAAGTCAACAATTCTTGATCTATCTGATAAAAAAACCACACCTAGTAGGCTTCATTCCCATCCTTAGTTCTTACCTCTCCCTGAAGTCATGTTGTCCACACTTAGCTCAGCAGTCATTTCTCCTGTTCTTCCCACTTGCCCATTAAGGTGAAAGCCTTTATTTCCCATGCATGTGTACGTGGAGAAGGTCATGTCTGCTGGTTCACATCTCCCATGTGGTTGAAACAGATTCATTTTTCCTAGGAAGAACATTTCCACTTCAGAGACCAGTAGGGTAGAACAAGAGGTACCTCTAAGACTGTACCCCAATCCAACAGCCGGTACGTATGATGGTTTTCCTGCCTACAGACAAATGAATTGTAGCCTTACACCTCGGTACACAAGAACTGAGAGAATGATAGCGATGTCGTTAAGTCATGAAGGACCACACTTTCTGTGTGAGGGCAAATAAACACAGCATTTCTCCTGCAGAAGGCAGCCGCATTTTATACACACTTTATCATTTGCGCAAAAGTTTGTCATATTAATAAAGAGAATTTGCACAGTAAAAGTAATATTCCATAACAAATTTTTTTGTTTAATAGAACTCAACTATGCTAAAGTGCCATTTTTTCACTACTTTTGACATGATGGTCCAGATCATTTAGGGGAGTCCAGATTATAAACACTTTTAAAGGCCTTCAGAGTTTCCTTATGAAATATCAGCCATATCACATAGGTAGCAAGATTCTTGGGTTTTTTTCATTTTCAGACTGGAACTCTATGCAGTTTCCTAGAAGATCCCTGCAATGGTGAATTTTCACTAGAGATTATAGTGAATAGGCGGTCCTGTGCATAGACAGAACTCCTCTGTAGATGCATTGTTTTTTTCCTCATCTCATCCTAGGATACTGCTTGCTTCTAAATATATCTATAATATAAATATCTAAAAATACTACTTGCACTAATGAGGCTTGCTTTTGGTTTTCAAAGTTAACCCACTGAAAAATTACAAAGATCAGTACTGAAGAAACCTATGTATAGATGTCATCCCTCTAATCTGATATTATTCAAGTGTAGAAGAATTTACATTTTCACAGCTTGAGTTGCAATGACAGCAATAATCTTTATGTATAAGAAACTTTAATTCCTATCCCACAGTAGATAGCTCATACTTTCTAGACTTAACTCATGCTTATTGCTTGCCTCCTTATATTCAACAATTACCATGACTTCTTGGTTGTGTTACTTGCCAGCTGGCTACTATTTTTGCCCTCTACCATTAGGGACATTGCAAAAGCAATATACACCTATTGGAAAAATTATCTTGCTGTATTATCAAAAAGAATAATTAGGCAAGTGTTTAACTGTAACATACAAATTGGGTTTTTTTCATTTTTCTTTAAAACCACAACATTCAATCTTCTGATCCCACAGGAAAGGGATAAGACAGCCTTTGGGCGTGTCCTGCAAAAAAAATCTACTGTCAATGATTTTCCAAGTTTCCTCCTCCAAGTTATAAAAATTGTGACTGACCTTTTGAGGTCATTTAAGTTGCATAGGTATACATGTATATAGTTTATCATACCCAGCAAATTTCACTTAGTGCTTCTGTGAAAATATAGTTCTTTTACATAATAGAAGCCAACAGTATTCTTTAACTCAGACTTTAAAGAAAAGACTCTTTTTTTTTGTGCCCTCACGAATAACAGACAAAAATAATATAATTTGATTTCCTTAAAGGACACCCTTCAATGAATTTTTCTATTTTAGATTTTTAACATGAAAAAAGAGTAGTGTGTTTCTTAATCAAAAACCTGCCTGTACAAAATATTGATCAGGCCTGAGGTTGATCAGTTCCCAGTCCCACTGAATCTCGTTACTAGAAATGATATCATACATCAGCTGAGTGATACCTTAGATCTTGCCCTTGCCTAAAGAGATACAGCCCGTTCAGGATTATTGATAATTGTACTGTAATTTTTCCTGCAGATGATGAAACAATGTTCAATTAAATACAGCATACACTAGTTATGTATCTAATGGCAAAACAAGCCCTAACAATGCTCCTTGCTGCACTTGAGATATCTACAGAGACCCCTCTAGCATTTCCTGTATTATCTCTTTTATTACTTTTTTATAGGTGGCTTTTTCAAAATTGATGTTTTGAGTAACAGCGGTTTTGTTTCCCCAGCCGTGCATAAGAATGAGACTCCACTGCCCTGATCCATTGGCAAGAGAGCATATTTGAATGCCATATAAATCAGAGGTGGCCTGATTAGTTCGTTTTTGTCTTCCATTGTGCTATTCATTATTTCCTGAAATCCAAAAAGCTGCTGTTATTCCTCAGGCTGGGAGTCAGCAACTTATTTATGTTTCCATGACGTCATTCTTTCTGTGAGCAGCTAAGCAGATTTGTATTGATGTGATGTTTTTCAGCATCCTAGAGGGTCAACCAGAAGTGCTAAATGCCACTTTAATCATTCCCAGCAGAGAAGTCTGTCAATGACCTGTATCTTTGAGCAGTATTACTTTGTGACGCTGTAATTTATTCTGTAATAAGAAGCCCAGTGGAGCTGCCCTCTACAGCATCTGCCTATTCACGCACCCTTCTGGGGAGTGTGATTTATATTAATTTTGTGCTACATGCTAGTTTAAATTTTTTTCAGCCATCTTTTCTGGTTTCCTTTCTGTGTTAGGAAGTAAGAAGTCCACAGTTCACCCTCCCAGTTGCTGAATTCTAGAATACGCACAACCCTATATCCAGAGAGAGAGTCAACAGTGTATTTATCATATATTTTAAATGTAGGAATTTGAAGATGAAATCGCACCTACAAAATGCAAAGTTCACTGAGGTCAGTAGGAACCTGCCCAGCATTTTCAGCAGTTTTCTGAAGACCGTTGCAGTTCTTCTTAAATGGGTGCATCTGTTGCCGCATGGGGATTAGCAGCAGAGAGGTTAGAGACAGTGCTGTTCTGACCATGGCAGCCTAGAGACAGAGGTAAGGTTACATTTGTAGGGCAGAAATGACTCTTACTAGGTGACTGAAAGTGTTGTAGGGGATGAAACACTTGGAGGAACATGTGCCCTTCTTCAGGTCTCAGACAGAAGAGGCAGCTTTAAAAACCAACACTGGCAGAGAATAATGGATCTCAGCTTGACCCACTGAAACACACAGTGATCGCTCCTCCTGTCAGTCAGTCTCAAACTCCCTTATGCTCAGAGACAGTTTCATATGCAGACAGGTTGCTTGAGAGACCTTCTCTTGTAATGCGTCTGTCAAAATTATGACAATTTATTTATTATTTCAGCCTCTGGCATTGGTATTAAAGAATAGTACAAAGGACTTCCAGCAGAACAAAGCCGTGCAGGTCAGCTGTGGGGTCGGGACAATTAACTCCAGATCCCAGCCACTGTCCTCCAGACGGGGAGCGCAGGTTTGCAAGTAAATTGCCTGGGTGATGGTGAGCAGGGTCATTTTAGGAGAACTGCCAGCTGATTCAATTAAGTGAACACAAAGTGATGCAGTTTAATAGTCCAGTTGATTTCTCCAGTATCTTTTTGCCTTAGCTCAGATCTATCTCACTGCTCCGAGGTGAGGACATTTTCTCTCCCACATGCCTCTTCAAAGAACTAAATAATTACTTAGCTTTGGATGAGCTGTGCCCTAGGAAATATTTAATAAGACATATAGCATAATTCCTATATACATATAAACACCTAAGCAGGTGTTCAGTACTTAAAAATCAAAAGGTATGAACTCATCATAATAGAAGCTCACCACTTGTGGAACATTCACACTCAATTTGTACTTAATCTATTCTTCTGTACATGTCTTCCAGCACTCTACTCCGTCATTTAGCTAAGAAGTATCCTCATATTTGTAGATACAGTGTTTTCTTGGGACTGTTCATTCCTTTCATGCATGGTGGCAAGCCCTTTTATCAAGTCTAATGTCTCGATGCAGTTCGCTAGATTATCAGTTTCTGTGTGTTACAAAACCACTGAATATAGCACAACGATAACAAAACGGGCTGCAGTGGCTGCCCTCCTGTCCTTCATTTACACCATGAGAAGAAGCAAACAGAATAGATATAAGGTACATAGCCAAATGTTTGGTTTAGTGCCTAACATAAAAACCAGTAAAAAAGATGATCTTTTGTTGCAGCATTAAAATAACAATTTACCTTTTACTTTTTTCATATTCTGTACTGTTTTCCTTGGAGTCAATCGGATTGCATAAGAGTACCTCACATTCAGAAGATGTCTTCAGATCTATAAAAGGTAAATTAAAAATAATAATAATGAAATATTCAATTTGGGAGAACCTTTATCTGTGAAGGAGGATTAATAGGTCAAGTAGGTCCCATCTGGCTCTTAAACCAGGAATTTGCATATCTCTTTTAGTTCCAGGCCGCTCCCTTACTGAGTTTCTTATCCTGTCTGGCCATCAAATTACATTCTTCACTTAATTTCAGTGCTTCGGTTTTTTTATGTACCCCTCAGCTATAATTTGAAGTATACCAAACGAAGTGCAAATTTACTAAATCAATTTTGCAAGTCCATTCCACACTGCTTCCAAGGTAGGGTCTGATCACAGGTCCACCTTGTAACTCCTGCTCAAACTCCAGGAAAGTCTGATTTCTAATGAGGTGGAGCCATCTGCTGTCTGTCACTTATGTCACACGTTCCTCTAATCTGCTTTGAACAGACAAGTTGCTTTAATACTAAACCCTTCTGAAATAATTAATGATCTTTCTTTATTCCACACCCTTCCCCCACAGTTATGTTAAAAAAATTAAAATATTCTTTGCACTTTTATCTCATATCCTTAACATCTGGAATTCAACACCACTTTAAGCTCCTTAAGTACCATGTTAAGTGAAATTTGGACACACAAGGACAAGTTGGGAAAGGGGCAAGAAAAGAAAACCCCACCTTGCCTTTAAAATGTTTAAGAAACTCTTAGAATTTTCTACAAGACCTTTAAAATGGTACTTTTTGAGTGTGAAATTATACATTTCTAGATGGACCAAATTCCACTCCACAACACTACCTGCTACACTAACCAGATCCCCGTCAATGTATTTATCACATCTACTTTGATGATTGGCACCTGTGTCTTCACCAATAACAGGGGACACTGATTACTTCAGATGCTGACAGCACACACAGAATGAAGAAGAAATCCAACTGCATTGACCAATGCATGCATTGGCCCGGGCTCCACCAAAGGACCTACTGCTGGCAGAGGAAACCTCTTCTGTCTGCCTGCTGAGTGTAAGGTTAAACATGGCAGTGTGGCACCAAACCTCAGTTCAAGACCAAGAGCAGGCTCAAGTTGTCTAAGCAGGAGTTAGGAACATAAATATTGGCTGGTCTGGCTATTAGGAGTTCTGGGAATGATGGGAGATGCCAGGAAATGAATTCCATTGCAAATCTGGCCTTATTGTCATTGCAGTTGCTCTCAAAAACCTCCACAGGGATCAGAGACTCATCATTCATCCTTTTGCTCCACACAGGATAACAACCTTTTCTATGGGCAGAAAAAGACAACCGAGACATTTTAGACCCCCCAAAATATTAGAGAGATCGGTCTTCATGGCAGTCCCCTGAGTGTATAAACACTGGTGTTTTCCCTAGTCTGCTGGCTGTGATGAAGGCAGGTGACATGGTGCTGGAAGTGCAAACAGACTGTGCCTGTGGAGGACACATGCAATAAAAAAAAACCCTAAGGTGTCGAGGCAATGTGCTTTAAGCTTGAGATGGGAATTGCTTCAGTGAGCCTTGATAAAACAAGTCTCGGGCACATTCAGGAACAGAATTTTAGCAACCAGGAAAGTGTATTAGGTGACTAGAGAGCAAGTTAAATAGGCCTATGAGTCATCACAGCAGTATTTTATGACATGCTGTTTCCTCATGACAACATTTAATCAAAATCATGAAACACATTCTCCGAACTAGAAAACGAAAATGAAAACATCAATTAAATTGTTTTATTTCTGTATTAGAATAAAAACCACAAGCCATGTGGAGGGGTGACAAATGAAAATATCAAAACTAAATAGAATTAATTCCATGAAAAAGAAGGACTTCAAACTTACAAACTGTCATGACAAAAGAAAACCCAAAATGCCATTTTAATACAGTTAAAATGGCAAAATAAAAAGATTGATATTCCCAGAGGAGCAAGCCACTAAAAAATTTGTGGTTTTATATTCCTGTAGTAGGTTTCTAAGTTTCTTTGGCATGTAACTAATTTGAAGGGTTTTGGGGGGAACCTGTACTTTTAGTTCTATTCTTAAATAAAAGTGCAACCTCACTGAATCGTCACCTTTAGCTGAAGTTCTTTTCTGTTGTACTTTAGTGGAAAGTCTAGTGACTAAAGCCGTAGTCTTTGCAAGGCCCACCGTGTACTCTAGGATTAAATAAATTAAGAAATATGTAAGAAAAGGTAGTCTAAGCATTTTTATCACTCACATTATACACACTGTACAACCACAGCCTTAGTGCTTTTCGTTTGCTGTTCTTCTCAGCCAAGTAGGAGAAACAAGGTATCTAAAAAAACCCACCTGACAATTACCTTGATAAAAATAAACCCAACGTTTTGCTCTTTTTTTATAAAAGCGAGTGAAATAAATTAGAATGTCCCTTCATGTGTAGTATTTCATCCAAACATGAAATATTTTTCTGCATGTTACCTATATTTCTGGAGGATACTAATTCAGCTATACATTCAGGTTCCATACGGTGCTTGGCTTTATAAATCAATTCAGCAACCTGAAAAATTATTTGAGTTTTCAGCTGTAAGCCAACGTGCTGCTCTGCAAACTGACCTGGCACAGTAAGTTAATTGGTATGAATTCAGTTTCTGGCCACCGGCCTTTACAGAACCAGTCTATAAAAAATCTGTTCCATTTCCTTTCCTAAGGGTTTTCTCAGATGAGCCATTACATCCAGGTCCCCAACTGGTGGTTTGCAGGTGACAAAGGCATGAACATGGCATGTGTGGTGTGTGGAAGGTGCACGTCAGACTCAGCCTGGTCAGAAACCCAATATCACAGGCAAGAGTCACATTACCAAGGATTCTTTTAAACAGTGTTTTTGTCACTCCACTAGCTACAGCATGGTGAAGAAACACCACACTAACTTTCATTTAACAAGCCTGTATGGCAGCAGCAGCCCAGTCAAGGGCACACAGAGGTCACGGCAGCTCAGCTCTATGATGTTTGATATAGACTGGTTTAGCCTGCGCTACCTTACTGCCGTAGCTAGATGCTTACCAGTATCTGCTCTAATGATGGGTCCTGCTGTAAGAAACGTCAAACTCTGGGTATGCGGAACAGTGTCGTATCTTCAAAGAGCAGCGATCCTGGTGCCCCATTTTGCCAGGTAGCCAAAATCAAGTTGGAGGATGCATGTTCCCTTCCCAGGCTGGGGGAGAGGGACGGGGGCAGGGAACAGGGCTGGCATGAGGAAGGGAAGAGAGAGTACCCGCCTGGGGCATGGACAGGACCGTAACTTTGGAAAGCCCTGAAAAGGGCTACTGCCCCTCAGCTGCTCAACCTCACTGCCACCACAGCACCTCTGTTCCTAGCTGCACCCCATCCTTCTACTTCCCCTCTCTGTACTGCCCATCTGTGGCCACAGCCTCTTCCCAGTCCTCTTCCGCCAGCCCCATCTGAGCCTCAGCTATCTCCCATGGGCACCTTCACCCTGGGTCAGCTGCTGCATGTCCTGCACCGGGAGGGCAGGGGCACGCACATGGGCTGGAGATGGAGGAAACCACTTGATGTCAGCTGCTAGAAATGTCTACGGTCTTCATTATCGATTTTCACCTTTCTGTAAAGCTTGCACATAAGTCTATGAGTAAACTCCAATTATGCTTTTCTTGGCAAGGGAGTGCAACAAAATATAAATTATTTAATGGCTCTTCTAGATGCTTTAACCAATACTTTATCATTTATTATTACCAGTGTGAATAGTGTCTGTGGACCTTCATAAACAAAGTGCTTAACTACATGCATAAACTCAAGGCTTTGTGTTTAATTTAATCCTTGCCACAGGCAACTTCTTACGAGCATCAAGAAAACTGGGGCCCTAGGGCCTGCATTATAAGAGAATATATCCTAAAGTCCAAATGTCAGTTGTTCTCTGACAGGGTTTCTGCCCTACCAGAACTTGATGAATAGTTTTTTATTTTATCTTCATTAATAATTAACAAAAAAATAATTTTTTTTTTTTCCCCAAATGTTTCTCAAATGTTAGTTTCCTTAACAGCTTAAGATGGTACATTTTTCTAATATAAATATTTTCTTCATTGTGCATTCAAAAAGCTATTTAGCACTTTTTAAACTGTAAACTTTGAAATTGATATTTTCATGATGGTATTCATTGCTTTTCAGCCAATCCCCAAAAGAAACCATACTTGAAAGTTTCTTGAAACACACCTTTTCCATGAGGTCAAAAGCAACTTCTTATACATGTGGGGCATTTTATTTTTTTCCCCCCATTCTTAAGAAATTCTGAGATTCCTCCAGTAGGTAATTGATCATTTAAAACAAAATTCCCATGTATTTTAGATTGAACCTGACTGTCTTTGATCTTTATATGACTTGACTCCACATGACAGGTGATTGTTAACATGCCTGTTTTGATTGTTTCATTCTGTAATGAAAAGATACCTGCAAAGTTAAGTTAAAAATTATAGCATTTGACAGAAATACTTTCCATTCCTCCCCCCACAAAGACAGAAAATGCAGTTAAAAAGTCAGTTTTATGAACAGTGAAGTATGCCTTCAGCTTTCCAACTGACATATGCCATTGCACGATACTTGGATATCAGAAGAGTCCTAAACATGAATATTAATCCTCTTGAAGAATCCTCACTCTTTCATGCTACAACAGATCTGATTTACCATATCAAAGTGTTGAAGCAAAAGCTGTCTGGAAATTTGAGAATTCCAGTGAATAACCAGTTCTTCCTGCCACTTTTCCACCTGTCATTCTGTATAGGTGGGCATAGGAACTCCCTGGTTCTTTAACTATTTGTCCCATTAATATTTTATGACATCGAGTATTTGAAGATTCTTTTTACTTCTGTGGATGTACTGAAGCTTCCTTGCCCTAAAATAGCCTAGAGGCTGGTTACATGTGAGCTATTTTTGTCACGACTCCATGGAGAACTGAAGTACAATGTCAGCTGCTCTGAGAGGTAAGAGGTCTGCAGGTGGCTGAGGAAGAAGCATCAGGGATAAAAGACAAGCAAGAAAGGCACTGGCCACGTGTGTGGCACCGTTGCGAAAGGAGCTGCTTGGCCCCACTTGTAGTAGTAGCCCAGGTGACAACTGCTAGCTGGATAGGATACGGGGAAAACCAAAGAGACAGGCATGAAATGACATGACCAGCAGGGACATTGGCACCTTGTGCTCAATATCTAAGTCAGAGAGCAATAAACAGGGGGAACAACGGCCTCTTCATGGGAAGACCTCCCCAGGAGCCCAACACAGCGCAGAAAAAAAATAAAAGAAAACTCTACTGAATCTGATCGCTTGATTACTCTTTAGAGGTTCATTTCAGATGGAATTTTGCTGGCAGAAACACACTTTCATAAATTATTTACGTATGTAATTAATTTAAGGCCTCAGTTTGCAAGATGAACCTGCTGTCTTTTACCTTTCAGCAAGGTCCTGCCTTTAGCAGAATGAAGAAGAGGTGCAGCAGATGCCAGCAAAAGTGAATATTAAATGAAACATTACCAAAACTTAACTGGTATTTCTCTTCCTCTTGCTGCATGGTATTTCAAAGTTTACATTGCCAATGATTTTAAAGAACACATAATAATAAATAATAATAATAGGAAGAAGAAGAAAAAAAGAAAAAGCAAATTTTGTTGACAGGAAAGGGAGGGTGCATACTGCTTGGGTATTAACCAATTTTAATATTAGCCAAATTATTTTGAAAATAATTTTAATGGAATTTAGAGGCTTACTTTGTATATAGCAGGCCAAGAAATTTGTACAAAGAAAACTGATACCTGAAAAGCTTGTCTTTTTGGAAAAATCTCATAAAAAATGCAAAAATGTTAGCTAGCTCTAATTATTTTTGTGCCTTATAAATAGGATTTTTTGCAGGATGAGAGTAAGGGCTAGTTTTATATTATAAGTTGGTGTTACTTTAAGTGTAATATTTATCTGAAATGTTAAATAGAAAGAAGATTAACACACTTGCCAATTTCTGTGTAAAGGAAGGACATTTACCCAGAAACTGCAGTAAGGGAGTGAGAATCCTTGCAGTCCTTAGAAGTCTGCCTAGGTTTACCCTTTTCAGGGCCACGTTTGACTTCATATGGAGCAGCTCCATATCATTCCATTAAATGATTTCATTTCACATCATTATAACTTATAATTTTGAACATGAACTATAAGAAGATGCTTTCCCCTAACTAGGTACCTTCTTTGGAACCCCCTCTTGTCTAATTGCTTCTGTAAAAGGCAATTTAGCTGCTAATGAAAGACTTTTTCTTTGCCCTCTTTGACCTTCAGGGAAACAATCTAAACAATAGGGACTGTGGTTATTCATCACAATAACTAGGAAAATCTAGGTCTTTGCAGTAGAGAAATGGGAACAATGGCCTATAGGAGGGAATGGGCTTAGAAGGGAACAGATGTTTCTGAGTCCCAGCACACCAGGAGAGGTTGCAGAAGATGATCCACAGTGACAGACACAGAGGACTGACTTGTAGACCATGATGGGGCAAAGCAGAGGAGCAACATGAGGTTGAGACTATGTATGAACTGAAAGGCTGCTTCATCCCAGACACATACCCAAAACGTTGAAATTCCTGGTAATCCAGGTAAGAAATGTACCATGATATCTTTCAAGCCCATGTGCAGTTTCCCTGACATGAAAGGAAGAAAGGAAAATTTTATGATTTGGAGTCTTCTCCAGCCACAGCCAGAACTTGGCTGGGGAACACACAAAGGCTTAGGAGATAGGAAGTGCTCAAAGGTCCCAAACCTTGCCCAGATGGAGAGACGTCTAGGAGACCTGAGCCCCGTATCCAGACTGTATTCATCCCAGCAGCAGACTCAGTAAGATTAGTCCACAAGCTATTTTAAAACAAGGTTAGAGTGGCTATGCCTCTGATACTAATTTCTGCCTGATCTAAGTAACAAGACTTCGCTTAGAAGAGTGTGTGTGTGGGAAACCACCGAGAACAGGTGCTTGAGCATGAGTGCTGGACTGCACCTGGTTTAGCTGCTTTTTTGCCTCTGTATACTAGTATATGGGAGCTAGTATATCGCAGCACAAGCTACATCAGAGGGATTGCAAACAATTCTAAAAGCATGATTCTCTTGATCACATTTCTCATTCCTTCTTCCCATCTTCTCCACTCCATTTACTCCAGATATACGGGGTCTATTTAATTAGAAAGCTGAAAGGTCAGATCGCAGCATTTCTGGTTATACAAATGCACAGCAAGTCAAGGATTTTAGACCACCCCTTCCAAATTCCATTAATTCTACAGACTCTTTTCAACTCTTTTCTACACCCCTTGCAGCTGAAGTTAAATGAGTCAGTCAGGTACTGAATGAAACCCCGGTTTGGTTTCTGCCAACACTCTTTATCCGCACTCCTTTCTAGGACTGAATTTTATGCCTCCAGTTAGTCAATTGGTTTTTACTCCAGCTGTATTACTGTACCCAGCTGAGCTTTTATCCCAACAGAATGGCCAGTCTTATTGTACCAGGGAGGTACTGTAACATACCCAGCCCAGTGCAGACATAGTCTGTAAGTGAGATGATCCCAAAATAACCACCACAGCAGTGACTCCCAAGGAGCAGCTGGCTGTGCTGCTCATCACTTTCTCTTCAGCTATTTTAACAATAACATTGGACAGACATTTTATCTGAAGTCACAAAAATGCAGGACAGCTTCACAAAAGACCTTTCAAGAGATCAGAATATGCTTAATTGATCCTGAATGGGAGATGAATAGGAAAAGCTCCTTCCTTCTCTTCTTTCAGATATAAACAAGACTCCTGCTGTTATCTCCAGTCTTTCCTTCCTAATCACAGAAGAGCCTAATTATATGACAGGCTGTCCTATTCTTTGTTCCTTTGACTGGCCAAATTACAGCTGTATGGTAAATGAAGAGGTGTCTCTTCCTTCTCCACTTTTCATACGTAATACTGACCAAAGAAAGAGCAAGTATACAAGCCCATTTGCCTGATACTGAAGCTGAGGATTAAGTAAACAGTCCATACCTGTTGTTTATCCTGAGTCAGGAGCAGTGACAACACACGCCTGAATGGTATTTCATCAGTATTTAATCCACAAGGCTGTGGCAGAACTGTTGAGTGATGAGAAGCCACTCATCTCCTTGGCCTTATGACATTGGCCAGACTTCCACAGAGGTCAAGCTGTATAAGACAGTGTTATGGCATCTCTTCACCACACTTCCAAGTTTCGCTCAAGCTGAATTGGTATTTATTTCAAAGTCAGCATGTTAGTAGAAGCTCTAGTTTTGAAAGCTATGAAAATATGTGGGGGGGTTGCACATAGCTCCTTAGAAAGAATCATTTTCTTCTTTCAAAAGCCAATGCATTGGTAAGAAATATGAAATTGTCTTGGGAACTTTATTTATACAACTTTGTCTAATCCGTGTAAGAAGAGTATGAACCTCCCATTTGGCTTTTTTTAGAATGTCTTTCCTGGTAGCAGTTTTTATTTTAAGCCTGAAAGTTGAGTGAAACTACCGGTCTCAATGTCAACACTATTGCAGCTCATAACTGGCCAGTCCATCAATTAAAAGACAGAAAACATGGGGGTTTTTTTTGAAAGAGTAGATTGTAACTTTAACCTGATTTCTTAGTAAAACAGTTTTTACAGCTTTTGAACTGCTAGATTAGCAAACCTGAAATTGATTTTTTCCTGCACATTAGCTAAACAAAGATTGATGTCCCATCTCAACTAAGAAGAATGTTAAAAAAAATCACGCCCTCTTAAAAGCAAAGAAAGATGTATTTACTCCTGTCTCACGAACACATAAGATGTGTTTTCTAACTAATATAAAGTTCTTCAAAACTCTACAAAATCTTTTGACCACAAAAAAAGAGAAACTATTGTTTCTTGGTTCACAATCAAGTTAAGATGGAATTCAATAGCTACAAACCTCTTCAGTTTAAGATGGGGAACACCTCACTGGAGTGTCCTCAGCTAGATGATCTTTTGCATATTCTACCCTACAACATATTTCTGTGGCTCAAGATCTGTTAAACAATTATTTACTACAGAGCGGGGGAAAAATAAACGCTGTGGAGACTGACCAGTTATCCCCGTGCTCTTAATGGCTTTCAGCTATTGTCTTCTCGATGTGTCAGTGGCTACTTCTATGGCCAACAGCAGCTGCTGGTGGTGCTTTTGTTCTCATCTCAGCACAGAAGCTGCTTCTCACTTGCGGTGCTGACATAACACCAGTGATTCTTGTGCTTACCATCGGTTAGTTTAATTGCTATTCGTGGCTGAGATCAGCAAGAATTCTTTTCCTTTAATGCTGGCAAATCTCTGTTATTATCACTTTCCACTGAAGTAATTTCAAAATGCATATGCCCCATTAAAACTCTATTTAGTGAATGATAGTGAATAAAACTGGGAAAAAACCCGCAGAGCAGTCCTTGTTATTTAACACTACCTAATTTAGACTTGGAGTGGAATGGCATAACAGTAAAGAAAATTATATTTTCATCTTTCTGTATGCACTGGTTTCTAGCAAGCAATGCAGGTCAAAAAGAGAAGCCAGAGTAGAGCCATAGGACTACTCCATCATGGTGGAAACAAGGTCTAGCAAGGCAGGAGGGAAGAAACCTGGATATTGTTCCTTACTCTACTACTCACACACTGCAGTGACCTGGGGCAAGTTAGGCATACTCTCAAAATTGTCCATGCCTGTAGCAAAAAGTAGGCCTATGTGTTCCACTTCTGCTTCCCATGATAAGAGAATATGTACATCTAATTACACCACCAACACTGCTTCAGCAGAGCCACATCCTTTCCATTTTGAGGGACATGCCTATACAAAAATGTACAGTTTTTACAAGCCTTCTCCAAACACTGCTGTAACTCCAGACTTTGATGTTGCAGCACTACCAAACTATCAAGCTGCAAGAAGGTTTTTACCATCTCATACCAGCCCTCTCATGCCTCAGCACCACCAACAGTCCCACACAAGGTTCCAAAAGTTCATCTACTGTCTGTGCTGTTTCTTCATCCTCTTCAGGCCAGTCCACCCTGC
>JAVJGI010000001.1:32687405-32705571 GCA_035590275.1 Ibycter americanus
CCTTCTCTGGAGACATTCAAAACCTGCCTGGATGTGATCCTGTGCAACCTGCTCTAGGAGAACCTGCTTTAGCAGGGGGTTGGACTGGATGATCTCCAGAGGTCCCTTCCAACCCCGACCATTTTGTGATTTTATGACAGCCAGAGCAGACTGCAGAGATAAATTAGTTCATACTGCTGCCTTCTTGAGTCCCTCCCCAACAAGCAGCTGGTTCAGCAGCCACCGGTGTTGACACAGGTGCACCACCAAATTCAGTGAGGATCTGTGGAGGCCGTGGTGGGTCTGATTGCGTGACCAGGCCCTCATATGCAGCAGTGAAGCCCATTAGAGTGTGTACTGTAGGTACAGTGATCCACATGTTTAAGGTTAACCAGTGTGATGGGCTATGTGAACACAGAGCGCACTGGCCGCTTTGCTGCTACCCCGTCTCATAGTGGGCATTTTGGAGCTGCCCATAAACCTGTGCCCTATACTGTGTATGGCCTTTTGTGAGTGAAGGGAACTCTACTGAGCATTCGTTAGAGAGTCTCCTGTCCTGACATTTCTTTTATGTAGGTATGGTCCATGATGGCTGATAGGCAGTTTCCATCACAGAGTTGCAATGGCCTTTAAATCTGGCAGTTAAAAAAAAAACCAACAAAGCCAAAAAAGAGCAGAGATGCATCAAGGACATAATGTTCTTGATGAAACAGACTCAAATCCCTGAACAACAAAGAGAGGGTTTTTTCTTCTTTAATTATCTAGATCATTTGGCCAGCTGTGAGCCATGAACCCAGCTGGTCAGCCATGGGTGTGAAAGGGAGGTCCGCTGGGTTGCTTTGTTAGTATAACTCTTCAGTCCACATTAAAAACTAAACATAAATATTACCTTCATTGCAAAAATGATTCCTTAGACTTGTACCTTAGGCAAGGTATCTGGGATGGGCAGGAGGAAGAGTATGTTAGGAGATGGATCAGCAAGGTCCTGATTCACCTTAGCAAGGGAAGCAGCTCTGGGGGCTGGCCAGCTTCTCGGTTGGGTTGTTTAGTTGGATCTTAGCAGAGCTGTGATCCAATTCTGTATCTTGTGCAGTGGGTAATTGCAGTTGAATTAGAGCCTCAAGAAAGTAATTATGAGAGGCATTGTGGAACACCCTGCTAACCCAGCAGTAAATTAAACCACAGGCTGGGAACAACCAGAGATAGTGAGATTAGAGCCTGCTTTTGGTTATTTCTTTCACTTCTGGTAAGTGTATGTCTTTCTTTTTTCTACTCCTAAGGCTGAATGTTGGGCCTTGGAGTGGTAGGCTAGAGTTGCTCCTGTGATCAGCCAGGAAGAGACACTCCACGTCTCTTGGAAGAAGGTTCTGAAACTAGACAGGAAAAAATATGTTGGTTTTGGAGCTGGAGAAAAGTCCTGTAAAGCAGAGAGGAGAGACCCAAAGTTGAACACACAGTGAAAGACTTGCTCTGAAAAATTCTGCAAGTTTCCTCACCTGCCTTATTTTATATGTATACATTTTTATATGTATAAAATTGTTTCATAATACAGATACTTAAGAGTAAGGACTTAAAGTTAGAAAGTTGCAAGACAGGAGAACCTGATTTCAGAAAAACTGTTTTAAATTGATTACTTGTTCACAAGCAAACCTTGAAGGAGAACTGTGAAACACTTAATAGCAGGAGTAAAGTGCAAGTTCAGAGGGCGAGTTTCTGCAGCTTTTGTTCATGTAGCTAGTTCAGAAAGTATTGGCAGGCTTTTTCATTTTTTATTGTTAAATGTTTAATTCACAACCAGCTCAAAGGTAGTCCTTAGGCATCAAAGAAGATACCACTGCAAAATTATGGTTGAGTTATTTCCCCAAATTATGCATCATTTTTGAATATTGTGCAAAATATATTCTAAGGAGCAGAGAGCTGTCTTTTGACCTTTTAGAAAACTATAATTTTTGTATGCCTGCCTTTATTAATGCCCTAATAAAATACGGAATATACTCTTATTGTTATATGAATTTTAACCCATCCTATGCTTGGATCTTTACACTGATGCACTGATTTTCCACAGCTGAGGATCTGATCCAGTTCAGACTCAGCTTTTTTTGGCAATTGTGCCATTTGTGAAATCATTCCTTGTTTGAATTCTCAGCTGTAATTTCAGAATAGAGGAGATGTCCATATTTGGCAGATTAAAAGCCCCTGATAAAGCCCAAGTAGGAACATGGTGCATCAGTAAGCAAAGCAGAAAATGGGGCTCCTCCTTGCTTCTTGGGATTAGAATAGCATCCCTGAAACAGCAGAAGTCTGTTGGGATATCAGAGCAATTTACATGTCCTTTCAGCTTTACTGCAGGCTCTTCATGGCTGGCCAGTCCTTCATTGTGAGCCCCTTGAGTTTGGAAAGTCCCTCAGACCAAATCAGAAATAACTGCTGCTAATATAGATGTTCCTATATTTGGGTTTTCAGCACAGCTGTCTTCTCAGGGCATGTCTGCACAGCAGTGATAAATTGTAGACAGCCTCCTTTCCCACATCACACTCTTCTTTCTTGCTTGCATTAATGTATTTGCAGCTGAACAGAAGTCTGGAATGTGTAAGTAGTGATAACTCTTTATGTTACTTTAAAATGTTTTCCTTGGCCTCTCATCTGGATATTTGAGATGGTCATAACTCTAATTCCAGAAAGAGATGAGAGTCGCTGAATGCTCAGAGGCAAAATGTATTTTGTGCTGGTTTCTCTACCGCTAACCTGCTCCGTGACAGTCTGCATGAGAGGCAGCAGGGAAAGGGTGGTGTGTCCCCTGCAAATTATCCTCAGCTCATTTTTTACTTACATAAACTGAGCACAAGACCGTGTATGTAATTCATATGCATGCACACGTATGTATGCGTATGTACCATATGAGTTTATTAAGTGGGAAGAATCTGTGACACAGTCTGGGATTGCAGATACTGTCATTGAGCTGGAATTTGGGACATACAGTAATCCCCACAGTGAATGCTTGGTTTTGCCTCCCGACGTTTCATAACAACTCTTGATGTGTGTTTGACATGACTGTTGTCCCTTAACACTAGTTTTCAGGCAGTGAAATGAATGCATAAGCAGCTCTGTTTCTTCACCTACCCCTTGCTTTATGAGGCTTCTGTGTACTTCCCCAGTGTCCTCCATCCAAGGTCCTTTTCAGGCAGGAATGAATTAAACATCTTGATGGCCATATAGTGGTATCCTGCTTTTGTGCAGAGGTAAGAAGACTAGGGTAGAGGAAGCTAAGTCACACAGGTGATTGCAAAAGCTTTTATCTGTATTTTAGCCCAAAGGTAAACAAAACACTTGCTGAAAATTGGATGTGTTTTGGAAACTGGAAGTACATTCCTTGGGTGCTCCTGAACACATTTTCTTGTATGAGTTTCCCACAGTCACTATAAATACCGAGTATTCTTTCTATGGAAAATACAGCACCTAGCACTGTATTATCTAACTGCTGGTAACACACTGAGAGCCTCTGTTTCATGATTCTGGGTTACATGTTTCAACCTAAAGACCAATTTCCCTATTCCTCTCCTACAAAAGCAGACACCTTGGAAGTAGCTAGGATTTTATATGCTGTTTGTATGGTTCGGAGAGGAACCCTTAAATCACCCCTGGTGTTTGGCCCAAGCTTTGTACAGCATGATGTGATTTCACAAGAGCTGCCTCTAAGTGGTATTTTTCAACATAAATTTTAAAGCAAAGTGCAACCTACTTTGGAAAGCAGACATTCACAGAGGTATGTAAGAACTGTAACAGAGAAAATAATTGCGGTCCTCTAGAATTAGGCAGGGTAGGAAGCCTTCTCTAAATACATGAGACATCATAGTCTGGAAAAATGTCTCAGTGATCTGTGTTTTACTTTTGGCATAGTAAATGGCAAGTCGTGTAGCCCTATAGAGTTTGCCAATTTACACCTACATACCACCGTTTCCTGACCGGACATTGTCACCTACCTCTCCCTCAGGACTCTTGTAAGAGTGCATCATAGGCATGATGCAAAATTCTGGTCTCAGTTAAGCTGATATAAATCCATAGTACTTTGCCTGACCTCTTGGGAGTTTGTCTGGATTTTATATTTGGTTGTTATAGTTCTGGTTTTGCTTAGAGAAGACTATAAGAAGCAGTCTGTTTTGGCTTAGACCTTGCTTTCTTCTGTCCTTTTACTTCAAATGTAGGACATGAACTTGCGTTCACTGGGAGTGCCATATCCAACTTTCTGGAGGCACATTTCTTCATCTCCAATCTATCAACGTTTCTGTCTATTGCCATGTAACATATGGTGCTGATTCTTACTAAATAACAGTGATTTACAGTTGTAAATGCTTAACTTAATGCTACATTATTTAGAAATTGATACTTAAATTGAATTGATTATATTTCTACACCCTTAGCTATTTTATTTTTTTTTAAAGAAAAAGGCTGACTCTGGCACTGGTAGATGATGGTCCAGTATCTCCACTAAAAATCCTTCAAGGTCTTCCTTTGGTTGTCCACATACAATGATAGCCTCATTCTAAAATGCTCGTATTTCCTTCTTATTAAAATAAAACATTGCAGTTTTGATATTGCTGGCGGTGATTTGACTGATGCAATGCTAATGACTCCAATGGATATACTTCTGATTTGCATTGAGATTGTGGAAAAGCAGGACTGGTCCCCAGATGGAGGAAAATTAAAAGTCCAGAGCTTAGTTCTTGCCTGCTTTGCATAATGTATGGTCGCTTGCAGGATGGGTGCAAAATTTAAGATTCAAGAGAGTGGGCAGTCAGATTTTTCTAGTTTTTAAAAGTGAGGTGGTGGGCGGGTGAGCAGTAGCTACTCCAACGTCATCCCCAGCTTTGCCTGTGGCATCCTTGGAGACTATGGCAATTTCATTTCCAGTCTGCAAAATAGGGTGAATAATACAACATGCTTAAATCAAAGTGTTGTTGAAAAGATTAATTATTTCTAAGTACACTGAAGCTAAATGCAAGTACTAATAACTAGAATTTGTAAAATGTTAGTTTTAGAGCCCTGTGGATGTGTAGTTGATTGATTGGCACTGAACAGACGAGTATGTAGAGTTCTAGAAATTCTTCCCTGTTAAGATAACAACTGTTGTCATGAAGGACTAAAAGAAATTTGGTGTCATAAAGTACAAAGGAAAATTTAATGATTCGGTTAAACTAGAGGATGGATTTCTTATTTTCAGGGTAGGAACGTAAAGAATTTGCATAAAGTAATTGCAGGAAGAAAATTCTAAGTTGTTTGCCATTCCCGGCACTTTTTTGTCATTGTGTTGTCTAGCACAAGGTCTCTTGGGTGTATCCTAGACTGAAGTTGCTGGTGCCCTTCTCATGCAAAAGAGCTCTTGTAACCTGGGTGCCCATCTTCCTAGCACCGCCCGCTTCAGCCCTGGAGTGATGGTCCCCTTCATGGACCACATGAGCAAAAAGGAAAGGAAAATAGATTTAGCCAAGTAATTTCTTACCCTGCACATTCAAGCGTTACAGGATCCTAGAAAGATTCCAGTCAACCCTTGCCTTGGACCCATAAGTTGCTTTTCTTTCCTTTTGAGAGTTCAAAGTTAATGTCCTCTGGTTAGAAGCCTTTCTTGTCCCCTTAGGCTGATTCTCTTCTACATTTTTCCATCTTCTTTTGCCTTCAGTAGGAAAAATCCCAAGAATTAGCCCTGCCTGTTGGTTTCTCTATGGAGAACCATTAAGAGGCAATGGAGCTACTTGCTGGAGCACAGGAAAAAACAGAATTCGTGATTTCTCTGTTATCTGTAGCAAGCAGAAATGTGCTCTTACAAAATGGGGGTTCTACTTCACAGAGCAGGCTCTGATCCAACGTGATAAAATACATGTCTATTGGATAACAAGCATTTCACGTTCAGATAAGGGCATGTTTGTGATGTGTCACAAGCACACCTAACAGAAATACTAGAGATGTGCTGATTTAATTTTTCTTAAAGATGTGGATACCAGGTGTGTCTCAAAACCTGGACTGATTCTTGAAAATACTGCTCTCATTTTGATGGGTTATATATATATTATGCTTACATGAAACAACTGAAGTGAGAGATGGGCACTTAAATTTTTCATCTCTAAAATGGTAATGCTGTGAGAGTCTTGAGGAACAACTAAAGACCTTCAGTTTATAATGCCTTATCTGGAACCATTGGTGGAGTGGAAGAACTTTTGTAAGTGAAAAAATAAGAATACTTTTATAGTAAAGTGCTTGATGCTAGGACCTTTCTAAGCTTCCCCCACCCCCCAAAAGTTCTAAAATACCTGGGTTTGTTCCCTTTTTACCCCCATATCTTTATTGATCTGGATTTCTGTTGTTGCCTTAGATTACTGAATAACTTGAAAGAGACTGTTTATGATATTCCCAAGAAAAATGGAAGCAGAGAATGTAATAAATATCACAAGAACGTTCTCACAAGACTTTCCCCGAAGTTTGTATGGATTCAAAGGGTTTTGTTTGCTCAGATGGCATTTGCATCCTTCGGTGACCGGTGATCAAGCCAAAGCTCAGTTCTGAGCTCTGAGGTTGCTCTTCTCAGAAGTTACTTTTCTCAGTATGGTTGTTTCTCCTGCAACTTCCTAATGCATTTTGTTTTAAGGATGTAGGTAATTTTAGATCTGCATATTTGTCTGAAATAGCAGGCGGTTGAGTGCCAAAGCAGAAGAATAAACCTGTTGTTAAAATTCTGGAAGTGCATCACTGTCTGTTCTTTTTTCAGTGAATCCACAGGACTCCTCCTAAATTTACCCAGAGTCTGGCACAAGAAACTTAGTATGTTTTCACATTTGTCTGTATATTAAGTTCATTGTCATAGATAATGTCTTATTTGTAATGAAAATATGAGGAGGTCTTTTAGTGGTGAGCTAAGGGGTATGGTGAACTTCTCAGTTTCTTAAAACATTTCATTACAGATTTTTTTCCTCCAGGAAAGGGAATATCTGGTGGCTAAAGACATAGGGAGGACATGTTCACAAATACCACTACAGGAATAAATCTACCGTAATCTTTCCTGAAGAAAGTATTATCTAATGATCCTGTTATCAAACTTAAAAGAACCTGAATTATTTTATGACGAAGTTACAGCCATATTAAATTAAAATATGTACTGTATGCATCTATTTAAGTTAAAGCAGCATGCAATGCAATCCGTCATAAATGAATACCTGATAAAGGCATGCATTGACTGTAGAGGGTTACACCCCTGACAGGTTATCACTGCTGCTACAGGAGATACATCTAGCAGGAGCAGGGTAAGGGCGCCTTTCTTGTTCATCTTAGGTATCTTTACCCCAAGTGGGTATTTTCTGTGCTAGGAGCCAGTATTGCTGGCATGTTAGGAAACAGAACTGAGTGAAAACACACTATGTTGGCATGACTTCCATTTAATCTGCCACGTGCAAGTGCATGTGTTTGTGGGGACAGAGTGCTGTTGATCACCCACCTCATATTTGCTGATGGCTGCTGAAGCAGTATCCACCTCTGAATTGAAAAAGAGATTTTGTCCGTTTTTATGTAAATGGTATGTCTAGGGATGATGTGTAAGACAGGTCAAACTCCAAGGCATTTCACCTGGGAGGTGCAGGTTTACCAGAATGCCGTGGCCTAGACAAGTTGCAAACCCCGCAGTGCTGTGGCCATGGGGTGCCAGCTGTGTGCTGGTCTGCTGCTGGGTGTGCAGCCGGGCTGCTGGAGCAGCACTGGTGTTGGAGTTGGCTGGGTTTGAAGTTACCAAGGCAGAGATGTGAGCGCAACCAAAAAACAGCACAGTCTTAAAAGTGTGAAGAGGACCTTTAACTTTCAAGTGCTTTGGCCGTTGTAAGCATTAACCCAATGAAACTCAGCACTTATCCTGCTTTCTGGTTTCCTGTGTGATCCGCAGTGCCCCTTTGCTCTCTGAACCTTCTTTGTAGGTACAAGATTTTCAGCTGCGCAGAGCCCCAGGCTAACGGGGTCCCTTATGGGCATTTTGTACCAGTGTAGCCCTTGCATAAGAAAAGCTGTATACATAAAAGGAAAATCAAACCCTCTGGTTTCTGTCATTGACTTCTTGTTAAATGCACGTATGCCATGTGTAGGCTAATGTCTTCCAGGCTGCTGGCGTTATTGGGGTGCCCTGTGTCTGGCTGTAGCTAAGCAGTAGCAACCCAGTTCCAGCAAAGGAAATAGTAAGGCTCATTAATCTCTTTTCGTCACTTACTGGGTCTTTGAAAGACAGCAGTGATGCAAGAATAAAAAATAGCTGAAAGACAATATCTTATGGGGGAAAAAAAAAAAAGACACACATCATAAATAACCTCACTGAAATATAAGGACCATTATCCTGAGTCAGATTTCAATTGGAAGCGAGTCAAAACAGTTTGACAAAGTACAGCTGCATCTCTAAGTAGGGAAGTTCAGAGATGTTTCAGTCAGATTTGTGGCCCAATGTATGTCTAGGCATGCATCTCCAAGATGATGCTTGGACATAGTAATGCCAATTGTCTGGGTATGAAATGACAATATTTGCTATCACTTCTGCTAATATTGGCTGCCAGAAAGAGACATTGGGGAATGATCTCTCTATCTGTCTAGAGCTAGAATCAAAATCCTGATATCGATCATCCTTGTTCCCCTTGTCATTTCTGTTAGCTGCCCTTGGAGTTTACTTCTCCCTCATACGTGATTTCGTAGGTTGCTGTTTGATCTTATGTGTTAAATTTAGCATTTTACTGTGACTTTATGATCACAGAGTCCCGGTTACTATGTTAGAAGTACCCACAGGCACCATGCTATGGAGTCTGGAAGAAATGTGGCTAGTATCACTTGTATAACTTTGTGTTCTGATGGTCTTTTTTTTTTTTAAGGGGGGGGAAATGTTAATTTAAGAAAAACATGGCTTTATTTTGACCCTCATTTTGCAATTTTGTGGGGTTTTTCTAATAGCCTGACTCTTGCCTATACCTGTAGAATTAAAATGTGGTGTTGAGCAAGCAGTCAGGAGGATCTGGTTTTGTCGGTAGTAATTTTCCTTCTTAAGAAATAACACATGGGACTTGCACACTTCTCTGGCAAGGCTGTTGGTTCATAATTGTGTAATCTGAGCTTAGTCGCTAGAGAAGTTTAGAAAGAAACATAACACTAAACCCTCAGCATTTGAGGTCTCCGCATTTTGTTGTGATTTCACTAAACTTTCTGAATTTTGAGGAGTCGTGCAAAATGCAAAGCTTTGTAGGGTTATTTTTATGTATGCCCATCAAAATAGGCCACATAGGTTTGCCATAAACAGTTAATTTTTCATTTTGTTGTTGTTGTTGTTGTTTTGTTTTTACTTTCAGTAAACTGGGGAAAAGCAAAAAATGAGGAAACGTTTGTGTGGAGGCTTAATCTTCTTTTATTAGATCACCAGCTTTAGCTAGAAGAAAAGCAGAAAAACTGTCGGGTATAAAGAGGAATCGGTACATTAAGCGTGTCTCAGTCTAACTCAGGAAAGTTCCCTTACTCTGAGAAAAACGCACAATTTGTACAAAAGAGGATATAGGTGATAGAGAGTTAATTTGCCCACTTGGAAACAGGAACATAGAGATGAATGCTGAATCCAGTACACTCCTATTTCTAGAACTGTCTCCTAGAAAGTGCTCATCAAAATCCATGTTAAAACCATTTACATTTTTCACCCATATTATTTTTGATGGAAGTCCATTCCTGAGTGCTGTATTGTGAAGTTTACAAGCCTTCTTGCTTCCAGGCTTAATAATACTTGACTACTTTCTACTATAGTTATTTTCTGTATTTTAATGTTCTCCTAGCAATCCTCTCCTGCACCCATTGAGGTCTGTATCCATCTCAGGAGCCTGTAGCCGGAGCCATGCTCAGGCTTCCAGAGAAGGTCTCACGTGAGCCTTCTTGCCCTTCCCTTTGACTGGCTTCTTGCTTCCCTTACAGTTACTCTCTCAAACCCATCTTCTCCATTTTAACTAAGGGTTCCCGTGTAGATAATAAATACTTTGCCAGAGTCCAGAGAGATAAGGTCGCTATGTTGTCTTGAAAATTAATCATACTTGAGGAAGCTTATTAGTTTGGTTTAGTTTGCTCTTGATAAATCCATGTTGATTTTCATGCCATTTGTCTACACCTCTTTTAGGTATTCCCTCATTGAAAAGTTGTTGTAAACCCTTACATGCTAGTAAGGTCAGATGAATAGGCCTATATTTGCATGAATCACTTTCCCCTTTCTGAAGTACGTAAGTCATTTTATCTGCTAATCTTCAGCCATATAGTTCCACCCTGGCTTAATTATTTGTTCAGATGCCCAACCTATAATTTGGTGTGCCAGTTCTTTCAGAAGTCGGAAGCTGTGATCATCTTGTTCTCCTGACTTGAAGGAATTTCGGAAATTGAGTTTTGCTTCCACTTTGGATTTGATTATTTCCATTTTTATACCCGTGACTGCTTTTTCCCATATCACCATCAACACCAATATCTTTATTGTAATTTAATTTCTGTGGCAGAGTTTGCTACTCTTTCATCTCCCCCTGTTGTCACTGCATCATTGCCCAGCCTAGTCCAAGATGTTCACTGAATTCTACCATTAAAGGTGGAATCCTAAGAAAGAGCTACTAGTTACCCATTTTCATGAAAATCAATGGTAAAACTCTCCATGTGCTCCCACTGAAATTTTGCACAAACCTTACTTTGCTTTCTGAGGGAAAAAATGTGACAGAGGTGACAGGTGTAACATTTCAGTACTGCCCCAAATAATAATTTTTCTGCAAAAATATATTTGGTTTTTTTTTATTATTATTATTATTTTATTTTAGGGGGAAAAACCATGAGCTGGTATTTTTAGAGGGAAAAAATCTACCCAGACAACACTGGCCTGCTTGTAGAATGATGGGAGCTGTAGATTGCATAAATATGCACTGCTTGTCAAACTAAGAGATTGTTTCACTGTAAACCTCTGCTTAAATGGCTGCATTTTGCAGACGATGTTTAAAGTGTCTGCATTCTGAGGCTGGAGATATGCACTTAGGCTATTGGCTCTATAAAACCAGAGTCAAATCTTACCTCCCTTACCTGGGACTGCCTCTGTAACATTTATAGGACTGGCCTCTCAGCATGCAAAGGTACATGCTTCAAACTCTCTCTTCATTAGCAAGCACAGAATTTACCTGGCAATAAAAGGTATCTTTGTATCTTGTATAGTCACAATAATGTTTATTTAAATATGATCTGATTCCCTCAGCACTTTTATTATTTACCAATAGAAAAAATGACACCATTACTTTTCTTGTGAATTTTTAAAAATGACAATAGTGCAATTAAATTACTGAATTCATTTATATTTAATTGTACTTTTGGTTTTAATGTGCTATTGGAGGACATTTCTTTCCGTGACTGTTAGTTTTCCATGCAACATAAGAAAATCTAAAGCTATATTAAGGAAATATATTACATGGGCAAGACAAAGTCTCATTAGTGTTATTTATGGCATGCTGAAACCTCATTAGGAGAAGGTATGCTGGATTCAAAAATGCATTACTGAGAATGGTTTTTTGGGGGGGTTAGGAGAGAAATTGCTTTTATTGTGTTTCTTTATCACATACAGAGTGGTTAGTGGACATGTTGGTTTCCTAAAGCATAAAATAAATTAAGATAGAAGAAAAAGAGTAATTAATCCAAGTAGTAAGTATAACCTCATTACAGATTGGGAATAGCTTCCACATGGTCACAAGGAGTTTCTGTTTACTGTTCACCTTAGTTTCAACTAATCATTAATTTTTAACTTCTTTCACTGGAGGTAAAAAGTGATATTTTTCAGCACAGTAGTTTGCATCTTAAGCAGTAATAATGTGCTTTTAGTGCACTTCAGACCAGGGATGAGTGAAACTCGAGGTGCAGAGTCACAAATAGCCCAATTTAGGTAGTAGCATTTGCTCTAATGAGAGCTATATATCCAGTCCTGCGTAAATATTGTTTGGTAGGCATACAAGGAAACCATTATTTGCAAGTAAATGAGAACAAAAGGAAAGTCCCTGAATTGTCAATCTCGGGCGGGAAGGTCATTCTGTGTGGGCAGTATCCTTCCCCAGGCTGGCGCCGCTGACGTTACGTCCCAGGGACTCAAGCAGCTCCAAAATGAAATCCTTCCATTCCTGCAGCCCTCCATCCCCACTGCTGCCAGCCAGACCAGATGTGATCAGTTAGTTCCCCTCCTTGTCTGCTCCCTCCTGCTGCTGGTCACTGTCACCGCTGCTGCACAGCTGACAAACTTCCTTACGCTGGCGCTTCACCAGGCTGCCTCCTGACAGCCACGTTACCTGCTAGCCACACACATTGTTTTGACTTCTTACGCCAAATCCACTTAATGCTAATGTGTCACACAACTGCTCTGATGGCTGTGGGTATTCAGGCTCCCTACGCTGTGCCTGTTGCTAAAACATGAGTACCTGCGGGGCTTTTCAATAGTAAAACATCTATTTTTTAACTAATAGTTCTTCTTACAGCTACTCCATGTGTGGCATCCATGATGGCATCTGTAACATTTATGAATGTGGTTTATGTGGTTTGTGATAGAAGTTGGGAATACATGCTAGCTCACCACCAAGGCTGGATCAGCTTAGTGAACCCAAACGTGCTGCACACCTGCTCTCCTTGTGGGTTTTTCCCCCAGTATGCCACCTTAGGGTTCCTCAGAGCCCCTTAGGTGTCAAGGGGTAACTTTATGATAGAGTCACACAATTATTGTAAGCATAGTTATCAGTTGACAGATGACGAACACCAGGGTTTTTCTGTGGGCAAAATCCTTACTTTAAAAGGATTTATGAAAACCTAGTAGTTGGACTAGATGCTATCCCTTTTCCCCATCCTTTCTCCACCTAGTCCCTGTAGCCATGCCTGTTTGTCTTCTTATAGTTGCAGTGAACATAATATCATGTTACTGCAGCTCCTACAAACTACATCTGGAATGATGACCCTATTGAATTACTCCCTGTAGTAGTAGGAAGTAGTCTCCACTTAATAGTGATCTATTTATACAGACAAAGCAGACTGGGAGGAGTTGGAAGGAAAACATGCGGGCAAAACAAACAAAGTGATGAATTTTAGAAAGTAGATGAAAACTACCTTCTTTTTCTGTTAGTTTTCTTCTTTTAAAAGGTTTTCGGGAGAAGATGAGGGAGGGAGGGTATCTCTCTATGAGGATAAAGAGAGATGAGGAGATTGAAAGGGACTCAGGAAGAAGTAAAAGAAAGTGTGAAGAAAATGGGTTTTGAGGAATGGTTCAGCAGGTTAGTGGCCAGTAGCAGAGGATGTTTGCAGTAAGGCCATAGGAGGTGGCTGGTTACATCTTGATACTGTCACTGCGCCCAGGGCCCAGCTACAGCTGATGTCCTTTTCCTGAAGTAGCATCAGAAAGTGCTGCCCATCAAAATGAGGGCAGTTTGCTGTCAAAATGCGTGTGTGTATCATCTCAGTTTGCTCTGGGTCCTTACTGTAAGGCTTCTGCCTTTGGAGGAAAAGATACAAAAAAGAGGACAAAAGGAACAGGGCTAGAAGGTAAGGACAAGCTGAATTCACCCAGGAAAAAACAAAACTGGATATTTCAAATAAAGAAAGAGATGAGAGGAGTAGATAAAAGTGAAGAGCTGATGAATATCCACTGGCTTTTTTCAGAAATGTTTTTCTGCTCAGATTCACATAGATGAGGAACAGGAAGATGATGTTGTGCTTGTGCCTTAGGGAGATCGAAGCTGTGGGTCTGAGGGTTGCTGGAATGTGTGGAATAAACAGTCTCAGTCTTTCTTCTTCCATCTGTAATGCAGCTATCTTCTGCTGTGTGAAGAGGAAGCTATGACAAGGTCTTATGCTCCCTCCTCCAAGCCTACCCTGCACACTCTCTCGTTATTGCAGTGAAGATGACCAGTACTTACATTTTCTCCTTTGCCAGCCTGCCCTGTGCTCTAGCTTACCATGTAGATTGACCAGTGCTGCCTTTTTTGTGACAAAATTAAGAAACCTTGCTAAAGACCCTAATATCCCACATTCAATATGTGCTTATGTTCATACCGTTGTTTTGATGGTTTCCCAGCACTCCTGAAGCCATAGAGTGTGGTGAGCTTGTCCAGAAGATAACCAAACTAGTTGGAAAGAGCTGGCAATATTCCTGTATAACAAATCCAGGCACAGCCCTGAAAACAGTTGCAGCATGAGGTGCTATATGTTAGGCAGGGGATCTAAGCCACCCTGACACGTGAGCTGTAAGACAGTTTGTGTTAGTGGCATCTACTTGCAAGGTGAAAGGGGAGACCCCATGGCTGTGGAAAGGGACAGGGTGGCAAGCACCCTAGCATTACCTCTAGCTGTAAATAAGCAGCACGTCTGATTTAGGCAAATTAAGAAATCAGAGCAAACTCACTCAAGTCCACATGGGTCTTGTGGTTTTGACTTCAGAATTTTTATCCTCTGTCATTTGGGATGATACTGGTAACTTCCTTGACATGGGGAATGTTAGTCTGTCCTTCTACTGGTATCATTGTAATTTGAAAACATGCCTTTAATAATAGTTCTTAATAGCACTACAGTATAAGGGTAGTGTATGCTAAAGCTAGTAGACTCCAAACGCATTTATGATGAGCCTAGGAAAGCTTTGTGTGATTAAGGTGAATATTTCTGTTATGGCCACTTGTTTTTTAAAGTATTACTGTGAAAGGGGTAAGCAAAGAAACCACGTCAGCCAGTCAGTGCTCTCACTGCTAGCTAAATTTCCCTTTGGGAGGAAAAGGGAAAAGCCAGGATTCTTTTGCATTTGTTTTTGGAGCATTTGCATCCTCAAATAAGTAAAAAAGGAGTAATGTTCAAGTGCGGCCAAATTCCTGGCAGACTGTGACACTTTCACAATAATCATCACGTTGAGGGCTGGTGTCACATGGAGATTTTCTGGCAGTACTTGCACAGAGGCCTACTTCGGAAAGAAAAGCAGGCAGATTCCATTCCAGTTCCACTCTAAAGAGGACATGAGAGGAAAATGACAATGAATTTGATTGTTACTTTCTTTGAGTTTCACAAAATGAGGGTGTCTCCTACAGCAGTACACAAAGGCTGCAAGAACTTTCACCTGTCACTGGGGAACCTGCCTCGAGATTTGATGCAATATATTACTTGAAAGATTTATACCATTTTCCCTTTGTCTGTTTTGTACATTGTTAATGTTACTAATCTTCTATTATCAGGAATAGAGCAGGCTATTTGTTGCTCAAGTGTCCGTGATGATATGTGAGAAATTAATCTGAAGACAGTTGGAAGTTCTCCACCACATCGGCATTGATCGGGTGGAGGAACTGAAGATTATTAGTTTGCAGGAATGCCTGCTTTTTATCATAATGCCTAAATAAAAGCAGTATAATTAATGAGAGAGAGGAATAGAATGTGCAAAAAACAAGGCTCTGCCTTGAACATGGCACAGCAGTCATTGCCCTTTTATTAACGGGAAATGAAAAATAGCTGTTGGTGACCTTACTGAGCTCTGCAAGTTTGTTTGTTAAACAGGAGGTGGTTGTGTTGGAGCCAGACACCTCTCTTTCTTTCTGTAATTTTTATTTCAAAGAATAATTTTCAAAGAATTCAAGAGCAGTCAAAACTCATCCAAGGATTTGGGGAAGAGGGCAGTAAAATAGCTGTGCTGTGACTCCCATGGATCTCCATGCTCTCCAAGGGGGAGGCGGGTGAAAATGGTGAACCTACCCCAGAGAATGAAGCAGGATAGGTTGATCTGATCAAAATAAAGCTTGAATACTTGGCCAGTGATGTTATATTGATATTTGCCCCCAGGAAAATAAATTTATGGATCAAAGACCATTTTTGGGGAAACTTACCCATTTGCACTGTGGATCCCATGGCAGGTGCGGGGTGGCCAAGGAGGGGTTGTCCTCCTTTGGAGGGGTTGGCTTTCCTTGTTACCCTTGGGGTGTCAGAGCCAGCACAAGCCAAGACCAGCAGTCTGCGGGTCCCAGTGAGCCTCCACTGAGCACCAAGCGCACCAACCTGTGCTACTCTTCACCACAGCCAATAATTATTTCATTGTTAAATGCAGGCAGTGCCCTTGTTAACTCCGCAAGGATGAGCAGTGACTTCATAAGAATGATTTAGAGAGGTTTTTTGGTAATTAATTGTTTACCGTAGCATTTTCAGATTCTCTATTTTCAGTAGCTGTATGACCTAAAGTTATATTGTGGGGAAAAAACCCCAAAAGAGTTTTCCTTTGCTCTCTTCTTGTTAGTTAAGCAGATCCTTGCACTCAGGTTTTCTAATTTGTATGGAGTTGTAAATATTAGAAATGAGAAAGACCGAGTAGTCCTCCTAGTGAAGGATTGTTCTTTTCTTACAGACATCATTCTTTTTCTAGCTTAGTTTTATGTGACTCAGTTGATGAGACCAAGAATGTTCAACAGGGTATTGTTTCTGATACATAATTTTAAAGGTGGGCATACAGATGGTCATAAGATCAAAGCCAGTGTCATTACTTTATCTTCCAAAGGTCACGGTACCAGCACTCTTCATTTAAATCCCGAAGTGGGTCTGAGTATAATGTATTTAGTTGCCTATAATGCATTTAGAAATAATTTTGTGCTGGTTTTGAAAGGGATTTGGTTGAGGTGGGCATCTCAGGTCCCTCACTACATCTGCTGGTGGTCCCTGAAATCTGTGGCTGTTGCAGGTCAGGGACTGCAACAGAGAAGCTCCTTTTAGTACATGTTATTTAGTAATGTAATATCCTATACAAAGGCCAGTTATTCAAGCTGTAAATGGAAGAGCTGAATTGCCCCATAAATTTGAGGCTTATTGATGTGAGTTGCTTCTAATATTTCTATAGGGAAAAACCCACTTATTGATCACTTGGGGCACTGTCTTACTTCTGACATTAATTTAGTTGTAGATTAGGTTGGAATGTATTACTTCCATAAAGATCCTGAGTGGATGGAGTCATGCAGTGAAACCGAAGCACAAATACCAGCAGACTGTATGGCTCGTGACACTGTCTGAAATAGCACGCAGCACCAGTGAACTGACACGCTTTCAGTTCGGTTTCCACTGAGAAGGTTTATTACAATAACAAACAACAGGTATGGCTTTAACGAAATAGATCTCTTATTCGAGCTTCTCAGGAATCATCCTCAAAAGTCTCCCTCTAGGTGCTTTAGGATGAGTAAGGAGGCTTCAGCAAAGGATTTGGACTGGTTTAGGTCCAGCATTTGAACAGATGTCACAAAGGATTAACAGAGCAAGTGCGTGAAGCCAACTGTGATCTTGGTGGGTGTAGTGGGTTGACCCTGGCTGGACGCCAGGTGCCCACCAAGCGCCTCTATCACTCCCAACTCAGCTGGACAGGGGGAGAGAAAATATGAAAATATAACGAAAGCCTTGTGGGTCAAGATAAGGACAGGGAGAGATCACTCACCCATTACCGTCATAGGCAAAACAGACTTGACTTGGGGAAACTAGCTTAATTTATTACCTGTCAAATTAGAATAGAATAATGAGAAATAAATCCAAATCTTATAAACACCTTCCCCCAACCCCTCTCTTCTTCCTTGGCTCAACTTCACTCCCGAATTCTCTACCTCCTTCCCGCCATGCAGTGCAGGGGGACAGGGAATGGGATTGTGGTCAGTCCATCACACGCTGTCTCTGCTGCTCCTTCCTCATCAGGGGAGGGCTTCTTGCACTCTGCCCTGCTCCGCCATGGGGTCCCTCCCACGGGAGACAGTCCTCCACAAACTGCTCCAATGCCGAGTCCTTCCCAAGGGCTGCAGCTCACACACTGCTCCAGCCTGGGTCCCTCCCACGGGGTGCAGCCCCTCAGGCACAGCCCCTCAGGCACAGCCTGCTCCAGCCTGGGCTCCTCTCCCCATGGGTCCTGCCAGGAGCTGCTCCAGCGCAGGCTGCCCACAGGTCACCGCCTCCTTCGGGCATCCACCTGCTCTGGCGTGCGCTGCTACCTGGGCTGCAGGTGGGGATCTGCTCCACCATAGATCTCCATGGGCTGCAGGGGCACAACCTGCCTCACCGTGGTCTTCACAACTGACTGCCAGGGAATCTCTGCTGCAGCGCCTGGAGCCCCTCCTGCCGCTCCCTCTGCACTGACCTGGGTGTCTGCAGGGCTGTTGCTCTCACA
>JAVJGI010000001.1:32705671-32724840 GCA_035590275.1 Ibycter americanus
AGGGGAAGCTTCTAGCAGCTTCTCACAGAAGCCACCCCTGTAGCCCCCCTCTGCCAAAACCTTGCCACACAAACCCAGTACAGTGGGGAATATTAGCATTGCCCAGAAATGGTATCAGTGGCAGGACAAATCTCCTGAGAGAGGTCAGGAAAGGACAGAATGAGATTAAGGCCGTTTTGCTGCATTAGCTGGGAACCGTGGCCATGCTGCGGTGGCAGGAGTGGCGAGTGAAGTGCTGCTACATTTGGTCAGACTTCCCTAAATCTTGATGACAAATGTGCTTTGCTAGAGTCCTGTGAAATTATCTGGGAAGTGTTCTCAATGTAGCAGTGGGTGCACACATCCTCTTTTTTATTTCGTGTACTAGTTCTGGTTTAGTGAGAAAAGAGGCAGCATCTTCAACTTGATCCATCCTGCCCATGCAAAGGAAGGGCAGATGTCCCAAAGTCCACTGGAGAGTGATGGATGGCACATATTCATGTTCCCCTCTGATGATGAAGGGTTCCTGTCTTCACAACTGGAAAGCGTTACTTTCTGGTCTCTGGAGTAGGAGAGTCAATCCCGTTAGCTCTGCTGTTCCTAATGGGAGTCTTTCAGGTCCTGCCAGAGCAGGATTGTGGACTTGAAGGCAATTGCGCAGGCCTGTGTTCATCTTTTTTTGGCAGTACCTGAGTTTTTGGGGTCTGTCTGGCTTGCAGATTGAAAAGATGTAACTGGCAGATAATAAATGGAGATGGCGTTTAGGTGAAAAAGATACAAACAAAGTAGTAAGATTAATTTCTGACGTTTGCCTTTCGGTCTGCATGCACTGAAGATTATAAGTGCAATAAAGCTAGCTGTAACTGTTGTAAACCCTGAGAATGCTCCGACTCTGAGTTGACATCTTTTCTCCAATATAGCTGACATCAAGAACGATAGCTGCCTACCTAGGTAAAGCAATAGGGTCCAGCAGTGATCATCGCCATGGGAATTGCTATGTCTTCAGTGCTGCAATGCATCTAGGCTGGATGGAGCCTGGTCTCTGAAAGTGACCGGCACCAGATGTTTCCAGCAAAGGGTAGAGAATGGTTAGGTGAGCGTCAGAGTGGTCGGATGTGCCAGTCCTGCATTATGTCTGTCATGAATCTCCAGCTTTGCAGGCTGGCATATACTGTGAAGCACAAATCTTTAAGCTTGAATTTCTTACTGTTACAGCTGCACTAACACTTAGAGAAAGTTGATACATTCTTTCCCTCGGGCACTTCTTTCAACACTGAGTTCCGCTCTCTAATTACATTTTTCGCAAAAAGCATTTGATTTTGTTGGTTTGAATCTGCCACCTTTGGCTTTTGTTGTATGCCCTTACTTGTTGTTTTGAGAGCCAGAAAGAATGGACCCACTGCCTTTTTACCATTCCCTCCTTTGGAAAATGGTATCATGTCCTATGTTAATAATTTTTCTTCCTTAAATTAAAAGGAAAAAACCAAAACCAACCCATTTTTTTTATGTCACTTTTCATAGGAGGGATTTTCCATGTTCTATTTTCATTGCCCTTCTTTGACCTACTTCTGTAAAGGGGAGTGAGGAGTACTGTACACAGTCTTCAACAGGAGGCTGGAAGACATATATAAGTGTATTTCCATTATATGTGATCTCAGATTTCTTCTGCATGCATCCTAGCACGTATAGACTTCTTTCATTGTTAAAAGAAAAACATCATGCATATGAGGCAGGAAGTAATTGGCGGGTGGCTGTGTGTGACACAAGCGCTTATAATAAAACAGGGTCTGTTAAAAGCAGAAATACGTACCTTGATGAAGTGATACGCGGCATTAAAGGCAGATCCACAGCTGTTACAAAACTTTGTGAACCCAAGTCTCCTGTTTTCTGTTTTACCATCATGACCATACGGTGGTGTTCCCATGGCGTGCCTGGCCTAGCATGCTATAGAACATGGGATCCAGAACCACAAAGGCAAAATATCTGTAAACTCTTCAAACTGTTCAGGCCACTACCCCATGCTGGTTCCTAACAAGGAGGTGGAAAGACCTCTGGAATATGCAGAATGTATCCTCAGTTGGTGATAAGGGATTTAGTATACTTCTGACTGTTCCTAGTTTTAGTGTTGGTATTATATCTAGGGATCCAGATCAGAGCTAGAGCACGGTGCAAACATGTTAGGGAAAGATAGCCACTGTCTTTTTGACTCAAGCCCAGAAAATGAACGCAGTTCAGGATGAAGAGAAACATGGTTGAGTTAATAGTTCATTCTCAACTTATATCAAAGCAGTTTAGTTGTTCTTGTCCTGCTCCTCCTTTCTGTCCCCCTCTTCCCCAGTGGTGCTGTTTAGGGACAGAGCTTCCAGCATCAACCCTGAAGTACCTTCCTTCGGGGTTTCATGTAAGAGGCTGGATATTGCTTTAACATAGGGGGCTTTGTAGTTTATTTTGGTTGGTAAAGAATATTCATCACTCATTTAATTCAGAAGGTATCTATCGATTCTTTTCTCCTCATTTGGTATTTTCTGACATTTTATAGCACTTGCTATTGATTTATACAAAATCCGTAGTCCGAATGTCCCAAGGAGTGCTTTATTCACTTGTCATTTGCTGTTTTTCTTAACTAATAAATTTAACAGCTGTGTACATCCAGTCTGTTAAGATCTTGTGGCTCTACTTTCAGAGAGATGACAGTCTGGCACTAATAAATGAGTAATTCTTTCAGGCAGGAGCTTAGAAGTTGCAAGACAGGCAAGACAGAGAAACAAGCTCCTCCTTGACTGGTTAGCAAGACAAAGCAAGCTCCTCTACTCAAAGGACACTTAGGTTAAGGTAGGGAAGATACAGCTCTGCTTCAGCCTGTGGAATGTCACACATTGTGTTGCTCTGATGGCAACTTTATTTATGGCTTGTCAACAGGTAATCGATTTAAGTGGCGCATGCAGCAATACATATGAGAGCAGGTATGTCTAAACTGCACTGATCTGCTATGCCGTTGACTTGCCAGGTGCTACAGTTAGTTCTGCAGGGCTGCAGCAGAGTGCAGGGACTCCACCAGGAGGGTGATGCCTCCATGGTGTGTGTCAGTCTAAGGTGAGTACCTGGGCTAAGTCAGATGACCTGCCCTCTTCAAGTGCCTTCCTTCCCTCTCCTTTACTAAAGGGACATGACTCAAGTGTGGGCAGGTGACACTGATGTTCCACGAAGCAGGTGAGATGAGTGTCATCACCAGAAACTGGCCTTGCCTCACTCTGTTTGGTACATATCCTGAGTACAACAAGTTTTACATCAGATCTCTGTGGACTGCTCCTTCCTATCTCTGCCTTGTTAATACAGGCTTCTAAAGGGGAGCCTGGTTCAGGAATAAGAAGCACTGTGTGAACAGTTTTCATATAGGCTGTGTAGGAAATTATGTAACTATGGCTTGGATTTAGTTCAGGGACAACATAAATCTTACCCTCAGTAACACTATAATTAAAAGTTAAAAGGTACTTCAAAATTTTTCCCTTTCATGTATTATGATGCAGTGCTCCTTGATCTGGGTTGTACTTGAAGACATTTATAAGCTCTTCCTCTTCAGTCTTTGAGGAAGTGCTAGAGGGACCTTTTTGGTATAAATCTCATGCCTCCATGAGTTAAGGTGCCAGCCACGAGTCTGGCACTGAAAACACGCTATGTGCTAAAGACTTGCGATCCAGGAGGCAGAAATGCATGAAGATATTCTGCATGGAGAGATCCCAGGGATCTCGTAGTGAGTTTGCTAGTTCACACCATTGTCCTCTGATGAGAAAACTCAGAAACAAAGGTTATTGCGAGGCTATGATGGGTACATGAGGCAGGAAAACAAAACTGTAGCAGGAATTTGCTGTATACCAGGTACTAGACTTCAGTGGTTAATTCCTGTGGAACTGGGAATAGAGATTAGAGTACAATGCTTGGTTAGGGAGAAGGAAATGAAAGGTGGGCATATATATCTAGGACAGTTAGGACAACACAGAGCTTTGAAAAAAATATGTTTAAATGTGTCCATGCTGTGGTGTGTCTGAGCTGACCTCACTGTAGCTTTTGAAGGAGATGGGGAAAATAGCTTTTATTTATTCTTGCATCCCTCCAACCGCCATATCAGTTAGTCTGCTGGTATCCAGCATGATGCTGTGTCTCCTCAGAGTGGAGATCAGTGCTCCCCTAAAGACCCTTCCAGCACTGAGGTCACCAGCAGGCTCCCAAACCCTTGCCGGCCTCATCGTCATTCCCGATCATGCCACGGGAGAGCAGATGGCTGACGAGAAGCTCTAGGCAGCCTTGCCAAGGTGGAGATGTATCCTCCTGACCATATCCAATGTAGGTAATGCTAGTGTGCTGGGGTGGATAGACATGTGAGGGTTGCGTGAGTGTGAGAAGCCAGTCCTTACCCAGAAGGAGCACCCATTTCACAGTTCGAGTGTTTTGAAAAATCAGGATGTGCTTGGGTAGCAGTTCAGTATTCAAAAAACCTCTGTGTTTTTCTCACTTTGTTTCTTCACATTGCTGGCAGCTATATGGTAGTATCACAGTAATAAATTGTGAGTATATTAAGAAAAAAATTAGCCTATTGTTACAGTCGAATCTGATCCTCAGGGTGGAATTCTGAAGCATCCTTGTTACCTTGTGCTGATAAATCTGTTCTCACACTAGCACTTTTCTCACTATTGGAGATGGAATCGCAGTGAAAGCCTTTTAGACTCATAGCTGCAATATCCAGAGATGTTCTGTTTAGAGCAGTGTAAAATCAAGTATGTTGTATGAACTTCAAGTAGGGTACATTTGAGCTGAGTACTGGATTACAGAGAATGATGTATGGAGCTTCTTTAACTGTGTGGAGTTAGATTTAATTCTTAGCAAATAAGTGACAGATTCACACGTAGGGGAAAATTGAAGTTCTCATCTATATATTGTTTTTATTATGTTTTCTTTGCTTCAGGCTCCAACATATCAAAGACACTGTGGGTGAAAAAAAGTAGTTTGATTTCCATCAATAAATGTCTTCATATTCTTGCAGCTCATACACAATTTGGGCTGTTTCATGGTGGCGAAAAAGACAAGGGAAAGTCACAAAATAATTCATTGCAATCCAGAGCAGCTTAGATTGGAAGCATTGCTAATATTTACAATTATCACCAAACCCTTTCTGTGTGCTGTCCATCTTAGATTTAGAATTATGCTCCTGGCCCAGTACGAATATGTCAGTATGTTGGTTTGCATCTGTCTTTGCCATATGCGGAGTAAGACAAGAATTCCTCCTGCTTTGTTTTTAAATTTTTTTATTGTACCCCTCCAAATTCAGACCAGCTGTTGCCTAGATGCTGCCTTTTGCAAATGACAGCGCTCTTAAAAAGCGAGCTTATCTCATCTCAAGGATTTGTCATCGGCATTGTTATATTTTGTTATCATCTGGGAGGTAGGATTCAGTATTGGCAGTACCGCTGGCCCTTTGTCACCCTGCTAATGTGGTTCAGGCGCTCCTTTGCTGCCAGCCAGTGGATGGGTAGCATTCGAGATGGGGTGCATTCCACCCAGGCCAAGTCAGTGCCTTTGGATTACCTTTGCCTGCTGCTTCTGTTTATTTAAGTAAAAAAAAATAAATTTTCACCTGGAAAGCGGAATTTTAATACGTAATTTCTGAACAAAAAGTCCCTTTGCATCTCTTTTTGTTGTCAGCCTGATGCGCCCCTCTGTGTCCGTGCAAGCATTTCGCTCCTTCTGGCGTTTGTACTGCTTTACCTTGTGCTCCCTGGGTCTAAAAATAAAATATCCATACGTGTAAGAGGAGCCAGTGTTCATGCGCATTCCCAGTATGTAACGCAAGTCCTAAAGTCACACTGAAAACAGCAGAGACCTGCACAGCCCAAGCTCCTCCGATTATTTAACTAAAAGGAGAAAGGGGAGGAAAAAAACCCCATGGAGGAGAAATCCAGAGCGGCAGGAGGGAGGCTCATGATGTAGCCACGGCGTGGAGCGGCTTACACTGAGTACCACTTCAGCACATGTGGTTTTATGGTGGGGATGTTGTCAAGCTGTGGAAGGCCCAAAATTTGTGACAATAGGTGTTTGGGAAACCTGAGGAAAATGGAAATGTTTTCCATCAGTCTAGACGAAAGGTGCAAAGGAAGGGACTTTTCGTTTGTATTTCAGGAGCCCTGTGCAGAGATCTGACTAAGCCCAGGGAGGATGACTGGGGGTCTGCAAATGAAATTCCCCAGGAGAAAGAATGAACCTAAAAATTAATCTGATTTTTTTTGTCTGCATAGTAAATAAACAGTGTGAATGGCAAATAGTGAACACTTTCAAAAAATATCTCATCCTAATAGTCATAAACTTTATGAATGTTAAAGGTAATCACAGTAAAATATTTTTACAGGAAAGAGTTGTTTCAGCTAAAAGCATGCTCAAAAATGAATCTTTTGGGTTTGTACTGAAGCAGTACTTCCACACAAGAGTTTGTTCCTTATCGCTGCCTGAAACCATGAAACCACCACTAAATGCAATGAGTTTAGCATTCTCAGCTAATCTGTGATAAATGCTATAATGAAGTAGCAGGACAGACTTTGTCTGGTTTTTATTTTTTTTTAATTTGGTAAAAAAAGCCAGATGATATTTTAAAAGTTGATGGGGAGACTAAACTCTCTCGGCGGGATGAAAGATGGTGGTGTTCAGTTAAGGAGTGGTAAAGAACATCATAAAGAAGGCCTGGCCATGCTCAGGGTATCTGGCAGGCATCTGTAGGTGCGATGCACAGAGAGCAAGCTCAAGCAATTTTTTGTTCTAAATGTCTTACATCGGGACTAATTTTTTCTGGTTTGGGGTTGAAATACTTGTGTCCTGCTGAACCCATTTCTGCATTGCTGAACCTGAGCTCTGAAAGAGCTCAGCAGTGAGTATGGTAATGAGCCCATTTCTATCAAAATGGCCTGTATTATTATTCATGTTTATTGGCTGCAGAGTGGTTCAGGAAGCACTTTTCAAACAGATACACTGAAATATTTTCTTTTAAACAGACCCAGCAGCTATTTGTATTTCCTTCGCTTGAATCCACACCCCCGATGCAGTCTTAATTTTAATGACACCAAATGAGACAATTATTGCCATATGTGAAAAAAACACTTTTGGGAAAGCTGTATGAGAATACTTTGGATAGTATTAGCAGTTCTGCTATACTTTATGTCTAATTAGGGCTGTTCCACAGTGTCACCAACCCTCTGTCATTACTCTGCGAACTCCCTGGCTGCAACGATGCATTTGCTGGACCAGTGGGAACGCGTCAGACCGCAGTCACACTTCCCCAAATCTTTTCACGTGTGGATCCTTCGTGTAGACCCTTTCCTTCCCCTCCCTTCCCCTCTCCCCCCTCTCCGCCCCCCCCCCACCCGTGGTGTGACATTTTCTTCATGACAGTCTGTCTCCGAACTGCACTTGCTGCTGCCTCGGTAAAGGCTTACAAAGAGAGTGTAACAGCCAGTGGCCAATCGAGTTTGTGCAAGCTCCATCAGCTATGGATGAAACATCCACGAGAGAGAATAAGGACTTAGAAGAAAACTGGATAAAAGGGCTGCGACGGGAAGCTAGCTGGCAGGTTAGTGATACAAAGACATATGCTTGCAAGCAGATTAAATCTCAGCGCTAAAAATCTCTGAACTTTTTAACCTAAGCAGGGGTGAAACATATATGTTTATTTGTAGCAATGCCTGAAAGCATATTCTTATGAGAGCAGTTATCATTGTCTTATTTTCTTGGAAAGAATAGTTGGGAGATTCCAAAGCCATCTATTCCAAATTGTAGGACGAGTAAATAGTTTTATAAATCTGCAGACATTACTAAATGCACACTTGCTTAATTAAGGTCCTTGCAATAACAAGTTGCAGGTGCATGCTGTAATATCAAAGGAAATACGTGGCTCGTCTCTGTATATATGCAAGTTTATTCCATTAAAAAATATAATACACCACCTGTCACCCTGTTACTTAATTGTGTCATAGTAACTATAACAAGGGGTTTCTTTTAGCTTCTTTTAATGAGGCAACATCTTTAAATGCACAATGCTTGTTTTATTATGCTGGACTCACAATAGATGTGTATGCAATTCAATCCAAAGGCAGGCAGCTTTCATTAAAGTGTGCAGAGCAATAATGTTTACATTATGCAGTACCTTTCTAGAGTTTGCAGAATTAGATACCATTTCAGACCTGCTAAGCCCCACTGAGTGGTTGTGATTGCTCTTTACATTACATCCTAAGCATCATCTATGCACTTTTTTCTGCTCTATTGCATTTTAATTAATCATTCAACAATATTCAAGAGATGTGTCACCAAATTATTTCTTTTTTCCCCCTTCGCTGTTTCTTACAAGGAATTTTTAAAGATGATGATGATTATTATTATTTTTATTTTTATTTTTTTTTGGTGATGACATTATACAAAATTCAGATAAAGTGGTGATTTGATTTGTTCCTATGAGGTGAAGCTGTGCAAGAGTCCCAGCTTGGTAAGAGTTACTGCAGCAGTCTAAACGCTAGAAGGCATGCTCCCTTCCCCCAGAAGAATAGCTGGTTTAGTTTGGTCCCCTCCCCATAACTTTGCTCTAGAGAAGGAAATACAAATCTCTTTTCGGAGGAGAGTGATACTCCATGTAATGCTTGTGGCTTCTATCATGGTGCCTTTCTGATCATCTGTCCGTATCACTGACAAAATGAAGTATAAAATTGGGATGTCGTGAATATAGAAGCCAAATGATCCCTCCTCTCTTATGTCGCTGTGGAAGCAGGTGTGTGGAGGTGATGGAGAGGAGCTGGTCACTGTGCAGACACAGCGTGGGAGACCACCACTGCCCTGAAGAATTGGGCTCCACAAGTGGGTGAAGGAGTGGAAGACCTGGAGGAGATGAGGGAAAGGCAGGAGGAGAGCTGGGGCTGTGGAGGCATCTGCAGCTAGTCTGTACACCAATTAAGTGACCTGGAAATCTGTTCTTCTGCTTCCGTGGTTTGTGCTGTTTCTGCCAGGTCAGATGAGTGAAGAGTAAGCTGGGAAAACATGGAAGCAATTTTCCTGTAGTACCTGGCTGAAAACCAAGCATGCCATGGCCAGAATTAATTTCCAGTCAGCAACTTCTGCCTCCTTTTTGGGTGAGGGAGTGTTGCACCGATGCCGGATAGCAGTGGCAGTGCGGTGAGGAAAGAAGTCACATGTGCTGTAGGCGCCATACCTACAACCCCAATATGGATAAAGGTGGGACTTTTATCTCTGAGGAGACAGTGTCCCTGGTTAACCCTGCATGGGTCTGCTACTACTCTTCTCCTTCCCAGGCAGAAGTGCTAGCTCGATGGGCTTCCTTTTGGCTAGAGCACAGGGATGGTGGTTGTAGATGTTTTGCTCTGGGACTGCAACCCTGTTAGATCTGAGATTTTTAGAGAAGCTCTTGGGAAAGGGTCATCCAGTTCTCACTCTGATTGTAACTCATCATATTTCTTTGCGCTGCAAGGTCTTTAGAAGTCCCAGGGTAGGGGAGAGCATCAGTCTTGAAAGGAGCTGATTTAGCGTGAGCTCTGCAGAGCTAGAGCTCCTCTTCAGCCCTGTCTGCTGGGGAGCTCCAAGGTGATGGTGTACATCCTTTCTTCTTAAATGGGCCAAGTTTTTTTAGCACTAGGCCCTTATATCCATATTTAGCCTCCTAAATAAGTGTCCTGATTTTCCGAAGTGCTGAGTATCCTGGGAAGCCAACAGACATTTCACTTTTCTTTGGCTTTAACGTGTGAGACCTGTGCTTCAGGCTGCATGGTGGTGGGTACCTGTCATGTGGTCCTGGGGTGGGAGGCATGCTGTGGTGCTGTCTTGCAGCTGGAGGTTGTGACAGCTGTAAACTGCCTTTGAGAACTAACTAATGCACCTTGGAGCTGCCATGTGGTCACCACCTCTCCCCCATGTCAGCTGTATGTGGTTGGTGGGCTGTGGGACCTGCCGACCCGTGGTGGCACGCACAGGGAGCCACGGAGCAGGAGAGCGGTCCCAGCGCCGTGCAGCAAACGCGACGGAGTGGCCAGCTGTGCAAGTCTCCCTCTTATAGTGAGAGACGTGGCAATTCTGACTTCGCACTTCAAAAAATCAGGCCGCTTATTTAGCAGGCTAAATATAGGTTAAGCAGCCAAGCTTGAGCATCCTGCTTTAAAAATTCTGGCGATAGTCGTCATCTATCCTACCTTTCAGCCAGCGCACTTGTCATGCTGTGAGAGGTCTGTGCAGTAGCCCCATGCACATGAATAAACATCAGGTTGCAAGTAAAAGAAGAAAGAAGCTTACAGTATTTCCTTTAAGGGGATATACAGTTTGGAAAACGGATTGCATTCTCTCTCCAAAAGGAGTTGGTTTTCTGTTAGGTAAAAAAAGAAAAGCAGTGCTAAAATAATTATAATTCTGTTTTTATCACTTAGCTTTAACTTTTTATCTTCTATTCTTGTCTGTAGACAGACTTTGCTGTAGTGGTCTACATCTATTTTTGATTTTTCATGGAGAAAGGTGGGCTTCCTTGCTCCTCTTAGCAGACCTTCAGAACAGGTTTTCAAAACCTCCTATAATCCCTTTTCCTGATGTTTCCTTGGGAACAGCTTCTGACATCCGACAGATCTATAGCTGTCACAAAGCTGGCACAGTTTTACCACAGGCCAGGCACACATTTGGGTGACCGCGACTGTGCTGATAGACTAAAGGTTAAGAAATCTATAAGGGCGTGGGTGTCAATATTTAAAGAAAAAAGTCCTGCATATTTATAGATACAAATGGATTTTCCTTCGCATTTACACATCCAGGGAAAGTTGTGCTCTCAGAGATGCCAGAGTAACTCCAGTTGATTTAAAAGGGAATTTTTCTTCTGCAAATGAGAGCAAACGGTAATCCAAAATGTCCTGAGAAAGGAGCAGTGCACCAATCCTAGCAACTTGTAGGAGCCGTGAATCCCTCTGCTGACATACTGAGATCTTGAAAGCCACAATTTTCTTCCTAATTGATGGCTCAATCAGAATACGGCCTCTGTCTCACGCTTACTTTAAGCTTTGTCCTTGATGTGCTGAGTTACTGTATAGCCCAAAATACACTGCCTGTATTGCAGGGGCAGGGGGGAAGGGGGAGGGGGTGTGTGGGTATACAGCAAGAAATGTTTTAAGTCATTCCAGAATCATTTGGGATCTTTCATCAAGACAGGCATGCAGTTGATGAAAAATAGGCATTTTGTCAGAGCCTTCAGCAGTTTGATGATCGTTTCCTACAGAATAATAAAAGCAGACATGTCTTGCCATTTTCATTTATTTTTCAATTCTCATATATGTTTGTGGGGAGTGGGAGTAATTTGGCTGAAATGAGAGCTTATCAGGCTGCAATTAAGCTGGGAGCACAGCAACACATGGTGTAAAGTGCAAGACACACAATAACCTATCTTCTCCTTTACAGTATGATTCCATTGAGTTAATATTAATAGGAAAAGAATATATATATATATGGATTCTATGTGCAGGCATGTATCCATCCATCTGTGTGGGCATGTGCATGCAGTGTGTTCACATCTTCAAGGTATGGTAGTGCTGAAAATGGAATGTTTTGGAAAGGGAGGTTTATAAAACCCTGCCCAATATAATATGTAAGATTTCCATGTTATTTCCTCTTCTATCTAGAGTAGCCATTCTTAAATCTTGTAAAATTTCCAATTCCTACTTTAATAATTTAATGAATGTTTAGCCCTCTTAAATCTACTAAAACAATGCAAAGCATTAAGCTGTCAAATTTTTTGGGTTTTGTTTCTTCCTCTTTTCATGAGGGCATGAATGCCATTCAGTGATTATGGAAACAAAACTGAAAAAACCTGCAGATTTATTTTTTTAAAAATATTTGTTGCGACTGATCACAGTGACGGCACTGTCCTTCTGTGTTGGTGATAGCCAAAACAGGACTATTAAAGACCTGGTGATCCAGTCGTGGAATATAATCTAATACTTGTATTATTCCACAAGTCTTCCCTGTGTTCCTACACGATACTGGATGTGAAAATATTGGAAAATTTGACTTGTAGTATATCCAGTAGCACCATTGTACTGCGTTCGCTGTGAACACTGAATTCCTTCAAACAGCAAAGTTGATGAAGTTTTATTCTTTTTTTGTTGGTTTTTGTGGTTTTTGTTGTTGTTGTTGTTGTTTTTGTTTTTTGTTTTGAGTAAGGGCGGAACAGTCACAATTCAGTTATCTTAGACTGGTAACTTCTGAAAACATTTTTTATTGTTCACCTGAGTGTTGTATTTTCAAGACAGTCATAAAAAGATCTACCGCTGGATTAATTTTTAACTTTGCAAACATATTTTGTTGCCAATTTCAATATTTAAGGTACAGTATGAGATCCACAGCTGCAGGCTCCGTGGCCGTGCAGCAGGTTCCCCAGGTGTGGGTGGGCTGGCTGGACCAGCATCCCCTGGGTAACTGTTACAAAGGAAATCCTGGAGGCTTCAGAAAATAATCGGCAACTGAGCAGAGGCATATCAAACGAGAAATTCTTTACCAGTTCTGCCTACAGTTGCTGTTTTGACTGTTGTTTTGTTTGATTTTGTAGGGTGAATAATTATACGTGGTGCTTGAAAGTGCGATACTAACATAGGAAACTGTTATCTAGGAGTATTTGGGAGGAAATGCAGCTTCTTCGTAGAGTAGAGGCTGTTAATGAATGGCAATGCAATTATATCTTGAGGTTGTTAGACTCCAGCGCTGGTGTTCAGCCATCTGTGGTGTTATATGGACACTCTCTGACCTCTGTTCAACTCTCCACGCCGGAGCACTGTTAGGCGCTGGCGCTTGGGAGGGATGCGCTCGTCAGAGTGCTGGCAGTGATTAGTCCGTCCTCGGGTCTGGGGGTTAGGCCCTATACTGTGAGGACAAAATGATTTGCCTTATTCTCATCACGCCTGAGGAAGTGTTCTCTCCTTGATGCTCCTCATCAAGTGCAGCAGAGGGGAATATTCCCTCACAAGACAAAACAGTGTCAGTCCTTTTGATAGCTGGGATCAGGCACGTAGCAGTAAGAAAAGAGACATAGATGCACCAAGATAGTACGAAGTGTCTTTTTGATAACAAAATACCTAATTAGTGTAAAGAGAAGTAGGACCAATGTGTGATATTGTATGGACTGTAGTTTTAGAAATCAAACATCTTCAGACTAAACCAAGGGAGAGGTTCTACCAGCCTCGGTTATTTAATACCCTGTGAAATGTACTGTGCATGCTGTGCTTAGCTTGCTGCTGCTCAGTACTTTAAGCCTGTTCATAACCGTTCACAGCACTTAAGATCTAAAGATACACTCATCCTTTGATAGGACAAGGTCAATTATTCTCAATTTATTGCCAGTACCAAAGTGTTTATGCGGTTTTATTTATAAGCTGAGTTTATGTTTTTCTAACATTAAAGACATTTGATAGTAAAAAAGGGCATTTCATTTGAAGATTACTTGTTCTGTGACATATTTATATTAAAAAATGTGCATGTGTGTATTCATATAAATGATATAAACCCTATCTTTTGGTTTCCTCAGGAGACCTCTTAGCTTCTTTTTAACCTGCTAAATGAATGTTGTGCTATCCTGAGTTAAGTATATGGAGTGTGCTGATGTGTGGACATCTGGATCTGAGAATAATGTTATTTAACCAGCCACCTTCTTTCACTGGGTAGTTGGGTCTGGTCTTAAGATTGTTCAAACTTTGTGTTCCTCCACTACACTAGTAGAATGAGCACCCAAAGCCACCTTTAATGCTTTCATCCTTTAATGCCGATACTGTTCTAGCACTGTCTGTAGACGGGTGGCTGTGTTTCTGCAAAGCCTGGGGAGGCAAGAGTAAGTCCATCCCTGTGTAATGAACCACTTAAGCCTGTGCCTAAGAGAGCCTGTGTTAACTGTCTGGCCTGATAAAAATAGAGTAGAAATAGAATTAGAATAGAATAGAATACAATACAATATTTAAGTTGGAAGGAACCTGTGACGATCATTTGGTCCAGCTGGCTGACCAATTCAGAGCTGACCAGAAGTTAGAGCGTGTTGTCAAGGGCATCATCCAAATGCCTCTTAAACACTGACAGGTTTGGGGCATCGACCCTCTTCGGGAAGCCTGTTCCAGTGTTTGACCACCTTCTCAGTAAAGAAATCGTTCCTAATGTCCAGTCTTAACATCCTCTTGTGCAGTTTTGAACCATTCCCACATGTCCTGTCCCTGGATCCCAGGTAGCAGAGCTCAGCACCTCCCTCTCTGCTTCCCATCCTCAGCACGCTGTAGAGAGCAATGAGCTACTGTTTTGCTGACGGAAACCTGTGGGCTCCCTGGCTCATGGTCCGCTGGAGATTTCATTTGGTACCTACTCATCTCTTCTAAAACTTTGTATTTTTGGCAAAGGGCTTATTTGACAACTGACAGAAATAATCAAGTAACGTTTTTGACTGTGCTATGTGAATCACTTCTCATCTATTTATTATTCTCTCAAAATCTTTAAGGGAACATCTGGATAAAGAGGGTATTTCTCAGACATAAATGTTTTACATTTGAAACATATTTACTAATTCATATGAAAGCACTGGTTGCTATCGTATACCCACCTCTCTCATGTTATCACAATTCAAATGTTCCCCGAAGGCGTCACACCATGACTGGTCTGCTTTGTGTCACACTCAGGGCAATTATATTTCAGCTCTGGAGGCAGGTAGTTGGCACCTTAAAAGAAATGTTCACCTCCCTCTGCCCAGGTTATCCCAGGCAGAGTTTAGCCTGTTTACGTCTCTTTGCTAATTTAGTGCCTTGTTTGTATAGAAGATTACTCCCAAGCATGCTCAAAAGAGGTGGACAAATTATTTTCCAACGAAAAAACATATTTTTAGTTGTATGACTGATCTTTAAAATATGTTCCCACATATTTCAGGTGGGGATGTGTGGCCAACATGCAGCTCAGAGTTCATGAAACTTCTGGAATTCATGCATGTTCTTACAAAAAGTGCTGCTGGGTGTTTTTTTTTAAATATTTCTGACTGATGAATCATACTTCTCTCTCGATCCTATCTCCCACGACTGTATGGCACGGAATTCAGCACTCGTCTTGCTGTGGGTATTGGCTTATCCTTTCTGTTATGCTGGGGGGTTTTCACAAGCCCTGAATCTCACTCTGAGCTGGGAAGGAGAGCAGTTGGTCGGCAAGGTACCATTGGCATCTGCTCCTCCTTCCAGCAGATCCTGGTGTGCCACCATCACCTGCACCCCCCAGCCCTCATCCGCCCCCGGGGCTGGAGCTCCAGGCGGCCAATGCCACCTGGCATGGCTCAGCCACCACCGAAGTGACGAGTAGCTGGGGACCCCTCCAGATGCCTCCACTTCGTTCTTCCTTCTCCCCACCCACCTTTTGCCAGATACTGGAAAATGGTAAACTTAGCTTTTCTGATTCTGAGAAGAATCCTCTTTTCTAATATTACTGGAATTAGGAACGGTCACTGGTTGACACTGGAAATGACATGACTAAAGTAAGATGTCCTCCTCAGCCCGTGGTCTTCAATAGGAATGCTGCACAGCGGTTTTATGCAAGCTGTTGTAGACTTCCTTGATCACTTTGATTAGAGGACAGAAGGCCTTCAACATTTTAAATAACTGACAGAAGGATCTGTTCTCAACCCCTTCCCTCTAGCTGAACCTGTGATGTGTCAACCCCATCTCCAGGACACAGACAGTGATGTACTTTTGAACTTTTACCATATTATCCGCTCTGCTTTGCCCTAAGCTGGTTTTCTGCAAAATGAGATGGATTTTGCTTCTTGGCAGAGTAACTAGAGAGACTGGAAAATCCAAATGAGCTGATACATCTTCTGTTAGAGCTATTTTATTACTGAGCAATTTTAATATTATTTTTTTTAATGCTCGTAATGTAGGCACAGTTGTGTATTGTATCTGTTTGGTTTTTATGGTAAAGTCATCAAACAGTACATCTTTTAATATCTTGATTTAGAATTCGTTCCAAAATAATGTAGTGAAGGAAGTGGTACTTCATATTCCACATTTTGATTTTTTAATAGGAAATTAAAAATATTTGGGAAATTGATTTTTCAACTAATAACAGGAATTATAGGAGCTGATAAATGTGAGATTAATAGCTAAGAAAGCAGTCATTTCAGATGGATAATTTAGATTTTTATCATTTATTAATCATAAAAAGTAAACCTGCTGTATAACTAATTTTAGTTTTATCAAGAAGATGAATTGTTCCAGCTAATGAATGTATAGATATTCTATGCCAAAGGCATTCGTAGGAATCTGTTAATCATTTAACTGTGTCATGGCATATGCTTTGTCTTCATAAACCAATTAAAACATATAACTTCCTTCACTGAAATGCACATTGGTCTTCAGTGCCTACAGCAAATTAGAACAGCATTTGTCTTAAAATACACTTCAGTATTGCAGATACAAAAATTTAATGGGGATAGTGTCTCCAGGTAGGCAACATTGCTAAGCTGCCTGTACCACTGCCTTGTGGAGGTGGTGCCGTTTGCAGCATTTCAGGGAGCTGATCCTACAAGTACTAGTCATGTATGCTAAGTGAATGGTCTCATCCTCATCAGCTGGGAGTACTTTCCTGCTGAGACTGAAGCATGGGCATAAACATGTGAAAATGTGGCTTAAGTCCAGAACTGTCTTGATGGAGAAAGCCCTTGGCAGTGGCAAACGTCAGCGGTTATTTAGAGCAGGTCAAGGTGATCACCTTAGATCTGGGGATGGTTGTGGCGGATTTCAGGAGAGATATAGCTTTTATTTTTGGGCGATGAACAGTAGCAATGGGAAGAAAGGTGCTTTGTTGGAAGGTGTTTGTGCTGCAGGTCCGCACACACCTGAGCGGTGCTAAAGCAGGGTTGGAAAGGGCACGCTGAAGGTCTGTTTTTCCTGAAAACACGGGTGGCATTTTTCAGCGTTTTGGCCTATTTCATGCCCATCGTCATGACAGATTTGGTTTATTCTTTGCCATGTTCAAGAAGAGTCATTGATTTTCTTCTGATTTCGGACAGCCTGCAAATGCTGTTTTGCAGATCCTTCCTGTTCAACAGCACAGCGGCATCTCAGGCTTCTTAACGCCCGGCGCAAGCATGCCCCGCCGCCTGCCGCTGGACACCGCCTCATCTCCTTCCTTGCAGCCTGGCTCCCTCAAACAGCACGTCACAGCATACAGGTCGGGCAGCAGCCTCTGGGAGAGGTGGTCTGCTGAGAATCGTAGAATGATTTGGGTTGGAAGGGACCTTTAAAGACTACAGTCCAACCTGCCTGCCATGGGCAGGGACACCATCCACTAGACCAGGTTGCTCAAAGCCCCATCCAGCCTGGCCTTGAACACTTCCAGGGATGAGGCATCCACAGCTTCTCTGGGCAACTTGTTCCGGTGTCTCATCACCCTCATTGAAAAAATGTCTTCCTCATGTCCACTCTAAACCTACCCTCTCTAAATTAGTATTGGTAGTTTTGCCAGACCTGCTTCTTTCAGCTGTGCGAGCATCCTGCTTTCACAGGGTTGCTGCTGACACTTCTAAGAAGAGGGGATTAAGCCATGACATCCAGCGTGATTTCTGCATGTTCTAACCTGATTTTCACTGTGCCACAGGTCCCCACCATGCCAATGAAGCTCCCCCATTCCCACCCCTTCCTTGCCTGTCTCATATGTTTAGGACAATCTCTTTTCCACTTAAAATCTCCGAGACAAGGACTATCTATTACGTTAGACTGTGTAAGAAATTACCTCACTGGGACCTACTCTTGGCAAGGGTTTAGAGATGCTCCTGTAACACAAATAACAGCACTGATTGCTGCTGGAGATTTTCCTGAGGACAGCATATGCAGTTGAACCAAAGCTAGAGGTTAGAGGGTAATAATTGCACTCATGGTTATTTTTAGTCCATCCTAGAAGAGACAGAGAATTTTTTTCAAATGGATTTTTATATTTAAGGAAATTACAGCTTTCTGGAAGAACTTCAGAGCTATGACAAAAAATGAGAGGCAAGAGGGTGTTTAAATTTGGGGGCTGGTTTTCTGTATTCTGGTCATTCAAAGCTGTTTGTTTCATCTTCGTTCTTCCTCCCGGTGAGGTGAATAAAAGAAAAGTGTGAATGTGTTTAGGTTTTATTCACAACATTGTCGTAATGTCAAAGCAAATATGGGTAGAGACAGACAGAAAACTGACAGTGTGTAAATCAGAAGACAGCAGACACTGAAATAACCAGCTGTAGCTAATCCAACTCTAAACCACATTTTGTTTTGCTGGTTAACAACCTACATGTTGCTGTACCACCTATACTGTGTTATTTTATTTATATCTTTAATACGTTATCTGTAGGCGACATTATGGGTGAAGCACTGTTGCTACAAGAGAAGGAAAAATTATAGTTATTGCTATAATAAACAGCTTGAGAATATCTTTTTAAGAAGATTGCAGTAATACAAAAGGAAATAGCATTAGATTGCAACATCAATTATTTAGAACAATGTCGTTATATTCATTTTTTACCCTATTTCTTTTCTCAGAGATAAAGTTCAGTCTTTTCAGCATCAGTTTTCTGGAGCCACAAAATGCCTGCTTGGGTCAAAAGTCCATAGCTTTCTGACGAACCAGGTCTTGAGACTAAGTAGAAGTGTGTCCTTGAACTGGTGAGGCAGAGGTCCTGCAGAGGTGGAGGTGAGGGGGTGCTTGGCTCCCAGCATTGCTCTCGCACAGCTCATCCAGCTACAGCTCTGCTACAAGGGAGTGGCGCTGGTGGCCTTAGGTTTTCTGGGACTTTGAGGAAAATAGTAATTTTAGGCCATCTTGCCCTAGTTTTAGCAGGCTTTTGGGAATAAGAAAGGGAAAATGGATCTTTGTAAAGACTTAAAGAATGTTGCTGAGAGGGAGGGGGTGAAATCAGGTCCTTATGGAGCACTGAACCTGGTTTATAAATGGAGTGAGGAAATGTAAGTCATTGTGCACTTCTAAATTTGGGGCTTTTGTATGGATATTACTTAACTGAAGAAAGAAACCTTCCCTGAAAAAGAAAATGCAATTGTGCCAGGCAGGTGGGATCACTCAGGTTTCATCAGAAGCGAAGGCAAAGGCAATAAGTAATCAAAAGAATAAAAACATTTTCTCCC
>JAVJGI010000001.1:32724865-32788622 GCA_035590275.1 Ibycter americanus
CCCCCCCCCCCCCCCCCCCCGCCTTTCTTTTTAATTCTGTCCACAAGTAAGAATTACTTCATAAAATGAAGTGAGGATGTACTACTAAGCGTGCGGGTTGAGAACATCACACTTCTTGGTTATATTAATGTTTGGAAACAATGCTATGAACAACCCACTCAGCAATAGTTTTCTCAGTGCAAGTAAAATCTTCAGTGGCACAAACCTCGTAAAAATAAACGATGTTTTATATAAATGCTGAGTGAATACACATAAGCTGTGAATACAGTTAGGATAGCTGCCACTGCTTAAAGGTCAGTAAAGCATAGCATTAAACGGCACATTTTGTGCTCCTAGACACGTAACCCATGATAAATTTTATGCAGTACATTTCTGAAATATCTACAGACACATTTTCTTCAATAATTCACAATCCTTTAAAAGCTTTTTTTTTCCCTTTTGACAATCAATAGCAGGACGTAGCGTCTATAAAAGTTGCTGGTACTGGACTTCCACGGTCAGTTTAATTGGAGGACAGATGATGTTAAACTCTCGTAGCAGCTGATCTGTCCCCAAGCCCTTCCTTCAGCTAAACTCGCAACATGCAAGCCCGGTCTGCAGGGTGCGTGCTGGACCTTCAGCCTAGTGCTCGGACCATTTTGTCTGGGGGAGGTTTTCAGTATTTTTTGTCTCCCTTCGCAAGGTGATGGGTTTCTAAAGCAAGCGTGGGAGGACTCAGAATACATATTAGTATGAGATATTTAGTGGGAAATGTCATCCCTACGACACGAGTTTTTCCTGCTTCTGTTTGCTAGTGTAAAGTCAGCAGAAGTAAATTAGCTGGCAGATTTCAATGGAGACTGTTACCGGCATCCTCTGCCAGATAGCGTGTGGAGTGCCAAATTAGAATTGATTTCTCAATAAAATTGAGTTCAGCCTCCTCAACATAATCTAAGACAGAATGACAAAATCTCTCACACTCACTTTTTAATTTTATTATTTTTGGTCAGTTTTGTTCTTGGATATTTTTGCTGCCCTAATCGCTTGTTATTATCTTCTTCCTTGAATCTTTTCCCTTGTTCAGGAGAGCAAAACCTCAGCTGCTTTTATAAGCAATTCAGGAGTAAAGTAAAAGGGAAAGGACATCTATGCATCACCTCCCTCGCCCCTCCTCGCACTCCTAAGACTCTTCTGGCAGCAGAGCCAGGAGTGCAAGTTCCCTCTCCGTGCTGTGACTCAGAGGCTGAGCGCACAACAAGCTGTTTACAGTCCCATCCTCATTTCTCCTTCCCACTCACAGCACGTTGCTTTGGGAACCACCAACCAACCTAATTAAAACAAATTTTTCCTATTGCGGGAGCAATTCCCCAAATGCTCCGCCTCGCCAGAATCATGCTGTGTCTGCTCAGTTCGCTACCTCCATCCAGCTCCCGAAGAGGCTCATCTTACTGTAAAGAAAATCAATGCCTTCTAATGTGGCTTTAATTCTTAAATTCAGCGCATTTATCACACATACTTCTAGGGAACCTCATGTTATACATGGAGGTGAAAAAAATGTATTCTTTTAAAAAGACGTGCACAGTAAGTGACTTCTGAAACGTTAGCAAAGCCAGTTACATGACCAGGTAAGAGAGCTATTCGGAATTAAATAGAGCAGGATTTTAAGTGGGGAAGCGCAGGTGGAAACACAAGATGGCAGCACTGGAAGCATTGCAAAAGGTCTGGAAGTGTAACCACTACCTGGAATTTGCTGGCTTGTTTCCTACTGCAGACAAGGCATTGCACCCAGTTGTTATGCCTAGCCTGGCCTTACAGACTTGCAAGTATAGCAGGATTTCAAGGTGGTGTAACGACTGTCCTCTTTCTTCAATGACTGGGACCTATTTGTCACCCGATGTGATCTCCAGCAGCAGGGGTCAGTGAGGTTGGATGTCTGTGGCTGCTCATACCAGTCTTCCAGAGCACTGAAGTCTTCCATCCCTAGTTCATTCTCTGGAAATCGAAATATAACATGGCTTCTGAAAGCACCTCTGGTGCTATTGGAAACGCCTGTGTTTGAAAGTGTTCATCTGGTGTCACGTGTGTGCCTGTAGTTTCTAGGTTTAAATGTCATATGCTTATGCCAACCCTGTTTTAGCAAAGACAGAGTTTCTGAGGAGTGCTGAGCAACGTGGTAGGTCAGTGGCATTCCTCAAAATACTTCCCTGTTTCAGCTTTTCAGCTTTTTTCCCATGGCTTCTAGTTCCACCACTTTCTAGCTTTCTCCTTCCATCAGGATGCCTGGACTAGCCACCACTACATTCCTTCTTTTGCCTATTTTTGAAGAGCTTCATGCACATTTTCCCTAGCTGTAGCAGTGAAAACAAGACTCCAGACGTTTTTAGTTTTTTCTTTTTCCACCTGAGATTGGTAGTTCTTGGAGTGCTCAGTGTCCTTTCTGTTCTTTAATTCTGCACATACATCCTGGTATGTAGCTGTCTCCCATGCTAGGTTGTCCTTTCTTTCTCCCTGTCTTTCCCTTGTCACTTGCTGTGGCTCCAGGTCTCTCTGTTCCTACCTGTATTCTGCTTCTTTCTCCCTGTGCATAACCAGGACCTAGAGTGTGGTTCCTGCTTTACAGATATTTACTACTAAATCTTTGAAAGAACTGGAAATACACAACACTTGCTGATACAGTTTTACTTACTTGTGAAACTAAGGCTTTTCTAGGAAGAGCCAGAAATTAACTCCATTGGCATCACGTGGTGCAACGCAAGTATCAAGTCACCAAGTGGCTGCCAAAATCTGTGGAGAGAGTAAGTGCTCAGGCTATGAGCTTTTGGGCGTCTGAGAGCACTGGCAAACACTGGACCATATGCTGAATTTTAAGCATGTGAGCAATCCAGTGGAGGTGGATTGGACTGGTAATACACTTAATCTTCAGCATATTCTTAACTACCTTTAGGTTGGTGGAGCACTGGGGTTGCTTGCAGTCCCAACCCCAAAGCTGTGATGGAGTAGGAAGTGGGATAACTGAAATATTGACAAGCTAAATGCAAGACTTTTATTGGAGAGGAGGACTGGTGTTCCCAGCTGTTTCCAGCTGCAGAATATGAGAGTGAAAATTTTGTTCAAAGGGGTGGTTGTCTCTTCTGAGTGCATATGCAGACTGGCTGGTGGATCAGAGGGGTGAGCTGTGCTTACTAGGGTTGGTGCTGCTCATGAACAAGATGATCATCTCAGGTGAAAGGGCTGAGATGTAAGAGTCCTCATCCACCTCTGGAGGATCCTGTCTGTAGCAGACATTTTTATGCTCCCAAGCTCCTAGCAGTTACCTTTTGTCCAAGATCTCCCTTAACTGCTTTAGTCAAAGGCTAAGAAGGACCAAGTGTTGGTGTAGTGTATCCATTAGCAGATGGTCCCCTCATCCCAATGGATTTGGTCCTGAGATCTCTCCCAAATGCTGGCACACGTTTGAGACTCGCCCTGCTTTCCTTCTTTCCTCTGTGGCTAGAGAGAGTAAATGGATTAACTAACACTTTTGAGAGAAGCCTTCCTGGCAGTTGTGGAGTCTCAAAATGTTGATTCTCAAGGCTGTCTTCACAAGGGAGTTAGTCCTATCTCTTGCCAGCAGGTTGAAATTACCCTCTATGTTTATTTTATCAAAAAAAAGAGAAAGAAAAAGAACAAAAAAAATATCAGGAGAACAGGGATTTGTAAAGGTGGGGTTTGGTGACTGAGGGCTTATCCCATAGAGAGTGTATAGTGGGACGTACAGGGTACAGCAACAGAGAAAATGAAAAGTGCTAGGTCATCTTGTCCTCTTCTCAGGCATATGCATATCCCCTTGGTAGCACAGGTTTATTTGCAGGAATGCTTTGTCCCTGAGTCACGCTGGTTTGGGAGAGGCTGTTACATATGCAAAAAGAAAAAGAAAATATACTTGGGTGCTTTGTCTTCTAGAATTTTCACTATTTCCCCAAACTAGCTATTTTTGGTGAGTAGGTTTGAACATGTCAAGCAGTATATACAGCACGTGCTAAGCATTATTATTATTTAGTGTTTTATTTACTATTAATGTATTTTTTAGTAAGCATTGGGACTTTCAACCCTTCCTTTGGGAAGCTATTGTACATTCTCATAGATTTCACTGTCAGAGTTTTTACTGATAGCTTATATTTTCCTTTCCTTAATTGCTGCCTGTTACTTCTTCTTGTGTCCTCTTGTACCTAATTATAAATGTTACAACATCAATTTAGGAAAAATATCAGGGGAGGTTTCACAAGGGTCAGCGCTGATCACAATATTGTTTAATACTTTCCTAAACAATATATACAGAGCAATACAATTTGCAGATGATGCCAAATTAAGAGGGATCATAAACACAGTGGAAGGCAGAGAGAGCGAGATAACAAAAGGATATTGAGAGTTTAAAGAACTGTGCAAAAATTAACAAGATGAGATTTAATTTAGATAAAATACAAGGTCATACACTATGGGAGAAAAATACTAACTACAAAATGGAAGATGCTGGTTAGAAAACAGCAATAATGGTGATATATTTTACATTTATGTAGCTTCTTTCATCTTACAGAGTCCCAAAGAGCTTTACAAATTAAATAAATTAATATAGAAACTACACCATAAGGATTATTTTATTCTCCACAGAGACACCTCCTTTGTTGGTGCAGAGTATGACAGCTATTCAACTGAACTCTGCAGTGGTATGCAACAGTTCAGGACAAAATATTACAGGTCCCCTTGAAATGGCAGTAAAAGTTAACGGAAGCCAGCATTTGTGCAGTAGGGCACTGCTTAAAACTGTTTCTCTGATGAAAACTGCCAGAGCATTTTTTTTAAGCTGCAGATGATCAAGATCTCGGTTTTACGTCTGTCTTTACTGCAGTAATGCAGAGATGAGCCCACTGACTCATGGTGGACACCGACTGCATGAGAGCTCATTGTGTGAGACAGTTGTGAAAAAGGCTGTGGGTTCTTTTTTACTGGAATAGGCAAATATATATGACCTATTTATTAAAAAGTATATTACATTATCTGTAGTTATTTGAGGGCTATTCATTTTTACATGGACAGGGAAGTTTAACTAGAGGGTGTATAAAATTGGTAATGGAAAAGGAAGACACGGAGTGCTGAATTGATGGTTGTGGAGTCTGACCAAAAGGTAGAGATGAAGAAGATGGATGACAAAGGAAGACGAAGTAGAAGGACAAGATGGGACAGGATAAATAATACAGGAAAGTCATCGGCATAGGAAAGGCTAGGGTTAGTTTTCATAACAACTCTGATGTTGCCCACCATGTCCGCATTCTTTGGTGAATATACTTTAAATGGTGGCATTTCAGAAGGGCACCGCAGAACTGTGGGAGAATATTGGGTTTTATTTGTTATCTGTCCTGCTAACTCTAGACAATATTATAAGGGTGGACACAGGATTTGAATTTACTTACCTGTAGGTATATATGTGTCTCACAATGGAGGCACATCGCAGGTTGTGTGTAGGAGCATCTAAGGTGGCTCCTTAGAAGCTGACACAATGTTACTTTGTGAAGGTCCTGCTTCATCACAGAGTGGCCAGCGGCATGCTGTACCTGGTGTGATGGAGGGGTCTGCACTCTGAGTGCTTACCAGCCCTAAGAGTTTGTGCTAAGGTGATCCCCAGAGGGATAGGTGCTAAGGAGACTGGGACTTGGAGGTGGCCGTTGTGTGAAGCACACTCATCCGGCCCTCCAGGGAACCAAAAGTCTTTGCAGTATCCAGGTCTGATACCCCTGATGCAAACTGCATATACTCAGGCCATTCCCCAGGTGTCAAGAGGTTGCATGTGTCTTATCAAATGGATATGTCTCTAATTAGGAATGATTCGGAACCATTTCAGGCATCGCTTTAGCAGTGGGTTGACCAAGCCCCTCTATCACTCCCCTGCATCGAGGTAAGGACAGGGAGAGATCACTCACCAATTACCATCATGAGCAAACCAGACTTAATTTGGGGAAATCAGTTTAATTTATTGTCAATCAAATCAGAGTAGGATAATGAGAAATAAAACCAAATCTTACAACACCTTCCCCCAACCCCTCCCTTCTTCATAGTCTCAACTTCACTCCTGATTTTCTGTACCTCTACCCCCCTGAGTGGCACAGGGGGACAGGGGGCTGCGGTCAGTCCATCACACGCTGTCTCTGCTGCTCCTTCCTTCTCAGGGGAGGGCTCCCCGCACTCTGCCCTGCTGCGCCATGGGGTCCCTCCCACGGGAGACAGTCCTCCACAAACTGCTCCAATGCTGAGTCCTTCCCACGGGCTGCAGCTCTTCACACGCTGCTCCAGCCTGGGTCCCTTCTGGTGTCTGCAGGGCTGTTGCTCTCACACAGTCTCACTCCTTGGCTACTGTTGTGCAGCAGGTTTTTTCCCCTTCTTAAATATGTTATCCCAGAGGTGCTACCACCGTTGCTGATGGGCTCGGCTTTGGCCGGCGGCGGGTCTGTCGTGGAGCCGGCGGGCATGGGCTCTGTTGGACACAGCGGAAGCTCCTAGCAGCTTCTTGCAGAACCACTTTTGTAGCCCCCCACTGCTATAAACCTTGCCACACAAACCCAATATAATTTTAAAGCACTGTTCACCCTACCAGGAGGGCTTTTTTGTTAGCAGTGGTCTCTGTGTGTGTGTGTCCCCCTCTGAATATCAGTTTAGTGCTTCTACCTGCTGGGCCAAATCGAGGGTTCATTGGCCAGATTTGCCTCTCTGCTTTGTTTCTTTCTGCAGTGTCACATGGTGACATGTGGCTAAGAGCTAGAGGAATTAGAAAGGGCAATTTTCTGACAAGATTTCGTAGTACCTGTTTGAATTTGTGTGTCTTGAATCAGCTATTTTTGGTTTTTCTTTTCTGGTTGGCAAATAAAAAAGTAGTGTTTTTCCTATTCCTTCCCTCTCACCCCTTCAAATATTTTCTGTGCTCGTTTAGCAAGGGGAAGTTCCTACACTTACTCGACTATCTAGAGGTCCAGCTACGTGCTTGGATGTGTAACTGCCTGTCCCATGTGACCATGCAAAGTGAATTTAGGTTGACACTTCAGTTTTGAAGTTTTTTACATTTGGATTCCAGCAGTTGCTTAATATCTTTGGTGAGCATCACCAGCGTGGTCTGATACATAGGGGTCAGCTGCTACCGCAGACTTACCTAGAGGGTAGGGTTCTCTGGGCCTGCCCCTTGTGTCACTACTCACAGCTGTGCAGAATGCCACCATTGTTCTTCAGCAGCAGTTTCGCATCCATTTTGCGTAGGGATGAGTGACTATAGAGGATGCAAGCTGGTGGAAAATTCGCCTTGTGTTCTGTGCTCGCATCTTAACCGAGGCACGAACCAGCACCCTCATGGTCTGTTGACTGTAAATCTCTTACGTTTAGATGAGCTAAGAAGGAGCCTTGCCATGGCTAAGCTAGTGTGAATCACACTAAGCTTACTTCAGCTAAAATAAACTCCCCTTTTCCTTCTGAATGCAGCCATCCTCCTTCTGTGTGGCTGGGTGTTCATCTGCGTGCAGTCTGACGGCATCCCCATGCCCCCAGGCTCCGCAACTCTTGGAAAAATTGTGCTTTGGGGTTACGGCTCCCAGCCACCACAACAATGCTGGCTTTAGGCAAAAAGAATTCAAAACAGTGTGTTTCAAATCAGTGGTCTCGGAAAGAGGGGGCTAGGTACTAGTCTGTTATGCTTTTGAAGTATATTAGCTCGGTATTCAAAATCCTTGCAACTATGCCTGTGTAGGGAGTAGCTCAAGGTTTGTTCAGGAGAGAGCAAGCACTTAAAAACTAAAACCTGCTCTTGAAGATCTTTTGAGGGAGCTGTCAAGCCGGCATCTCATTTACTTTTTATTATGTCTGAGCAGTAGTTAAAACTGGAAAGGGAAGGAATCAGGCAGTTGAAGGACAGACTTTCTCTCCCCCGGTGCCGGAGAAGTGCCTGCTTCAGTCTGCTGCCATTTTGCTTGAGAGAGCTGGAGCACTTGAGTTATGGTGACATCTATTAGAATTCAATTAGTGGTAGTTCACTGACCCAAATTAACATTCTTTGTTAAACTCAAGTCAGTGTATATGTATGCTATTTCCAGGCCAAACGGACCTGCATTGAAAAGAGGCTCCGAATCTCAGAGCTTGTTGGCAGTGTCTTAGTAACTGGATTCAGAGCACAAGCTTATCTAATGCCAGCACTTTAGGCTGCCTAATAGAATTGCACATGTCTGTGGTTTGTAATTAAACTGTGCGGAGCTCTGACTCGAGGTGAGTGAGGAGAAGAAAGACAGCGGAGGACATGCTGGGGGCCTCCCTGCAGCCCCTCGGCTCCCAGCTCCGTCCTGCGGCAGAGGCTGGGATGTGTTGGAGGTGGTGGATCTCTGCTGGGAAAGGCATCCTGGCAGGAGGGGTAGGTTGAAATATTTCACCCTGACTTTCCTTCTGATTTCAAGCCTTTCACAGGCTCCTGACAGCATCCAATCTGCCCAGGTCCCACATTGGACATTGTTGGCTTTGGTGTTGGGGCTACATTAACCCTTCTCATCCACTAAACTTTTCAGGTGCCCAATCCATGCATTGCTGGGTTTGTCTGAGTGACTTCGGCAGTGCCTTGCGTAGTCAGGCATGACTGTCATAGAAATCATACCATTGCAGTCAGTAATGCCATTCAGCATCAGGGGAGGAAACCGAAGGAAATTCCCACGTTGTTCCTTTACCATGGTCTATCTGTTTGATGACTTGAAATACTCTAGAGCTGTCCATATGGTTCTAGTTTCCCTACAGTTTATTTTTTTGTTAAAAAAACCCACGGCATGGTATTTACCTATGTCTGCAACTTGGGGTTTTGTTCTTGTTTTTTTTCTGTGCTTGTGTGACTTTATCCCTCTAAGAATGAGGGAATTGCTGGCTATGACCAATTATGATTTCATTTGGAAAGAAAACACGACTTATTAGCAAACAGTTGTTAATGATTGATTTTTAAAGGGGAAAAAAATCTTTTAAAGATATTTTTTCACAGACTCTACTTCCATGCTGACATTTACACTAAGACAGTGGGCAGAGACGTGTTAGTCTGGATCTGTTCCCATGTGTCACTTCAACTAGTTTAAACTGTCACCGAACATCTTAGAATAGTCAGTTTCATGTGTCTTGTGGATATCAGTCATTATATTTCACATTTCAATTTTAATGGCGACTGATGTAGATGTCAAGAACTGTTGAGGCATTTGGGCATTGAACTTATGTATATTTTTTATTATTTAATAGGGTTTTGCCTCAAGATACGGTTAACTATTTGTTATGGTTTAACCCCAGCTGGCAACTAAGTACCACACAGCCACTTTGCTCACTCTCCCCACCCCCCCCACATCCCCAGTGGGAAGGGGGGGAGAGTCAGAAAAAAAGGTAAAACTCGTGGGTTGAGACCAGAACAGTTCGATAATTGAAATATTATAGTGATGATGATGATGATAATAATAATAATTAATATGAAGATGAAAAAGAGAGAGAGGAATAAAACCCAAGAAAAATGAGTGATGCACAATACAATTGCTCACCACCTGCTGACTAGTGCCCAGCCAGTCCCCAGGCAGCAATTGGTCCCTCCTGGCCAACTCCCTCCAGTTTATATACTGAGCATGTTGTTCTATGGTATGGAATATCCCTTTGGCTAGCTCGGGTCAGCTGTCCTGGCTGTGCTCCCTCCCAGCTTCTTGTGCACCCACTCACTGGCAGAGCAGTGAAACAGAGAGCTGAAAAGTCCTTGACTTAAGAGTAAGCACTACTTAGCAACGACTAAAACATCAGTGTGTTATCAACATTATTCTGATACTAAATCCAAAACACAGCACCGTACCAGTTACTAGGAAGAAAATTAACTCTATCCCAGCAGAAACCAGGACACTATTACAAGACTAAATTCACTCCTGGTGCAAGTGAAAGCTTCCCATGTGTGTGGATTTGAATTTGACCCTTAGAGAGCAAGTGCTTTTTCGGATGCAGTGATTTCCCTTCATTATCTGTGCCTCTTTTCTGTTTGGTAGCTTAGACGTACACATTTTAAATTTAAATACACCAATCCCTATGAAAAAACAGCTAAATACATGTCAGCTTCCATAGAGAACATCTTTCTGATGCTGACTGTGCTCAGTACAAGGTAAAACTTCAGAAAATCTGTTTCCAATATACTTGAAGGCATTTACTTATCAGCAGCACAGATGGCACTTGAAATGCTGAATAATAATTGTTACGAGCCAAGGTAAACGATGGCACAAATGTAAAAGCGGACACAGGAATTATAGTCTGCGTGGATTGCACTACTTGTATAGACAAGTGATAAAATTTGCATGTGCAAACTCTGCTTTACTACTGAAATGATCAGCTAATGCACTTATTTGCCTGCGCGGGTACTAGGAGCAGAGGGTGCGGCAGCTGGTTGCAGAGGTGAGGGATGAAGTGTCCAGGACATACTATAAACTCAAGTTCCTGCTGGCCCTGCTTGGAAGTGACAAGTAAAGGGATATGCTTTGTAGCCATGGATGCTCCAACCTTTAAGGCACTAAAATTTAACTACTTTTCGGTTGCCTCAAGCCTTACCTATACAGGCTGCAAAATCTCTGTCCTCCTCACAACAGTTTCTTCAGCCTTCATAAGCCTTTTGCAGGTTCTGGTGGTATGTTGCAATCTGGGAACAGCATGTCTTTGGTGGGAAAACCACCCAGCCCAAAACAGTGTTGGCTTCAGCATCAGGTTAAGTGACACCTTGACCATCCCCCTGCTTTTTTTGTTTGTTTGTTTGTTTGTTTGTTTTGTTAATATATATGTGGATGCTTCCATAAAATCTCTGCATCTGATTTCTCATAAAACCATGCCTAAAATGTGGAAATGCTGCAAGTGCAGCAAGTGCTGTGGTGTAGCTATTGAGGAGACTCGCTGCAGCAGGTGGTGGAGGCTACGTGGGAATCAGTGCTTGGCAGAGGTGCTGTGGGAGGTCTGCCTACCCGCTCAGTCTCTCCAAGGTCCTCCTTGAGCTCCTGTTGGGGATTTGGGCTGCTGTCATACTGAGGCACCCCAGGGACCGAATGCCTCTGTGGTCCCTGCTGCACACATGTAGGCTCAGCAGGCAGCCTTTGTCCTGGGTAGCAGGAGGAGACAAGAAGTGGAGGGGAGGATATGGCAGTATGAGGAAGTTGTAAACATGTGGGGAAGCAGTAAACGTGTTGGGAAGCATGATGGATGGTGGTTATCAGTTCACTAGCAGCTTAACTCTTGCCAGTTGTTTTGTAGGCATCGTAGTAAAGGAGAGTTTTAAGGGATGATGTTGTGCCACAGACTGGATCTCTGCCGATGCTGCGCGCTGCATCAACCCAGAGAGCCTTTGCTGGAACCTTAACTGTGCAAAACCCCAGAATGTTAATAATGAGCAATCTTTTTTCTTTTTTTTCTTTTTTTTTTTTTTTTTCCTGGTATCGAATGGTCACATTTCTTGCCACCTTTTCAGGATTAAAGTAAAAATAGCTCTTGCGGCAAAGACAGCATCATTCAAAGACTAGCTGACCATTGCACTCAGCAGCACCACGTTAGCTCTCTGTACACATCTCTGTTTCTTCTAAGTTTGGCCAGTCGACCTCAAAAGCTGTGAAAGCCTCCTTCTCCCGTTTCAACTCTTTCCCAGCTGTTCACTGCTTTACTGCTGCCATCTGGTATGGGACCTTTTTCATTGTGGATTCCTCATCTCCTGATCAGCGCTAGCAGCCAAAATTCTTAACTGCAGTTGGAGATTTTATTCCTCTGTCTGTCCTGCCCCCTCTTCTGAGAGGAAGAGGGATGGTACCTGGTAATGCTCTCTGCCATAGGTTTCTGTTGCTTGACCTACATGTAGATCCTTGGCTAGTGGCATGGCTGTGGTGGTGTAACAGAACTTGACTGTAATATGAAGGCATTTGGAATGTCTTGAAAATGTTTCTTTTAAAGAGTTTATTTGTGAAGATTTTGGTTTTTGTGTTACGGTTGGGTTAGGGATGAAGTTTGCTTTCTTTACTTTTTAAATACGACATCTCTAATATGCTTTTGTCTCCATTTCTCATACCTCGGCATATTCCCACCAACAGAGGAGGAGACGAACATTTGAATTAGTGGAATTCACACTGTTTGCAAGACATTTCTGCTCCTACTTTCAGTCCAGTTTGGAATATGTGATAATAAAGCAAACGGACATTCTGTGGCAGAATATCTTTTTTTGTTGGATTTACATGTGATATTAAAAAAATCAGTGTCCACAGAGTAGATGAAATAACATTTTAGTACTCCGTTGGCTACATTCTCTTCAGGGGTCGATACAGAGTGGCATTTGGTCTGTGATGCAGAAAATAATCTGTTGAAGAAAAAAAGATACGTACATCTGTAACCTACACTTAAAAAAAGCCTTTAGACTGGCGAAGAACAATAGTATGTGACATTGACACTGGAGAAGAGTTAATAAAATGTTGAGAAAGTTTTAAATTAGAAGTAAAATAAGGGAAAAGCAGTGAGCTTCCTTCATAATAAAAAACCTCAGTGATAATGGAATAGTTCGTGCATTTTGTTGCTTTATTTGGGTTCAGAGTTCTCTTCAGAATTTTGTTTTTGCACCAAAATTTGACAGTTTTGACAGTGTATTAATGCCTTGTGTTGGTGTAATTGGTCTGCATTTTAAGTTTATTAGTGGACTGACTAATGTACTCTTGAAAGGCTTTGTTTGGAAAAAAGTCAATATATGAAGCCAGTAGAGCTCTGGAGAGTTTGTGCCACATACACATTCTCACACAGAAAATCATGTTATCAATTTTCATTTGACTTTTAATCAATTACAGTGACAAAGAGATGATTTGAAGTCAATTTTCTGTTGGTGCTAAATTAGTGTTTGATCACAGATGTTTACTCTGGTGACTGCTTTCTTTTGCAAAAAGCCTTGTAGAACTAGGTTGCAGAGACTGATGCTTCTCATTTTCAGGTGATTAGCAGGTTTTTCTCTATTTTGCTGTTTTTAGCAACATGAGGGATGTGCTTCTGCTGGGATATGACTGTGTGGGAACCTCTTAAGATAAACATGGAATTTAGTGATGAAGCCTGGCGTCGCCTTAGCAGTGCCGTTCTTTGAATGAAGATGTTCCTTCTCAGTGATCCAGCGCTAAATCAGTTCTCAGAACAAGAGATTCCTCCATCCCATCTGTTTAGATTTGTAAAATGCATGCTAACAATAGCTTTTGACCAAAAGAACATTTTGATTCCTACTTACTTTTAAGGAACAAAAGAACATTTTGCTTCTTACTTATTTTTAAGGAACAGAATACAAAAGAAGAAGAAAAAGCTATAAAAATATATGTGAAAAATAAGATACGAGGTTTCTTTGCAAGAGAGTCGGAGAATCAACCCTGAAAGCGTTTCTTTTTTTTATTATTATTATTCCCCTTCTTTATTTATCAGCTGTTTAAAATAGATGGGCCAAGACTTTTCATTCTCTATTCATAGGAGAGCGATGCCTGAGACCACATAGCAGGCACGTGTGGAAAACTACTCGGTCTTCTTTTGGATTCCCCGGATGGGATTCAGAATGTTGTTTTGATGCTTAAAATCACATAAACCCAAGCTTAAGACCAGATTTTGGAGTGGTCTCTGCCCTCAAATGCAGCCAGATTTCCTAACAGCGCAATTCTTATTTAAATTCTAGTATGAGTTGCCAGAGAGCAGGTGCTAAATGCTGGGATTTTTTATTTGTTTGAAATCTGTGTGTTGTACTAAGAGATGCAGGACACTGAACATCGCTGAATCCAGCCATAGAAAAATACTGCATAAAATGCAAACCGTAACACACACAACCCAAACCCATCATATAAATCAGCCTAAATCATCAAAGCGATAGATCAAACAAATGCCTCAAAATTCAATTCTCTCTCTCCTGTCATTCTCCCCAAATGCTTTGCATAATACCCTGAAGATCAGCAAACAGATTTTGCCTGGTATGCAGTAAAGTGAGGAATGCATTTTATTGAGGGACCATGGAATAAAAGGACCCACCAGAAAGAAGCCTTGGCTGCGCTAAGCTGAGGTTGTAATACTGGTGCCACTGCAAAGGGGGAATATACAGGGTTTTTTTCAGTTAGATTTTGTTCATTTATTGTTCATTGTACTTAAGGCTCACTGATTTAACACCACCTCTTGCACTGATAATCCCTGAATCATGACTGTATAGGTTGAAAACCACAGGTTATATTCGGAGTCTACAGCTGCCTGAAAATTGATAGATAGTTCTGATAAATAAATTTGTAATGCCTCGTAGAAAACCTTCTACTTCATGAAAATATTGAAGGGTTAAGTCCCCTGAAATACCAACCCCAAAGAAAGTATTTCAGCTTGTATTCTTTGGGATTTGCCTTCCCTTTCCCTCTCATCACAAAAAAAAGTACTAAAGAAAATAGTAAACTAGGAAACAAAGTGGGAAAAGGGACAGTTAACTGCTCATTTCTTGATGCAAATATAGAGGAATGCTACACAACTGATAATTACTTGATTTTAATTAAGGCAACATCCTCCTTTCAAAAATATTTACCAGAAATTTTCCATCAGTAATGCTGGGATTTGATACCAGACAAACACTGTGGTTTTCTGCTGAGCTGCTCACATGCCAAGGCAGCAAAACATCTGGTTGGTATATCCAGATGTGACCCCATATCCCGCACCAGCTTCTTGGAAAGGAGATGGAGAACTGTGGGGAGTTAACGAAAAGTGTCAGGACTCCTCTGACTTGCTGTGCGTAAGCGGGCAAACTCCACGCTGATGGTAGTGGGAAGGTTATTCCCTATTAAACTGAGTTTTCCCTGAGCTGCGCTGGAGGAGCATGACCCCAGGAGCATCACGGTGGAAGCGGTTAGCCTCGGTGGTGGAGGCGGTTGGTTTCAGTGGTGGCAACTTTGCAGCCCACAGCGCCACACACTAGGACCTGCGGGAACCGGCTCTATCTAATTTAAAATCCCTAATTTAAAAAAAACAAAAAAAAATTTTGATCTCTGTGTGCTACATGATGAAAAGATGAAGGAGGGATTTAGTAGGGGGTCTATGGGGGCTGTAGCCCCCTCTCTCTTTAAGTAACAGCAGGTTTGGTGCTTGTGCTGGTGTACCATGGTGTGCCCTTGGCATCGGCTGTCTCATGTGGGCTGAGGCTTCATCCAGCATGAAGCATTTTGTGCAAGTAAACTACATTAATGCCCTGACAAGAATAAACGTTGTCTCTTAATAACAGTGCCACACCTGCAGCTACAGCCCAGCCGTTTGTGCCCTGACCAGTGCATAGACCCTCTTTGAAATTTCCCCCATGACCTCTAAATTGAGTACGTTAGCATATGCCAATTATCTCATTGCATATGATCTGACTTTTTTCAGTCATTCATAAAAAGTCATCTCGGTGAATGATGATAGCACAGTCCAATATTTAAAAGACAGTGTCTTCAGACTGCAATTGGAAAAACATTGCCTTGGCCATGCCTGTGCCTTGATTGCTAAGAATAAAAGCTGGGGAGCTAATCAGATCTTTGTGCAATGCTGGGTTTATCTTACAAGCCTCCCTTTCAATGCAAGCCCAACATGCTATACTTACCTCTTCTATTATACTGTTTTCTTACAGCATTCTACTGAGTTTTTGCATTTAATGGGATAATCTTCCTCCATGACATGAATACCTCTCTTGATTCTTAATCTCACTTTCTATTAAAGGAAACAAGAATTATTTGTGTCTCAGGAGGATAATCAGAACCTGGATTGTTGGGGTTTTGGGGCTTTTTGGAAATACCATGTGTAGAGAGACTGTCTCCAGTAGGAGACAACTCTCGTAGTACTGAATTGTAGTGTGCTTGTGGGCTGAGATTTTTCTGCAGGAGTGGATAAAATCTGCTTGCCTTATCTTTCTTTCTTTCTTCTACTTTACTACAGGAGGGAGTGCTCCCAGGGATGTCCAGAAGGGCTCTTTTCCACCATCCTTTCTTCTGTTTTCCATTTGTCAGTTTTAGACTAGAACATGAAGAATGAATTACACAGTTGGGGTGAATCTGCTCTATTGGGAAGGGCCTGGTTAAGTCTAGAGATAATGAAGGGTTTTGTCAAACTTTGAAAAAAATGTCATTATGCATGAACCTATAAATCTGTAAGTATCAAGTGAGCTTTATGTATAATATCACTTAGCAGGAGAAGAAAGGACATTTAAATACTGTCAGAAATTAATGATGAGGGATGCCTGGAAAGCTTCACGACAGAAAGGTATCACATTCTTTGCTGCTTTACCTTTGTATTGGAATAAATATTCAAACTAAATTTAGCTGGTGTGATTTAGAGACAGTATGGCTTCAGCATTTTCATCAGGATTAACCCTTTCCAGTTGGCCTTGTTGCTGGGATTGTTAGTGAGGTGACGAGCCACTCGCTCCGTGCACGAAGCCGGCCAGGGACCAAAGGACAGAAGGACACTGCATGGAAAGGGGCTGGTCCCAGGAGTGACCAGGGGTGGCCCAGAGCTCCTGCATGGCACAGCTCTGGATGATCCTGTTTCCTCTACGGCTTGCGTGAATTCTCACCTGCCTTTCCAGTGGGCGGTGGTGGACCCTTCATGGCAATCAGATTTGTAGTGAGGCTTCTGTCTGCCTGCCTCTCTTAGCAGTCTGGCACTTAAAAAGGGAATATTTAACTTGAAAAATGGTTTATTTTATGGAAGTTCCAACCAGCATAATGTTTATTAAAACAGCCATAAAATTCCCTGCGTACCACATGAAATTCAGCTTGATAATGATAGTGCTGCTATTGTGATTATGTAAGCACACAGCAGCTGATTTAACAAAGAAATAAATTCAAATAACACATTCCCGACCTGCGGCTGTGCAAGAAATACGGATCTTGAAAGCTAGTACTGGAGTTGGTACGGGGGGACCAGCGACCAACTGCACAAACTTTCAGCTTGAGGTTCCTCATCTGAATTCAAGCTGAAACAATTACCATGATCTGACAGCTTTGTAGCCGTTTGGATAAAATGAAGTAATGGTCTTAAGGCCATTTCCTCCTGTGCCTGTGGCGCCAGCGGGACAGCCTGCAGGGGAAGCCTCCTAAAGGAAGTGTAGTGTGGAATGGGGACGGGGCTCAGCTTCCCCCCTTGCAGCGGAGACGTTGTTCCCAGCCACCTGAAGGGACTTCTGATCAGTGCTGCGTAGCTTCCCTGGGTGCATCTGAGGTGTGAGACCTAGGGCTGCCATTCCCACGGGGAGGCAGAAAGCTGTGAGCCCGTGTGGGAAGGGTAGACAAGGCACTTGGGATGATCACCGGTGAATTTTCAAAACACTGGGTGGTACAGCTAGTGATTGAGATTGGAGATATTAAATGCTTTAAAAATGACCATGTCACATTTTTTAGTGCCATTTTATTGTGTTTTCATTAGAAAAATAAAAGGTCAGTATCCTGGCAGGACATTACATTGCCAGTCCTGGGCTCTTCAGGGCTCCATCTCTAGCTATTTATTGCTTTCAGTTTTATCTCCTGCTGAAATTCATGTGAGAGAGAGCAAATAGACACATCCTGGGTAAAAGTTAGATGTAGCACATGCCACAGAGAATGGATGCCTTTAATTTTGGAGATTACATCAATCACATGAATGTTATTTGGACTAGCATGTGTGTTTGGAGCAAGCAGGCCATGAATATTTAAGAGAACAGACCACAGATGGCAAGCCTTCAGGAGGCTGACAGTCTAACAGGTATTTGCACGTATTACAACATTTCCATAGAAATACTGCAACTGAACCAGTAGCCACTCCTGTAAGTCAAATTAGTTGCGTTAGATTAGTTGTGTGCAAATATTATGCAGCCCTTGGTTCTTCGCTCTGGTTTATTAATACCCTGCTCTGTTAATCCTCACTCCCATTCTGCTTTTTAACCTGCTGTCTTCCCACTCTCCTAGCAAAAGGTCTGCCCAGGTGCAGACACGGGGTAAACACCTGGCTGAGGGTTAGGTTCAGAGCAGAAGCCGCCTGCTTTGCCATGCGGGGGCTGGCTGCATCCCTTGAGGACCAACCGACCCCCAGCTCTACTGCCACCATTTTTCTGAGGGACGTGCAAGTTGTTCTGCGGTTGGCACAATCATCTGGGCAGGAGTCTTACTGTGTCTTGGCACAAAAATCAGTGAGGTGTGTTTCCATATAGCCATGAGCAGAGGTTTGGTGCATCAAGGCACCACAAAATAGCTGCGAGCTTGCAGCTGGAGGGTGCCTGCCAGGGCTGTGCTATGAAGACCTGGTTGCCAACCACTCAGGTTGACCTTCAACGTTTAGACATAGCCCAAATAGTTAAGTCTAGCCAAATCTTTGCTTGGACCGACAGCAAGAGCTGCCTATGTCACCTTAAGCATCCTAATCCCAAGGCTTTCTTCCTTTTCTTTTTTTGAAGCATTTGGTGACGAGTTAGTTTTGCTCTCCTTTGTTTTTGCTGAACCACTGCTTCAACTGCTACTTCATCCTGTACCATCTGCACTGTATTTTTCTTAGCTGCTTTGCCTGTAACTATGCACAGGAGAAAATATCCATCTGTTAAAGGCTGAGGCATTAGACACAGGGAGAGACAGTTTTAAATAGGTATTACAGGCACATCAAACTAAGTTAAACAGAGAAGATTAGACAAAAAATGTCCCAGGAAAATCTGGGTGGCATTTTATTCTCGTCAAAACATGAGAAATGATCAGAAGAAGGGTGGAAGGAAAAGGCTGTTTAATCTGAGAATCTCCTATTCTAGTTAGATTTCTGTTGTACTCCCAAAATATGATCATCTAACCATGACATGAAGATGATGATGTGCAATCGACTGTATCAACAGTTTCGCAGATGTTTATTTCAAGTTTAATGTTAATGAAATGCAGAGATGTGCCTTGTACATTCTCTTTTACATTCTCTTTTTTTTTCTTCTTCTTTTTTTTCCCCCCTCTTCTCAAGTCCCAGTTTTCACCTTTGGTCTTTCTAATGGTGGAATTAATTTATCTCGTTTAGTACGTGAAGAACAAGTCTTCAGAAAGTGATTTCATGAGTGACCACAGTAGGAGTCCTGTGTTTAAGGGGGGCCGGGACAGAACAAGTGGAGAGGTTAAAAATGAGTGAGCCTGTAGGACAAAAGATCTCTGTTGGGCTCTATTGGAAAATGTTAGGCTGCAGCTCAAGGTTTAAACTCCCTTGTCACCAGGACTGATTTATCATTATTAAAAGTACTAAGTAACATGTCATTGCCTTTGTAGCTGTGAGAGATAATTGCAGGCTCCATACTTTAAGGAAACAAACTGAGGAAAAGACTATTTACATACACTAGGAACATGCACAGATTAGCTTCAGCTGGCCTGTTTATACTGTCAGCCTGTATTATATTGGAGATTAGATAAATGTACATAAATGTTAGGCATAACAAATATTTGGCAGTGTTTCTCTGTCCTTGCATTATGCTCCATGTAGCCCATTACTGTACTTGCCTGGGAAGGCGGGGGACGCAGAGGTGTTTAACTCCTTCGGGTCACTTGGGGTAAGAGACTGCCCAAGCAAAACGGTTTCTTAATTAAGACATTAAGCCACAATTTTTTGTGTATTATTTCCATCTGAATATTCAGGTTGGAAACTGCTGCAGCTTAAAAACCATGGATTGGGAAGAAGCATTATCAGGATATTATTCCGTTATAGCTGTTGTTTTATTTGTAGTTATCAGTTTGCATTGTCAAGTTAAGACCCTTCGGTTACTTGTCTTTTGCATGTAACTGATCCATTTACACTGGGAACTGGGAACAATAAAACCTTAAAGATCTTAGTGGTCAGCTCTACCTATTTAAATATTTAGCATTATATTTTGTAATTTCCTTCTCTATGTTTTTGTATTTAATTGTATTGATTTTTTTTCTTTTTTAATGACATCAGAAGGAAAAAAATATGTAGAAATACAGAGTATGTTTGTCTCAGTGGCTGAGTATGAGAGCTGGGCAGCCTGGAGACAGCAGGGACATATTCTTCTGTCTCTCCCTGGGAGTCAGGTGTCTCCTACTCAGAAGGAACATCCTCAGGGACCTGGTGCAGTAAGGCACAGGTAAGCTAGAACATGGCTAGGAGGTTAGGGCATCCATCTCTTTTTTTTTGTTTCTCAGGGCTTCTCCTGTGTAAGGTGGTGATGATTGCTCATCGTGAAATACACAGTTTAAAATTTGGCATGTGCCTAGTTTTGCATCCATAGATTTCAAAATGGGTTACAAAAGTTTATGTATAATTAGCTTATGCAAACTAGTGCACAGAAAGCTAGACTTTGCTATTTAAAAAATGGCGTGTATTTTTGGCTGTCCAGTTGTAGACATCTGTTGCTTTTTCAGAGGCCCAAACGTGCCCCAGCTGCTATTGTTTCAACATTCAACACTTACAATAATAAATACTATTTTATCAGCCCAATACTTCATCTGGCGTCTGGCGCAGCAAACGAATCCCAGGCTCTCAGAGCCAGTGCCATGAAACCCCTGTGTCCTATGGGGAATTCTTTGGAGTCTGGGAGCACCAGCTTCATAGGTGCTGTGTTTGGACAGACTTGTTTGAATATTTGCAAATCAAAATGAATGAGTAAACAAATGCATGAATTTTAGGCCTTGATAGTTTTCAGGCATCCTTGGTATGAAGACCTGTGAAATACTTCTACTGGATGTATTAACCTCTGTATAGAAAGCTTAAGACCACAACTAGTAGTCTCACTTTGGTGGTAATCTTTCTTCAACTCCTTAGAAATGGAGCTTGAGAGGGATCAGTGGACCACAGATTGGAAAGCAGTGTTTTAAGCACTCTGGCTAATTACAGAGCTGGCAACTGCTGAATCTCTAGAAATATTTCTAATTGGAAAACTTCAGGTTGTCTAAATAAACAATGAATACATCTGAGCTGCACAAGGGTTTTCTTGTGGGAGCTGTGGGACTATCCTTGTTGCCATAGACTATGAAAAGCTCAGTGGCTTTTTATTCATTTACCTGGAAAGAGAGCTGATTTGAAGGTGGAGTGAAACCTCCTCCTAGATCCTGCAGTCTGGATGAGGCTGTCATCTGGCTGGTTGGTCTCCCTTGCTAGACCATGTGTTACATATCCCTCATCTATCCAGTTCCTCCCTCTGCTTCCCTTTTCATTTGTCTCCTTTCCTGACTCTCTCACTGTACCCAATGACTGTACGATGAGAAGAAAGCGGTATGATGTTCTATGATGTAAGTCGGCGCTTTTAATATAATTTCCCTGTTGAGGCTTCTGTTGTTTGTTTGCTTGCACTGTGTCTGTATTGAGTGTGTTCTTTTGCTAGAGATTGTCCAAGCATATTTTTCCCCCCCCGGCTATTTATTAGAGATTTGTTGGACATATTTGTATTTATTTTAAAGTGCAAGTCACGAAGCATACAGAGCTTTAACTGGAATTACCTTGTCAATAGTTGATTCTGAACCTTCAGAAATGGGATATTTTGTCTTGTCATGTTAGCAGCTTGTCGCTGTAGATAGGGAGGATGACCCATGCCGTGATCATACAAAAGAGATAATGGAAGGATCTTCTGAAGATGGTATCAATATCCCTGATGTTATTTTCATAGGGATTCCAAAATGGACAGTGTGATGTATTTCTCTGAATACAATTACACTTACACTATCCCAATACTAGGCAGAGAAACACATGCCCAAGCGTATATGTGCTCACCTATTGCTTCAGAGGGAGTAGATGGATGAGGCAACTAGTGACAGTGAGAAATTCAGTTACTGAGGCACAAAAGGAGAATCTGAAGGTAAATGCTGTTCGTGCATGGAGCAGACTTTTGGGAATCATGACACGACGGACTGTTTTCACTACATCATGAACCCCGCGGAAGGACAGAGCTTGAAATGTAAGTGACATGTTTTTGTAGAATAGAGGGATATGCTGAACCTGGTAAATGGGATTTGGGAGTACAGAGAGTGCAGAATATTAAAATATCAGGTAAATAATACCTTCTGCAGGTGTTTCCATTTGTACTGAACCTGTAAAATCCAGAAGTTCCCACTGACTGTAAAATTAATTATAGGCAAAGTCGATGCTAAATGGCCTCAAGAAAAAAGGCACAAAAATCTTATAAAAAGTCAGGATCAATAGGATACCTCTTGCAGTACAATATTGAGCCTTCTTTCCCCTTCCCCCAAAATAACATTGTCAGTTATACAGCAAAGCTTTTACTTACTTCTGCTAATGGAAAACTGTGATAACGATCTTTGAATAATAGGGGTTTAGAAATAGCAGCTCCTGGGTCCTTATACCAGCTTTACCAGTCAATACTGTAGTTTTCTTTTTGAGAGGTGGCAGTTCTGGAGGCTGGGAAGGAATTGGTGCCACCCAATGTATCTCGAAGGATTTTATTTTTTTTCATCTCAGATGAATTATTAAATGCAAATTCAGCAATGCAAGGGAGGAAAAAACAGATTATTTTCCTTTTGAGTTTGCTGATTAGTCAATTGCTTAGTTCATGGAGGATGCCACTTGTGTCAGGTTTCTGTATACTTTCATAGAACTGGAGCACGATACTTACTGTATCTCAAGTGAATGATTTTTCAATTAGCCTGCAGTTCCTTGGCTGTATTCCCTTTGCAGTCCTACGTGGGTGATGTAGAGCAAAGGTTTAAGAGGTTTTGGACAATTTATGATGTTTGGAGAGGCTATTTGTCAAGAAACAATATCTCCAACAACTTTTATGTTCAATTTTAGTCCTGGGTCTTTTGTTTATTTTTATGGCACTGTTTTCTGAGGTGTTAAAGCTAACTTGAAGGTATTGTTTAAAATGGAGGGGAGCGGGGGGAGAGAAAAAAAAGACGGTGTTAAAAGATCGAGATATCAGGGGGCACACGACTCTTTCTATGATGGAGCTGCAGATGGGAGGGCACTGTGAATTGGTTTACTCTGCCAGCCAAACCGGGGGAAAAAGGAAAGATCAGAAACATTTGAAAATGAGATCATACGGCATGTGAACTATACAGACATCTCGCCCATGTTTTTTTTATGAGAAGTCTTACTGACATTTGAAAAGTAGGGACCTGTTCCCTACTCTTAAAGTTGACTGACATTTAAGGGCAGCGTAAGGCATGATTTCCTTCCCCTCTTTTTAAATTGAAGTTTTCATAAATCAGGGTGAGGGAGAAGCCTGGTTACATCTTGCAAAGCGTTAAGATCTGTGTAGAAATATGAAAAAAGTAACCCGTGACATTTTAAACACTTTGCTGAGTCTTGTTTTGTTCTGCATCTATAGAGGCATCGATACAGAGCTGTACTGCGATGGGGAGGGAGAGAACATGAATATGGGTTAATTTCAGATACTTATCACAGCAGCTCAAACGCAATTGCACAATGTTATCAAAATTAGGGAACTTTGGGGTAGTCTAAAAGTATTGCTGAAGAAGCTGCTACTCTGTAAGACCAGGGCAGCATGTTTTATCATTGTCTGAAATACAAGCCCACAGCCAGGCTTGCAGCCAGGGACAGGCACAAGTACAGCTGCACTTGCTGGCGTGGGTAAACAGTACCAGCAGCAGTGAAGGGCGCTGGGTGGGTACCACGGAGATCCAGAGAGCAGGCGCCTTCCTTCGATCACTGAGCCAGTACCATCACTTAGAAAACACTCACCTTCCTGTGTTTTTCTTCACTAATGTCCTCATAGAGGCTCAGACCCTTCCCCTGGAAGAACAGTAGCAAGGGGCAGTTTATAAAGCTACCCCTGTTTCCTAGTGTCTTTGCTGAGGCTGAGCATCAGTTGCGAAAAGCTTCAGCGGCTCCAACAGACTCAGTGTAAAGTCTGTGTTTACCCCTTGGCTGCATTTCTTCCTTCCAGCAAAGTCTGAGCTGCAGTTTCAGGGTACTCTTAATTATAGAAACCAAACCTGCTTCCTTGTGAGGTTTTAAAGCCATTCTCTTAAGTACCATCTTTCTTTGACCCCCAAGCTAGTTAAAGTAGTCATGTAAGAACAAAGGCCTTGATCTGGACATCCTGGGTAATGAAAGGCAAGGTCCTGTGGAGTTTTCAGGCTGGAAACTGGCAAAATGTTCTGTGGTGGTTTGAAATAGGTTTCTGGGCAAGCAGCATGGCTCTGTAGCTGGTCCTGCTTTCATGGGTAATGATGGCCAGATGTTGCAGTCAAGCACTGAAGCTGGTTTAGGACAATTGTTTTATAAAGGGGAATAAAGAGCATCAATGGAGGACATTAATATGTAGGTGGGTTCCTGCTGAAACTATCTAAAGAGGAGTGCTATAAGTGACATAAAATTTCCCATATCTGAGTAGCACAGAAGAGTGACTAATGAACTGCGTTGCTTTTATAGCTAAACAGGCTCAGGATAAGACCAGTTCTAACACATTCCCACTACACAAATATCATGGGAAGAATTTCTGTCACTTTTTGTATTTCATTTGCAGTATCATATATTGCAGGCGTGTATGTGTGAATACTGGCTTCTTGTGTGCTGAGGAACAAAAGCTAAGCAGTTCAGTTTAATATTAATTGTATGTATTTATCTCTTTCTAATCTAGAAATCTTTCTATGTTTATGTTTAAAAAGCACCTGTTAACAACTTTGTAAGCCTTTTTCCACCAACACAAATGGTTTGTGTATTTCTGTTGCTATTACCTTTTAAAAATAAACACCAGAAATACAGGGCAAGATTCTCTGCTGCTCCAGCATTAACCAGCACAGAGTGGGAGGACCATCGGGGAGCTATTTATGACACTCTGCTTCTCAAGTGATTACTGCTCAGGGCACCAAATAAATGAAAGTAGCTTCAGGGTTTCTCTGGTGTAAGGGCAGCTAGCTGTGGTTTGCAAAATCCAGGGGCACCTTCCCCTCCCTCACCCCCATGATTTCCTCCTCCTTACTGCTCCCAGGTTTCATTCATCTTTCCATCATGTGGAAGCCTACTCCTTTCCTTTGAAGCAGCTGAGGTTCATTTAGAGAGAGACACGTTAGCCTGAAATTGACTCTGTCCACTATACATTTCATGTGCTTATTGATGGGCATGTAGCATCCTCTTGTAAATAACTCCATGGAGAATGCTCACAGCAGCACCCACGGTGAGCAGGAGTAAGTCCTGGCACAGCAGGACTGAGCTGTGAGGCGGTCTGGCCAGCTCCTGCATCTCCCAGGGCAGTAATGAATCCAGAGGATCAGGTGGCTCTGTGGTAGATGGCTCTCATCTCCATGGCATTTTTCAAGCATAGCGTAAGAGTTGGGGTTCCAGTCTGGAAATGTTTTCCAGGTTTCTAGTAAGTATTTAATGATGTTTGACCATGTGGAACAGTATTAGTAAGAGTCTTGAGAGCAAGAAACCTCCAAAGCCTTAGGGTCTGTGTTCAAAACCTAGCAAGCAGAGAAAAATGTTCTGGACCTCACACCTTTTTAGTGAGTGCTTTAAACTTTAAGCCCTTGACTTCGTCTTCTTGTGGAAGTTTTGTGACCCTTCAGTTCCTCAAGGCAATCCTTTTCCCCCCTTTTCTTGTGCCCGGGTTGTAGGATTCTAAAATAACTGCTTTGCATGTAGAAGGTTGCTTAGAAAAAAAATATTTTGTCCTGTGGAAATATAGTAACAGTGACAAGCAAATCTCTTAAGGCTTTTGCTAGACAAAAAGGACAGTGGGTAATCCAGTAATTGTGTGAAAGAGATTTATTCTGGAACTAACTCCAATTGCAGAAGAAAGCATCCAGCTTCCTCCATCCACTTTGAGTTGTGAAAATGTAAAATGAAGGGAGGATTGAGGCCAGGGTGTCCGTTCTTGCTGCCTGAGCATCACTCTCAGGTTCGCCACAGGCCCACAGGGCTGCCACGGCACTGCAGAAGCTGGAGAAGAAAGCTTGTTGTGGTGGAGAGGTGAATCCCACCTCCGATACTCATCTATCTCTTCCCCTGAGGTAGTTATTAAAACAGTTATTTTTTTGCTTTAATGTGAGCAGTGACAGAGGCACAGCTCTCACCTCCAGCTTAGAGAAGGTGGCTTCACCAGGTTTGGAAGGGAAGTCCCAGAGCAGTCCATGGACAGAAGGTGGTGCCTGCGGAGCCGTGTTTACGTCTTCGGTTGGGAAGGGTCGCAGTTTGCAGTGGGCTCTGCCGGGCTCAGTGGGAGCCCCCAGCTGCCCTCGCCCTGACTCAGGGGGTCGGCCGAGTCCTCAGGTTGGGAGGGTGAGGCGAGGCCTCAGAGACGGGAGTGAGACACTGGGGTAAAAAGCAAGTGGATCAGCAAAACTTTTAGTGAAAATTCTGCCGTGCTTACTTCCACTCTGCTTTTCTTGACTAATGTTTGGGCTTATTTCTTCCACGCCATTACGCTGGTGGTACCGCGTTACGAAGAGAAAAGACTTGGTCCATCACCAAGCACTAATTTTCAAATAATTAATACTTGGCACCAGAGTAGCACTTAACAACCATGACTGGAAGATGACTAACAAAAAGTCCAGGCATGGCATCATCTAATTATTGTTTCTTTTCTACGTGCCAAGGACTTACTAATTTGTTACTTCTTCTAGGGGAAGGGGAAGTGATTACAAGTTTCTTATGGGAAGCAGAGGTACCCACTGGGCTACCATTAGCAGTGCCATGGGTATGAAGGGCAAATTAAGCTTGGTGATCCTGCCAGGCTTACATTCACCAAAGCCAGGCTCAGGATTTATAAATATTACTCTCTGGTGACAGACATTAAGTGGCCCTCTTAACAACAAGCCTCTCTGTATTTTCTGCCCTTCTGTCCTTGTCCTTCACATCAGTTCTGTCTCTTAATATTTTTGCCAGGACATCCTGGTAGCTCCAGAGCTCATTGAGTCCATTCCTTCCTTAATTTCAGTCAGCTCCTTGGTGTTCAACTCTTCTTTATTGCTCTTTCACCTGAAAGAAAAAGACTGCTCACCAGGTGGGTTGTCTCAGTCTCTCACTGCTCTAAATTTAATCCAGATTTTTAATATAAATGAGCTATCTGGTCAGCTGGGGAAAACTGAGTGTGTGGCAGCGTGGCTCAATCACTGGCATTCTTGCCCCTCGGCCAGAAGGTTGCACTTTCATTAGTCACATACCAGGACGTGTCTCATCCCCAGTGCTGCAACTGGGTGTCATGCTACTTGAGCAGCTGCACTCTGAATGAAATGCTGCATTGAAGCACCTTGTCCTGGTGGCTGGTGGCCAGGTAGAAGTGGAAAGATCCCAAAGAATTTTTATTTTTATTTTTTTTCCCAAATGCAGAAGGTATAATCCTATTGTCCTGGTAATATTTCCTCTTTAACCAGAGCAACTACAAATGTCAATGTCTGTGTGTAAGAGTCATGGGTATGCACATAGTGTCTTCTCTGTTAAGGCAAACGGTCACTACCCTGACAGTTCAGTAAAAGGTATTTAGGGTGCCACATATCTGAGAGGCAAATTATATAAGCAAGCTCTATTCTTAAATATAAGAAATAGTAAGAAAGCACAGAAACAAAAAGCCAAGTACTGGGTTTCATGCTGGATAGCTCATTAACTTAAAAACAGAGTACGAATGTAAATTATAACCCTTGTTATTACTCATAACTACAGTTCAGACGATAACTTGGCAGTTTGCCCACGACTCTTTTATAAACCAGTAACCTCCGGAATAAATTATACATCATACATAATACATAATTGTCCTTAAAAAGGCAATAATTGTTCTAAAAGGTACAGTTTGCAGCATGTTTCACATGAAATGTGTGCCACAAAGCCAGCCCAGCTGCTCGAGCTCCAGGTTCCCAGATAACCTGTGTGCTCGGAGTTTCAAGTTGTTGCCCCAAACCTGCGGTGTCCCAGGGACTATTTCACAAAAGCAACGATGTGCTGTCTTCTTGCATTCTCCTGTGGCAGGGGTCTCTGTGCTTCCTTCAACTCGGGCTATGGCAGATGCCCACACCTTTCTTTAATTTCTTCTGGATGAATCCTGATGTATACAACATGTGTCGTCCTGGAAGGGCTGATATCCTAGGCTAATCACTGGATTTAAAACACAGTCTGATTTCTGTGCAGTCAAGCTAAATCCTTTGGTCTTGCAGGACAGGCCACTTGTACTCAGTTGTGCTCTGAAGGGGTCATCAGGACAAAGCCAACAGCAGAAATACACACCATGAGAAACATCCTCTCCCCACTCTCAACACCTCTTCATGTACACAAGATTCTGTGTACACAAAGGCTCTTTCTTCTCTTGCTATGGTATTCAGGTGAAGAAGTAATACACTGAGGATACCGTACTAGGAATAGTTTTGGTGTTTGCCCTGGTAATGGCCTGCTTACCTGTTCAGAGCTGCTCATTATTTTTATGGAGAATTGTATTATCTTATTGCCAGTCAAGCGTTTGTAATAATGCACATTTAGCAAAAGACTCATGTATCGCATTTTGTGCCCCCTACACCCTACCCCAAATCTGTTTTACAAAACATGCTTCACCATGTTTTTTCCTTCAGATTTTTTTGGTTTGCAGTTTTATAATGTTAATGTTGGGTTGCCAGCACAAGGCTTTCTTTCTATGATCAAACTTCCAATTAATTCTCTTTGCTTGCAGGTATTTTTGAAAGATAGACAGCAAGAAGGCTATGTGTACTTTGTCTTTTTTTTTTCCCCTGTGTTTATTTGTCTGCACAAGACACATTACAGGAAACCTTTCACACGGGAGTTGCCATGTCACTGTAATAATTGATACTGGAAAGTTATGTGAAGGTCTTATTGTGCTAAATAAACTAGCTTTTTCTCAGAATGAAAAGATAAATGGTGGGACCTAAAAAAGAAAAGCCTTTAGAAATGACCTACAGTGTAAGATATATAAACTACAGGAAAAGTACCTGCATATTTTTATCATGGAAAGAAAGGTCGCTATTTTTCTACTACAGTAACAGAATAATAATATGTTCAGTTAGCAAAAACTTGTACAAGCGAATGTTAAGATGCTAATAGATGTTGCAAGCCAGAACTTGAACAGAGAATTCTGCTTTCCTAATGTGGGTTTGCTGCCCTTCAAATGATTAGATTCTGTCAATCAAAGACTGTTTTCACATATAAAGCTATTATAGCCTGATCTTCCTCATTTCTGAAGGGCAACCAAACTTGAATGCTCTTGGTGATAAAATGCTGGTTGCTTTATGCCCTGATTTTATAGATGGGTGTTAAAACAAATTTAGTCTTAAACTTTCTGTGGAAATAATTTAAAATGCAATTTGCTATGCATGTATTCATCTCTCCTCTTGTTCTTCAGATTTTTCCACTGATATATTGATCATAGTGGATAAAAAAGGTTATCTCACACCATTTTCCACCGTGGCCCATCTCGCCATCTGGTCTTCCAGCTGAGCTTACTCTAAGCTATCTAAATGAGGAGTCTGCAAGAAAACACATCTTAGCTCCTGAGCTAGCAGCCTAAATACAGTGTAGTTAAGAGTGGTCTTGGAACTGGGTTACTCTGGCAGTGTAGGGCTTGTAGGCTGCCTGTGCCTGTAATGTCCTGCTAGCCCAGGTCTCAAAGTGACGTGGAAGTCCAAACTCTTTGATGGTCGACACTACCTGGCCCATTCTGGCTCTGAGTTGACTAAGTCAGCTGGCTTTGCATTCATGGAAATTTCCCCACGGTCGGGGGAGACAGAGTGGGAGGGCACCTCAGGGACCAAATGCTATGGCAGCCCGCCCCTCGGACAGTCCAGCTCCCCACAGCTGCCTGGGTCAGGGCTTTGACCAGGGCTCACTGTGGTGCAGCCACAGGGGGTGGCAGCAGAGGTGTAGTCCATGCAGAGAGCTGAAGAACCGCAATCAAAACGCACGCGACCCCCATCCCCAACACTGAGATGGAATAATTTTAAGCAAACATTAGTTAAAATCTCAGTGTTTTCTTGTACACTGTTGTGTTTGTTCTGTGTGAAACACTGGATGATATTAAGGTCCTTTTTTATTATTATTATTTTATTTATTTAGAGAATTTATTTAAAGGCACAAGCACAGAGACACAAGTCAGGTTGAAGTATCTATTCAAGTTCTGCGTTTCCTGCCTTTTTTAGCACTTGATTTCAACATCTGTGTTCGAACAATGCAAACGGTGTTTCTGGGAGTTGCATGTGTTTTTGACAGATAATTACAGGTACATCAGGCATTGCTCTTGCTCCCTCAGCCCCAAAACTCTTGTTGGCTTTGGTGGTGCAGTGCTAAATGTTTCGTCTTTTTGGGCTAGGCCACTATTTCAGGGTGGAAATAACAGTTACCTGATGAGGTTATTGTAAAGTTTATATCCATAGTGATACAAATGTGATGGACTACTGCACTCTAGTCACTTAAAACTTGCTCTTTCTAAACACATCTGTCAAACTTGCCTGCTAAAATATTGCTGAAAAGGTAAGAGAAAAGGTTGCAGACACGGCTAGACAAAGTCCATTTCTTCTTCAAAATAATAATCATGGCTTTTAGCTATGGTACTTCGTCTAAGCAGCCTGCTTTTGTCAACAGTGGATGCCTGGGACCATGTATTGTACTGGGTTGTTGACTGGGAGGCTAGGTTGGTCTTTTGACAGGCTGGATGCAGGGCAGCCTTGCAGCCTACCAGGTACCTTACTCTGAATTTACTCGAGCACTAGAAAACTGGGTAAGATTTTCCTGCTGGATGCATCCTCCTCCTGCCCAGCCTAAACCAACGTTGGATGGCTGGTGTGCACCTGACAGAGGTATCTCACCCCTGCCAGTTCTGTGCTGGCTGGCTTGCCTTGCTGGCTCATTTATCTCAGCCCCCTATCTCCCGTGACACGTGGCTCCAGACAACTGCCTTTTTTATTTGCCCTGCAAAGTTTTATCCTCTGTCTTCACTCCTTCCTTCATGTCTCTTTTGCAAAGAACTGAGGATATCGGGGCTTCTTAACCTACAGTGTGGTGGGATGCTTAACTGCCTGCTCTGAAGCAGTTCCCTTCCCAGAGTGACATCAGCAAGTGTCAGTTATCATGTCCTTGTCAGCCGGAGGATGTCGAATAATAACTAGCTTTCACCCGTGCTGCACGGTGTTTCCCAAACAGGTGGGAGAAGTAATTAGAAACAACTTTGGTTTAGCTTGCTTCAGCTGTGAGGAAACACCCCAGGTTAGCCGGTGATTTTGAGCTCGTTCTGTGTTGTGGCAGAACCTGGCTTTACCAACGGTATCACTCCCGTCAGGTTGTGATAGAGTTATGGTATCTCCTTCCCTTGTGTGGGGTGCCCCATGTTTGTGCACCACACGCTCATTAAAGGCTGATACCCAGCCGGAGTAGTTTACATTTCTTTAACGGCTTTTATGGTGGTGTCGCATGGAGTTAGGTCTGTCTGAAGACAGCCAGAGTTTAGAGCAGTTAAAGCTTTTGAAGGAGATTACCATAATTACAAGTGATCAACATTCAGTGCTTTCTCCCCTCTACCCTCCCTCCCTCCTCAGCCATTCCCCAGCAGAGCTTATCGCAGGGCGGGCTGTGGAGAGGCAGCTCGGATAAAGTGGCTTTACGGTGACAATCACATATGGACACCGGGCTCAAAGGGTGCAGTCGCTGCCTACCTGCAAGACCATCACGTTTCAGTTGTTGCAGTATTTCCACCAAAGGCAGCTGAGTCAGCGCTGTGCTTAGCAGTGCTGTTATTGATACTCCTTACCTTCATCTGTTTGTTTGTATTTTAATCATGACCTCATCTTTTACGTAATTGTGGTTCTTGTTTTGTGTAAGTGGCAGTGCCATAGGATTGCTTAAGAATGCACCTACAGGAATCTTGCTTAGAAATCTTCCCTCAATTACATCCCTTCCAGCACTTGCTGATGTTTTGAGATAGTAGCCAAAAGTCATGATAGAGAAAAAAGGGTTAAAAGCAAGAAATACAAGTACATCCTGGATAGATGAATCCATTTTTCTACTAATTAATAGCATACTTCTAACAATGGAAAGCTATTAAAACATGAAGATATGTTTTGTGAATCACATTTATCAAGCACTATACATGCTGAAGTTCCATTATTTATTCTGTGTTTTTAACATAGCATATGGATTTTTTCATTCAAATGTAGAAAGTAGCAACAGAAAACACTTTTTGCCTCCATTTAAGTATATATTCATGCAAAAACGAAAATGTAATAAGAACAGTACATTTTTATGTCAACAGTAACCTTTATATGGTGTTCTTTAGATAAAACTGTGAATATTGAAAAAGAAAATAGAAAGATAAGTGGATCCTGTATTCATCTTAGTCCGAAATTTATTTTACCCACTGCTGGTTGCTGGCATTGTTTGATGATATGACACAGTAATGGAATATCAGATTATCAGAAAAGGAGATTCCCAATTTAATAGTTATTTGCAGAAATCAAAGTATTTTTTTCCTTTATCTTAACATCTCAGAAATAAGTGCTGTTAAATTTCAAATCGTGTAGTCTTCCTGATTTATCATCATATCATGGATGCACTTGGCTGTCTAACATCAGGGAATCCAATAAGTCCCATCACGTAAGAAGAAAAAACAAAATCCTATTGGATAATGGTTTGCGTTCTCCCCTACAGTGATTTATTTCTGTCACAAGACTTAATTTTATCACGAGGCAGATGCTCCATCTATATCAATGCAATACATTCCTGCATTCATTTGTTTCACACCAAAATTGTACCTGATCTATTTCCCGATGCATTTTGGCTTATTTAGTACACGGAGTGATTAGATGGTGTTTAATCACATGTGTAATTTCCAGTTTTCATAATTCTCAAGCATAATAAAGTGAGGCCCATGTGAAGAAGCATAATATTAAATTAAATTGCGGAGAGTAGCAGTTAGAGATGCAGCTGGTGTTAATGTTTTGATCTCCAGTGTGTCACAGCAGAGCACGTCAAGTGGAATAAGCTGAGCTTGCTCAGGTGATCAGGTGATCAGGCCGAGGAGACCGTGCCAAACTTTGCCTTGCATTAATTTTGCCCAGGCTGTAATGAAAGAAATATTCATCGCACCTTCTCCTTTGAAATCTGCAGCTCCTCCAAGTGCAGAAAGCCTATCCAGCATGTTTTAATGAGAAATGCGTGTCCTATCAACGCTTCCCCCCACCCCTCCGTCTGCCACTTAATACAGATTATACTCTCCTGAATAATCATCTTTATTCAGTGGGGCAGCTGAGGTCCACAGGTTGGGATACTCTGCCAAGTGTCATTACACCGTGGGAGTGGGCTGCAGCTGCTTAGCTGCCCTTATCCGCGCTGCTGCCGGCCGGGAGAGCCGAGCCGCCTCCCTGGGACACCAGCAGTCCCGGGGAAAGGCTGTCAGACCGCTGAACTTCTCAATCAGCGGAGGAGATATGTGATTCCTGTTTTGACATTCTGCCTGGAGGACCATCTATTGTCAGCTGCTATTGACAAGTGACAGCAGAGCTGTGACTTCCAGGAAGTTTATTTTCTTCTTCTCCCTCCTTCCTTCGCTTCCCTTCTCTTTTTATAAATAAGCCTTGACCAGCCACCCCTTCCTTCAGTATGGAGCATGGACGAGTGAAGGTAGGAGCAAGGGAAGGTTTCCCAAATTTACAGTTTAGTGGTAGCGCTGCAAGGGAATGAATAGATGGGGAAAGAGACCGAGTTAATGACAATTCTCAAAACAGCTGTTGTACGATTCAGCTTCACTACTTCAGTTAATTAATCAGCACCTTGCTGGCAACTCTAGGGGAGATACTCGTTAGATACTGGTAGCAAACAGACAATGCTTTCATATCAAATATGTTCAACAACATCTAATACAGCGATAACTTCCACAGAAGAGGGCAGGGAATACGGAGGCTTGTAAAGGCACTCACGAAGCAGCATTTAATATCCTGGTACACATGGATGTGCTACATACGCTGCTCGCTTTGTTATTGCTCTCTGGCTTAAAACACTGTGGACTAACAAGTGCAAACTTTCATCTGTGTGCTAGAGGTATTTCTTTAAGATAATATTCCTATATATATATAAAAGTACTGTGTATGAGTGCCTTTGTGAATGATTTCAGAGACCATACGTTCTAAATGAAGCTTCTCTGTATTTTGCTGCAGGATGAAAAATGGGCAAACTTAAATCCTTCATGCAAATATATGTTGTAGAAAGTCAAAATGTGATTAAGATCAAAAAACTCTGTTGGGAGAATGCTGAGCCTACACGTTAGGTTGGAAAATGGCTGTTGTCTCAGAGTTTTCCCTCTTTCCTCTTCAGCTTAAAAAGGAGATACTTTGCATCCTACCTACGAAGTCGATAACAGCATTCATATTTTATGAGGAATAATGCACAGAAACCTTAAACCAATGAAATTACATCTCTACATTTGTAGTATATTTTATATTTTCGTACAGTCCTAAAATTGCCATTAATGAACGTTAGCTTCAAGTTCAAGACAAAACTGGCTTTAAAAAAAAATGTAACAGCCCTGTTATGACAAAAATTTCCTTCTGCCATGCTGATTTACTGGTAAATTGCGATTCAATGCGCTGTAGTTCCTTTTCTGAGACCTCTTCTCTTGGTTTATTCACTTTTCTGATTTAACCCTCTTGTAGGGTAGGCAGTAAATTGCAATGAAAATGACAGCGCTTAAGAGACCGAAATGTATTTGCTGTCAAATGTTCCATACATGCTCAGTTTAATTTTTCAGTTGACTTTATTGATTTATTCAGAATGATAATAGCCTGCATATCGCTTCATATACATAATTGTCACATAAATCTTCCATATTACTGGCACGTAATCATGTCCACTGTGGAATGTAGTGAATGGGTTTAAATGTTTAATGTAGTGTTGTTTGTGGAGTGTGGAGTTCAGCACCAGGTGGTTTTATGGGGTTTGGGGTTGTTCTGGGTCTGTCCGAAGCCCTGCAGAGCTGCAGGCAGTGGCATAACCTCAGGTGGGACTCGGTGATGCAGTTGCAGGAGTCACCAGCGCTCTGGAACAGGGCTCAGAGTTGTATTAAGCAATTTATGTGGACAATTTATCCAGTCTGCCGCTACGTACTGATGTAGACAATTATAGCTCCAGCTCTTTAATGAAACGTACATTATGGTAGAAAGAATATCATAGCTTCTATTATACTCAGGGGAACTATAAAGAGAAATGTCCTTTTTTAAATTAGCTTTACAGCAGTGAAGCTTTTATGTATTTACATGCAAGTACACTATTAACCCAAACTACTTGTTTTGAACTCTCTCTCTGTTGTCAGCTCTGGGGAAGTGACACAGGCTGGTAGAAAAACTTCTGTGCCTACCTTTAAACATTGCTAGTCTTTCATGTTAATGGGGAGCCTGCTAAAACTTGCACTTTGCTGCAGTCGTTCACATGACAGTGAGAGCAGGATACTGTCTTAATCCTCCCTAATCTGTACCAAAAACCTCAGATAAAAAAGGACTTTTGTCTAATCTGGCTTCTCAGGTATGGTTTACTTTAGATTTGAGCTATAAATATCTTTCTTTATTTGTTTTTCTGAGAAGCAAACTGCAGACAGATTAATTCTTCAGCTGCCCATTCGAGAAAGAGAGAAAGACTATTTCTAATTTGAAAAAGAGAAGAATAGAGACAAGGCTTTTGGTGTGTGTCCTCCAGTTGGTGAATGCACTTGGGAGCAAACTGTGTTGAAGAGCTGCCTTGTTGCCTTATTAACCCCTGGGCAGCTGTGGGCATGGGGTGCCCAGCGCTGAGTGCTGTCGAGCATCAGGAAGGTTCAACCTGTTTCCAAGGGCCAAAGACAGGTGCATCTGTACCTGAAAGAATTGTCTCCATAAACCTTGGTTTTAACATTGAAGAAATGTGTTCTTGCATTCACGCTTATTCATTCTTATATGCTAAAAATAAAACTCGCACTATGAAATTGAGATATGGGTGGGAGAGAGGCTGTATGCTTGGAATGAAATAAAATTAACAGTTTTGCCATTGAGTTCTGTCAACTCAATATTTCATCTGCATTTTCTCTATTTATATACTCCACATGTCACAGATATCCTTAAATCACAATTGTTCTTCAGCGACAGGCCAGTCCAAACAGAAGTGAACTCAACAGATTGTTTTCCTTCGTTGCCTGTAATGAAGCTATATGAAATAGCCGCTCCACTGCAGTCCAGTTTCTTGTCTGAGGATGAAATTTGGACAGAAGAAATAGTTTAAAAGTGAAGTAAATGCCTGAGAAATGAATTGGAATGACTTGATATAAGGGGGTATAAAATTAATGGACTGTCTGAAGGTTTCCATTATTCCTGTTTTCTTTTGCAAACTTTGGAGGGGGATTATAAATGGATATAAGAAAATTGCTGCTCAGAATTTACTTGATATCCAAAACCAGGCTTCAGCAGGACTTTTCATAAATCATTGTTCCCTGGTAACAGCATTACGATCATCTCCATATCCAGATGAGGGTGTCTGTTTAAGGTTGTCACTGAGCTAAAAAGAAAGTACATTTATGTCGACTACCTGTGTGTGACTTTTGCACGTCATTTTCCACACAGCCCCAGATCTTCATCATAGCAATCCCTGGACATCTTTGTCTGGTCTGAATCAATTTTCCTTTCCTTCACTTTGAAAATCTACTGAAAAAAACTCCTTTTGAGCAAAAAAGAATGTGTCAGTGCCCTGCAAATAGGATAATTCTGAAATCTGTAATGTTTTCCATGTACTTAATGCAGGGGAAAGGTAAAGGGTGGATTTTATAATCCCTTGAAACCATGTGTGTATATCATAGATATAAAATGTATATAAAATTAGAGAGAAAAGGTTGAATTTGGATCTATAGTCATTCGGAGTCAGAGATTAACGATGACAATGTCATCTGGTAATGAGGGGCTAATGGGGCTAAACTTCATCAATTAAATCCTCTCTTTTTTATAGATTCATAGATTATAATGCCAGAAGGGAATACTGTGATAATCTAGTCTGACCTCGTCTTATAACATATACTATCAAACTTTCCTGAAATAATTCTTGTTTGAACAAGAGCATTTATTTCAGAAATAAAGCATGCAACCTTGATTTAAAATTGTCGTGATTGGAAATGCCTGAGAAACCTTGATAAATTGTTGGAATGGTTAATTATATTTCTCTGTTAAAGGGGCACACCTTCTCTCTCCTCTGAATTGTTCTCTCTTCAGGGGGACTTGGAGAAGCGGAATTTTTGTGTGCTGTGGATGTGGTGTGGTGTCGGTTGTTTGGGGGTTTCTCATCCTCAAACAAGCACTTCCACGTCGTGGGGAGTGCAGGGGATGAGCTGGAGCCTGCTAAGCTGGGTACAGGTGTGTGTGCCTCTCCCCGCATCCCAAGAGTAGAGGCAGCAGGTGCGGGCTTGGTCCGTGCAGCGGCACTCCCCATGGGCATCCTTGCAGTGCTCTGCAGTGCTCAGGATGTGGACTTTCCCCACGGGCATCCCTGCAGCGCTCTGCAACGGGAGGGATGTGGGCTTTCCCTGCAGGCATCCTTGCAGCGCTCTGCAGCAGGAGGGATGTGGGCTTTCCCCATCAGCTACCTAGAGCAGAGGGCAGTCTTTGCCCTGTACAGTTTTTAGCATCCTGAGCCTTCCTGTGCCTTGGTAGGGAGCTACTCTAGTTCAAGCACACCTTTTATTTGGGGACATTGGCTGTCCCTGAATATTGGGATGTGTTGCTCTCAACTAAGTACCAGCCAGTGAATTGTTCCTTGGTGTAAAGGACACAATTTGCATCCTTACCTGTGGCTTTATGGGCTTGCCAGTGTTAGTTGTTGGGGCAAAATTCTCTTGAAGCAGATACTCTTCAGAGTTGCTTTACTTGACTGTCTGTCCCTCTCTTGCTGTACTCTCCTACTCTTCTCTCTGCTTTGAGAACCAGTTTTACAGTGGGAGATAGAGCAGGTGTGGAGCGGAGAGATGCTGCCTGACTCCAGAGGGATTTACTTGGTTGTGCTGCTTCCTTCCTAACCCTGTCACTTCCTTGCTGTTGCCTCCTCATGCTTTGTCCCAGCAGTTTCCCAGCCAAGTGGCATCCTTAGGATGTGGCTGGGATGCAGTGAGCACTCAATAGTACTTAGCAGGGAGCACTGAGAAGAGAAGGAATGGGCAGGCTCCACAACATGCTCAGCCCTGTCCTCAACTCAGCTGCTTTTGCTGGCTGCCTCTTTGGAGGAGGAAGGAACAAGATGTGTTTCAGAGTCCTGCTGGAAGCAGAGAAGGGCATGTCAGTGCAGGGAGTAAATCATGGATGTAGCAAAGCCTAGTCTTCCCCCATAAGCCTTTCTCCTCAGCTCAGCCGGAGACTGGGCTGGCCCCAGCCCCAGTGCGTTCCTGCTGTGGGGATGCAGTGCCCCTTTAAAAAGAGCTCATCTAGAAAATGGAAGTAGAGAGATTTTCTGAGACCCAGAAGAAATATTACTGTATTACAAATTAATGGTATTTGCACGTCTATTGTTTTAATATGCAAGGTTTTGCGTGCACTGGAAAGTCCTATGCTACTGATTTGGATGTCTTGCAACTGAGGGACATAAAAATAACAGGAATCACATGTGAGATGGGAATGTGAGATGCTGGAATGGAGAACCTGGGTCTCCATATCAAGAAGCACATTTCTTACCAGTATTACCTTCCTAGATTTTTGTGTGGCTCATGCCAGTGTCTTTCCATGTTCTGCACATTTTCTGCAAGGAGAAAATCTTTTTTATTGAGCAGAGTATTTTTCCTGTAAAATTTCTTGAAAAACAGTTGTTACTTTTCCAGTCAGGGAACTTCAAAAATAGACTTAATTAGCGGGCAGATAGCATTGTGGATGTACTCTCTGTGGGATCAAGATTCTCTCTTTCATGCAGTGAGAAATGAAGACCCTGTTTGGTGGCTGAAGATGCTCAGTTCGGTGTCCTGCAAGGGCTGGCCTGTGGCAACAGTCTGGCATTGCATTTTTCCTGAGAACAGGAATTCTGAAGGAATAAGGAATGCTTCTGGCCAGGAGTTAGGGTAGCCCTCAAAACTGGTCAAATGAGGATTTTCAGTTTACATTATAAGCCAAATGAATATTTATGTTTTTTTCTGTAAGCTGAAAAGCTCTATCTCTGGAGGAGTTTATGGCCTTTCATCATCTTCATTGATCAGGATTGGCATTAATCAGGTAAATTAATCAGAAAACACCTTTGCCTCTCACCATCACAAAGCAGAGGTCCTTCTGTTCTGTGCCGCAGCATTTTTATTAGGGTTTTTTTGACTTGAGAACAAAATTTAGAGAACCTAGAAGTGCCAGGCATCTGCAGCTCCCAGGTGAGACTACACCTGCAGCAAATGTTTCCTGAAGAACTTCCCATGTCAGTGGTACCTACGCAGCTCCAAGGACTCAGCATCACCAAAACACTGACCTGTGAACCTCTGCTGTTCCTGAAATGCCTAGTGCTGCTCCTCAGCAGAAGCTCTGTCTCCAGAGAGGCCAGCTGTGCTCCTGCTGCTCTGAAATGGCAGATAAATGGAGTTCTTGAAGGCAGATGGCAGTTTCTTATGGATAATGTAGTATTCCAGTAATTACTGTAGGAAAATGATGTAACCTAATGTGTATTAGTTCTGCTACTATAATCTAAAATGTATTAATATTGTGGCAGTACTATTCTGTTTAATGGTTGCATTAATACATACGCTGTGTATATTACGGTACACTTGCATTTATATCACATACTTTGCTGCAATATTTACAATAGTATTACTTTCAAAATTATGGACAAAGTTGCCTGATTTCATGGGTGGGTCCTACCACAAATAGTAGATTTGATGGCTTGTTATAGATTATTAGGAAAGCCATATGTGGGAATCATTTATATAGCTTAAGTAGTTATCAATACAAATTTTATGAACAATAAAAACAAACACCACTCTCTCAGTAGTAAAGCTATTAGGATACATATTATCGTATCTGTATTGAGACTTCTGACCACTTATTTTTTCCTAGGTATCAAGTTCAGTCAGTTACGAGAGCACTCAGATGATGGAAACCAGACTGGGTAGCATACGTTTCACAGGGACCAGGGCAGGATTGCACAAGTACCTTCTTGCCAACAACAAAAATAGACCAAAATGTGAAAGAGTCCTTTTGAATTATGTCTAAAAATACCATTATAAATCCATGTTTAGTGTCTTGTACTTCCATATACTATAGGTACAGTATGTTGTGGCAGCTCTCTGGCCAACTCTTGGGGAAATAAAGCAGTCCCAGGCCTCTCAGATATTAGGATCCCTGGCTTGATTTCTCACATGCCTGTAAGTCTTTGATTTCCAGTTCTTCAGCCATGAAGATACTCATTACACAGACTCCTGTGAGTGCTTCCCCGCTAGCAGCCACTCCAGATACGAGTGGTACTGAAGTAACGGTCCAGCCTGCGATACCGGGATGCCTCCATTTTGCTTACTCACAATTTCAGAGGCATAAAATGAACTGCACTGGGAGGAAACATCCATCCATAGTTCTTACTGCTATTTTCTGATCTCTCAGTTTATTTTCTGTTATCTAGAACTATATTGCATATTTTAGGCTATAACACTGGCAGGATCTGTTTAAAGACAATTAAAATGCAAAATTTAAGGTTGCATGGGAGTATAATTTAATATGATTTACTGTCTGGCTTTTGCCAAGCACTCTACTGTCACCAGCATAACATTTGGTAAATAACTGAATTTAAGGAATGTGCTAGCCACAAGGTATTATCCACACCGATCTTTTTTTCTTTATCTGCTTTGAACAAGCTGTTTCATATATTGGAAAATATTTAACAAACAGAATAAAGCTTACACAAAAGGACTTGGCATTTAACATTTTCACACGCTATTGAAATGTTAAACTTCAAAGATTTTGTCTTCTGATTGCTAAGCCTTAATTAAAGCAGACTGCAAAATATTAAGTGTACAGTGAGAGATTTGGAGGAGGTATTTGGAATGGGAACAACTCAGCAATGGTTTAGTTACGTTTTCTTCTGACCTGAGCACAGAAGTTACCCCAGCTGAAGCTCTGAGAGTAAATCCCGACAGCATTAAAGCCAGTAGCAAATTCACTCAATCTCTGAAAAATAGGCCCTACAATTACAGACTTAAGAAGTTCAATCTACTTACTTTGTCCAAGAGGAGGATATGGGATGATGGTCTACAAGGTATTACCTGAAGACGATACCTTTGATAGCAGATAGCTCCTTAATCTAGGCGAAAAAGGCAAGCTGAGATGCCAGGGTTAAAAGATGATCCCAACAAATTCAGAGGAGAAATTGGCCACACTTTCTCAGGAGTCAGATCACTAGCGTCTCTGGTGAGTTGGTTGGGAGTGGGATGTGTTCCCTGCTGGGAGCTTTTAAGTCAGATTACAGCTTCAGAGCCCTGTTTCCCCAGGGGGTGGAGGACCCTGCTGGGACCCCTGGTGCCAGGACCTGCAGAAAGTCTCCCTGCACTAAGTGCAATCAGAAGTTTGCTCCCAAAGAGTTTATCAGTTTTAGCCTTGCAGCTTACAGCCCCACCAAGCCTCACCCAGGTAGTGCTGTTCCCATCAGCTGCACCATGGACATATGGATATGTGTTGCACATGCTAGTGACTAGAGAAGTGACAGGGAGTAGCCAGAAAATCAAACTTAAAAAGCCTGTGGGTGATACCAACCTACCCCAGGCTGCCAAAAGCTTGATGCTCCCAACTACTGCCTGTCGTAGAGTTATCGGCAGACAGCAGCTATCACGCTTTGCTGAGTGACACATCACTTCTGCAAGAAAGAAATCAGAATTTCCTCCAAAATTAGAATTTCCTCCCCAGACCTTGCTTGGAGGGCGGAGGGTTAGTGCTTTCCATCCAGTCCTTCGCCACCTTTCCCTGCAGAGAAGCACGCTGCCTGCCCCGTGCCCCACCGGGGACACGAGGGCTGGGCTCTCCACGCTGTTTCTGCCGTGTTACCCAGGGCTCAACATGGCTCACCAGGGCTGCAGCGGGAATGGCATGAGGGGAAGTTACCCTGGCATACAACCTCACTTGCAGTAGAAAATGGTTTTCTGTAATGACACAGGTTATTATTCAGAAGATACAGTGGAAGGAGGATTAAGACTCAGGCATAATTGTGTGTTTGGTAGTGTGTGTGTTGTACACAGGAGCATGATGTACCTAAATTATGTATCCCCAAAGTCTCCCTGACAAATACTCCCTGAGAGCCTTCCAAAAAAAAACCAAACCAACAAAAGCAACCAAACTCAGTGTCTTCTAAGCCTGCTATTAGAAGACCAATCCTGTAAGTACTATTTTGTTAAAAATAGTTCCAGGGTATTTCATTGAGCCATGTTTTCTCAGACCTTGGAGATCTTTGCAACAGGCTTTAATTCTGAGAGCTCAAGTCAAAAAATCATTGTATTTAAAGACTAATTGATGCAGATAGCTATAAGGGAAACTGTTGTGAATACCCCTTTTTTCTTTCTTACCCAAGCTCTGTTCATCTCATGTAAATGTTTCAGAAGCATTTTTACTCTGCCTTGAGGCATTTCAGTTAATGCTCAGATACATGCCGGTAAAAGCTTTACCTTATGGTTGCTTCCTGTGAATTCCCTAGTATTCAGCAGCAGGTTTAGGACATCAATAGGTAGCAACGACTAACATAAAAAAGTGAATTAAATCTTTTCCTCTTGAGAGACCTTACATTTGCCACATTGTCTTAGGAAGGCTGTGCTCCCTCCTTACTGGCAGAGACAGGTCTCTCTTAAGGGGGCTCAACAGGTTTTCCCACAGTATTACCATGCCTGTAGCTTGACAGTGGTCATACCCAAAATAAAATCTACATTTTAATGACATCATGATTATCATTAAATCTAGGGACAAGACTGTTCTTAACTCATCCTGATGCACCAAGGCGTTGCAGTAATATGTATGATATGCAGGGGTATTTAGAAAGCAGCTGTGATACCCTGCGAGTGGCGTTGCAGCTGACAGCACTGACCTGACAGATGTAAAGCTCCGGGTTAAAATAGTTTAAATAAACTTTTACTTGCTGCAATTATTCGGTGCTGAAACTGCACAATTAATTCTAAATCCCTTGGATTACCTTCCTTCTCTAAAAGGAAACAAAAAAACTTTTCATGGCCTTGTACATTTCAGCTGTTTATTTTAACACTTAAAAGATCACTTTAAAATGACATGGCATGCATTGATGGCTTTCGTGTGATATGAAAAGTTGGTTTTATCATTTATTCCTTTTAATATATTAAGAGTAATATTTATCCAATTTGCCTTTGTGGAGCCAAGTCTGTTATAGTTGATTGGAGAAGAGGCTTTGGATGTGCAGCACTGTGGAGTTTAAATAATGTGTTTCCAGGCAGAGGGAGAATTTTGTGTAATACTTCTGTAATGTTGCAGTATTACCGTAACAATACTACTGCATATTTCTGGAATACTGGTATTGTCACAGAGAGTCTTCCAATAATACCAGGGTCAGTCTTTGCCACAAGCTATCAAGTAGATTGACTAACACGTCTAAGCGTGGGACAATCTGAAAAGGTTGGTGGTATTTAAAAGCAGGTAAAAGAGTGTAAGAAAAACCTGAAGCCCAAGCAAACATAGTTTAATGATTTTCTGCAGTGGTTTCACAGTGTCTCGATGTTCTCCAGTTGCCTTTTTTCTGCTTTCTAGTTTAGTGTGCTACTTCTAGGCTGAAGTACGTGTTACTGATTGGCATGTAGTATCATTTTATTAGTAGAATAATAGTATACACATATATGTTGTATTGCCAAGCAGGACTCTGATCTGGTAAGAGTGGAAGGAAAATTCAGCATGAAACCTATGATAGAATATATTATGTGAGCCTAAGGAAAATATCTAGATTATATCTCACCTGCCTGATTTAGGCACAGAGTGAACCAGTCCTCTGGAAGTAAATACCTACACTGTGGATATAGAGTTCTACATAATTTAGGTTCCTCATCTCTGATTAATTAGATCCCTGATCTAGACCTTCCTGTCTGTAGGCTTGCAAAGGCACCTACTTCTCTTTGTTGATTACTGAGGAAATTTCCACCATCATCTCCATAAACATGACAGAGTAGGCTGAGCAATAGTGGCAAGGAAAGCCTGGAAACTGGAGTGACTGAGAGCAACAGGGTGACATATCATTAAAATATGGAGCATGGAAATTATGCAAAAAGTGTACGTGTACAGATTTATGATAGAAAGGAGGAGAGTTTTTGGAAGCAGAGGAAGAAGAAAAAGAAAGGGAGCATTTCCACACTTGGATTGCACAAGGCTGTTCATTGCTTATACAGCATTCACTTCAGTGGAGCTACTGCATGATAATTTTATTGTGATGCCTATTGTCAGTGGAAGTTTTAAGACCTAATCAGTGTTCCTGGACCACTGAAAGTTTAAAGGCAGAAAATTTTCTCAAAAAATGTCTGTACTAGAGCTGAGTTCTGCAGAACAGCAGTGGCTTCAAAACTTAACTCCAGAAGTCTGCTGCCTATCTGGATTCCCAGTTTGCTGGGAATCCAGTTAACTAATAAAAAATGTGCAACATTTTCTCTTGCCTAAGTTGCAGCAGCTAAGTAAATATCAAAATGTTATTCTGGGTAATGAAACAATGGGAAAATTGTTTGTGTGTACTGCATTATTGTTAATTAATTTACATCCAGAAGTACTCTAAAGGTATATGCAGACATACCTTAATCATGCTTTAAAGGCGATTGTGGGAAGAGCAAAGCTTGTAAGAGTAGCCGTGTAGATGTAGAAACTGTTAATGTTTCCGATGCCCTGTGGTAGGAAGAAATATATTAAAAATTGATTTTTGGTTTCTGCTTTTTTCTTGGTAACATTTACAATAAAGGATATAGCAGAAAGTAGCCTTTAAATTGATATTTCAAAGCTTTTTATGTTTGGGATATGTTTTTCCGTATTGTTAATGGGTTTATATAGCAGAGTAAAAAGGTCAGCTTCTGAATATGACGGTTTTATTCTTCTATTAAAAAAAGAGATGAGTTTAGCATTCATGAATTATTTAAATATCAACCAAAATATTTGGCACACTGCTACAGTAAGCAGTATTCTTAAAACAAGGCTCCGAAAAGTGTTCTGTCCTTTGAATGTAATGTGAATGTAGTGCAAGAGGGTGTATAGCATTAACTCCCTCTCAGCTTGTAGTAAGGTGTTGCTGCTGTATCTGCACACCGTGTGCGGTGAGTGATGAGACATGTATTTATGATACTTTCACTGCCATGATTCAATCTTCACCCGTTTACACTTTTAGAGTTGAAGAGTCTCTCTTCATCCAAAAAAAGCGAACTATAATGCGTTTCATAACTTCACCTGCTTCATAGCCACACTGTATTGAGCAAGCAGCTCTGTCAGATTGTTTTCTTTTAATAAGATGCTTTGGAAAATAGCAGTCCTTCCCAGGCTTTAAGGTACATCTGAAATGAGACTCTGAGGAACCACAGCAGTATGGAGTTGCTCTAGACACAGTCTCATTAATCAAATGCTGGCTCTAATACTTAAAAAAAAATATAAATTTGTGAATAACACGCATTTTTTAATAATTTCGTAAAAGTAGTGTTGTTAGGTAGTAAGATTTACAGCGTTTTGTTCTAATTCAGCAGAACTCTTCGGGGATATGGTTCAGTATTTTTTTTACAAGTATTTTTTAAACCTTCAATACAGTCATAATGTTTTGAAGTGCTAATTGCCAAACCTCCTAAAGTGTATAAAGAATGACATTTCATGCAGCATCATTGATCATATTTTTAGGGAGTCCACTGATGGATTAATAAACCATTGTAACCTTCTGTGCAAAAAAAATGTTGATAATAAATGGACTGTAATCTAAAAAGCCTACTGCTAAATGAAATGAAGTTGCAGCAGTAACTGAAAAACTGAATAATTATAATATCACAGTGATGAAACCCTAAATGGAAGTTTACTTTCCCGGTTAAGTCTTTGTAAAGAGCTGCTCATGGAGGTCGGGAGCACGTTGTCCTCCGGCTGTCTCCACTGCTTAACTTGCCAGTGGGGCAGTCGGGGCGGGTGGCGGTGGGTCTGGGCAGCCCATCTGACCTGGAAAGAGCCTTTCTACAAATATTTGCTGAAAACGTGGTAACTGATGCCATTCAGTGCACTGTGGTAAAAAGTTTAGTGCCTTTTTAATGTTGGTATAGCAGCTGTAATGCATGGAAAGTGAAAATTTACACAGTAATTGAAATAATGTATAAAGAGTAAGAAGTAACTTAAAATTGGGCATTGAACGTAAAGGTGTCCTTTAGCACTGGTTTATATTTTTACAACCTTAGAGTCTTGTTCCTTGAAGTTTGATTACCACAAAAACAGATGGATTCATTTTAACATATTTAATCATGATGAAAGTAACTCATTCTTATTTGCATTTATATTTAATTAATATAAGTCAGATAGCAGGCTGAAGACCAAGAGAAAGGATTACAATACAGGCTTTTAATGCATGCAGGCTAGGGTTGAGTCAACTTTCTTCTCAAGCCATAATCCGCTAGGAAATTTTGCCCCCTTTTACTTCCCAGCTTGTGTCTCATCAGCTGTGCAAGGGGTATTTTGGAAGGGGGGTTGAGCCATTGTTCTCACACAGGACATATATGACCTGGTGGATTGTCTGTAAGATGGTGTATCCCTATATTAAACGCCTCAAACACCCAGCCTTCCCATGACAGTTCTGCATCTGCCCTATTTTTCACACTTATTTTTCATGTTTTTGAAAAAACATTATGCTGTAGAGTGGTATTACTAATGTAATTCGGTGTCAGCACATGATGCAGAATTGCCAAAATAACTCTGGACCCTTTATATATATACATCTATGCGTATACATGTGCATATACATATACACATTCATGTACATACATGAGCATGTAAAGGTTTTGCATTCTGCTCCCCCCTGTAGTACCATCAGACAAGTGTACCCACTATATCCATGTCAGTCCTTTTTTACCATGTTGTGCTGTGGGAGAGGGCCATATCCTGCAGATACCACTCTCCTGCTACATTGGTCTCCATAGCACGGCTCTCCTTCATCCTGCCATGGAGGATTTTGGACTGGCTGGGGTGAATGTGGGTCAGCAGGATACAGCCTGCAGGTGACCTGTCATGGGTGATGGTACTGACCCAATCGTGAATGTATGAAGGGACTGCAGATACAGAGCAGCCTTTTTTGAACTAGACTTCCCTGTGAAAGGAAGGGCACAGGGCAAAGCGTGATTTTTACACCCTTTCTTTTATCGTAATTGATGTTTCCATCTTATTCTTCTGTTCCTCTAAGTTATGACATTGTGTCCAAAACGACATTATGATATTCCCTCAAAATGTCATGGCATGAATGAGTAATTTCTGGTGAGTGAATCCCCAGAGGGACAATTTGAACTCTCTCTGCTCCTGCTATTGAATCCCATTCAATTAAACGTGGAAATCCACAGTCAGTTAAATGTGGAAGAGGAAAGCTTCACGGGATCTTCCCTGAAAGGCAGCTGTTAGCAGTAGGAAAACATTGAAGTCAGCACTCTTTAGTAGTGTTTCTTTTGTGAGACATACATTAAAAGAGCTGAAATCTCTTGAGATGCTTCTGATAAGCACTGATATTAAATGCCATGGACCTATCATGCTTCTTTAAAGGTGAGCATTATTAATAGAGCACTGTGTCTTTCCATTGTGCTTCAGCTGTCTTAATTCTTTGGTGTCTTTCATTTACTTTGCTGACTACTGCATCGAGTGTACCTATTTTCTGAAATCAGAGTTGCTATGTCTTGATGCTGAAGTAGCTCTCCCCTTCTTCACTTAAAGCGAAAACTCTCCCACTTACATGTTAGGTGGCTTTAGTTCCTTTAGTATCTATTCTGTATTAAAGAATTAATTCAGTGGTAGTGTTGTTGTTGTTACTATTATTATTATTATTATCATTATCAATATCATCATCATCACCATCATTATCATCCTGGGACCTGGTGGTGGCCAGCTGTACTGCAAGCCCTTTATCTTAGAACTTTTCTGGAAGGTGTCTGTGTATTGCTTTTCTGTGACTGAAGCCTGTACATCTTTTCTAAGCTCTGCTTCATCTTTATCAAACCTGATATAATCCCAGGCAGCCTCCATGCAGAGCATTCATACAGACAATGTTCAAAACAATCCTCATTTTCAGACCCTCAGCATACTAAATAGGGAATTTTTTGGTGGTTTCTTCTGCATCTGTTCCTCTAGAACTCTCCTCCACCCATGGCAGTTCTCTGCTGTGCTCCAATTGCTTCAATATAAGCCTTGCAAAGAGCCTGTAAAGGCTTGGTTGAGCACCTTACTCAAGAGATTAAAATGCTATCGACGGAAATTATTGGTTCATTGTTCAGCATTTCCACGTGCAGTCAATAATAGTTCTTGTTTTCAAACAAAACTGCAGAGTGACACTGCCATTGTCTCATTTATAGTGGGCTCTGGAAAATCTATAGTGAATTACACTTCAGCTGAAAAATGGAGATTATTAAAAGAACAGTATGTTTGGTAGACTATTAGTGGTAGTTGCCAACTTGTGTTTAGCCATGAACATGTATCCTGTTCCCATAAAGCATTCCATGAAGTCTCTATATCAAGTAGATAAGTGCTGGTTTTATAAATCTGATCAATTATAATTTATCAAAGAATTTGGCTGAGAGAAACCTTCTTCAACCTTAGAATTTAGTTGTCCAAGAGTAGACCAAAGTAAGGGCCAGTGTTTCACTTATTCAACTAAACCATCCTTACTTCCCATGGTAGCAAATGAAACGGTGGTGCTTTACAGCAATGGAGCACGCACTTTCTTTTACCTGAGAGAGCGTGTGCTGAGGAAGGTTGCATTTACATTCATTTAAGGCAGAAATGTTTTGTGCTTACAGGTGGATATTTTCATCTGGGTGGAGTCTGCTGAGTTATTGAATGTATGTGAAATTTCACTGTGTAGTGAGAATGCAGTTCTGTTCAACCAAAGAAAAGGGTGCATGAAATTTTAGTATAGACGGTTGGCTTTATCTTTAAGGAACATTAAAATAGACATCAAAAAATACAGTAATGTAGTGGTTTTTTTTTTTAAAAAAAAAAAACAGCAAGGAAAAGCACGCGAATTTCTGTGACAACCAATTTCATAGCAAAAACTTTGCAAGAAAAAATTATGTATGTCCAATACTGATAAGACGTTGTGAGTGTACATTTTCAGATGTGGTTCTCTTAGTATTCCACCCATCCACGACAGCACTCCAAGAATAGTAAGCTCAGTCCCCAGCCTTCTCTCCATGAAAAGGGAATATATATAGGGCATGAAACAAAACTTCAGTACACAGAACTGCTGCTGCAATGTTAAGGACCTGACATTGAAAGGAATTTGTAAAATTCCCTTCCTTGGCTCATCCCTCCACTGACAAGCTCTGTCCTGCTGTGTGCCATTTCAGTTTCCAACAGGGTATATATTCGCTGTCTCTTCTTTTTTAACACTAGACCTCAATGCACGAGCTGGCCAGAAGTGAGTAAAACTGTATCTATCTAAAGCAGCCACTGACACCTACTCATTAATTTGCTGGGCACAGTGTATTTACATTTTAGCAAAGGTGCTTTTTTATCGCAGAGCTTTGAGTTCCCTGCCGGAGATGCGGCTGTTGGCAAGGAGAAGCAGAAATACAAGTCAGGCATATAGTCAGTGGTACGAAAGAGAGAAGAGCCGGGCCTCGGACTTGTTTCTGATGGCAGCACGTCCTGAGCAGCTGCAGTGTTTCAGCTGAGCTATGGCCTGCCGTTATTCAGGGCTCCTTCCAACAGCACCAGTCTGAGAGAAGTCACAGCAAAATATTAGCTCTCTGCATGGTTGTTGTTTTTTCCCCCGCAACAACAATCCTTGTTCTTGTACAAGTTATTTCTCAAATCTTTTAAAGAACAGCCCTTAATAACATGCATTTGCATGTAGGTAGACAGAGTGATTTTGAGAAGAGTTTTCCCAAGTGTTTATTTTAGACGTAGGCTTAGATATGACATTGTTGTGTGACATTCCTGGAGGCTTGGTATTTGTGATATTCACATAGTAATAACGTTCACTGTGGTAGGTAAAACGTAGCTATAATAATTACGCCTTACTGATGTTTGATGACAGGATGTTGTTTCTTTTTGTTTCCAAATAAAATCATGAAGGAGGAAAAGGAAGAGTGGTACCCTGCTGCCAGAGAGGGAAGGAACGCCTGGCATGACCTGGGCTGGCTGTGGCGAAGAGGCCAGCCCATGGCTGCTGCCTCTTTGCTGAGAATACATTTTTGTGCTGAACATGCTGTCAAGAGCCTGCCGAAAAAAACCTGGGTGTCCCCATTTCTGTGGCATCAGGCCCAATATCTATAGCATACAACATGCAGACAGATGTGGGGATCGGTGACAGCATCATTCTTTTTACAGTCTTCATATGTGTAAAAAAAAGCAGGACAGAAAGCTAATTACTTTGTATTTAATGGCTTCTTGATGTTGGGGGCTTATAGGATCAGAGAAGCAAAAAGTGTTAAAATCCCAGGGACTGAATCCGTCACTTCTTTACGGCCTGCCCTTTCATACCAAGCCCATTCAGAAATGTTATACACAAGTATATATATTCAGAGCCATCCCTCCCCTCCCCTCACACAAATATAATTTCATTTTATTGAGATGTAGATAAATGTGCAGGGGTAGAGTATTCTGTTTTTTCAGGCCCTTCCTTAATACTATTAAATAATAGTGTAATTAAAGGCTCCAGCAATTTGCCATCTCTTTTCACATAGAATTACTTCAGATGTCTGGCATACACACTCACCCTGTTGTTCAAAGCCATTACAGTCCGTACAGTCAATAATCTGCAAATTAAAAATTCAATAAGTAGACTCATTAAAAATTGCATGGTTCCAATTCAGTCCATACTCCCAATTCAGGCTGCTTAGTGCTGGAAGGCGGTTTCTGAGAAGCAGGAGATGGTGCCACCATTGCAGGATGCCTCAGCCCATCCTCAGCGCATGCCTAACCACATTGTAGCTGCAGAACAAGGGCTTGCTTGCAGACTGTAGTGCATCTATAGCTGTTACATGACAAAGGGGTATACATGGTGATTTCTTTCCTAAAACCAAGCTATCCAAGTAGCTTGGCATGCTGGTAAGGTTGATGCTGGTCTGTGCATAAACCTAAGGGGGAGTGCACATCTTACTGAGTTATCAGTAGCCCAGCCCGGGTGTTTCTGAAGCAGGCTTCCCTGCTACGGCTGCTCCAGCCCAGCCTCCCTCAATCTCAGTCAGGAAGCAGTGTGGCTGAGAGCCATCCATTCTGAGAATCACTTGGTGGGGATTATTGGAGGAGGAGGATGTTAAGTCTCCATAGACGCTTTCCTGTTTGTTTGTTCGTTTGTTTGTTTGAATTCAGCCTGTTGTTATGGGTTGGGGGAGAGAGGTAGGAAGGTGGCAAACCATCGTGCTTGCTTCCAGTTGTTTTAATGGTGTTTCAAGACCCAGTTTCTAGTGGGGGACTTTTGTATGAAAGCCCAAACCATCAGTCTTGCAAATGTTGCTTTTCAGTAAGTCATGCCCACTAGCAAGAGGCCGCTATAATTCAACATTTCCATTTTTAAAACATCTCCAAGCTTAGCCCTGGTGGGAAAAGCTTGTTACCTTTGCAGCGGTTGGGTTGTTAACGCTCAGTGCAGTGAAGGTAGTTTTCCTTTCAAACAAAATACATGACTGGGAACTAGCTATTATGCCTCAGCTACACCCTGGAGGCTCCACGTTGCGCGCAGTCTTTGGGAGCAGTTCTGTAGGCACGGGTTGCTTGCCCCCTTTTAAAGGACATTTAAAGCTGGCAAAATCATCGCTCCCCAAAAGCAGAAGACCCTGTTTGTGAAGGGCGTTCTGTCTTTACTAGTGTTCCTGTCCTACCCACCAGAAATGCTGTTTTTCACAGCTTTATCCGTCCCCACCTTTTTCCCTGATGTGAAAGGAGCTTCTTCACTGCAGCAGTTGCGTCTCCTTTGAATCCCTGTCAGTCTATGCCTTTTACGCAAGAGATGCCATCAGACTGCACAGCATGCTTGGGAAGATGTAAAGCCCCAGATGGCTGTGCCCAGCACAGGCTTCACTTGACAGCAAAGGTAAAAAAAAAAACAACCAACACCAGAGCTACCAGATGACATTAGTTTTAATCATGAATGATCAATGCAAAAATATTTTAGACCTTTACTCACACATGATATTAAGGGCAGTTATATCTCTAATTCTAATTGATCAGCGCAGTGTTACACAAATGCTTTTTATCTCTCTTTCTTTTATCTCTGGTGAAACGTTGATGGGGCGATTATTTTTTTTTCTGTGTCCGTTGTGGTGAAAGGCAGAAAGACCACAAAACAGCGATTTCCTTCTGGATGTAGGGGGCAAGGGCAGCCACAAGCTCAGTGACCGAGGGGACTGTGCACCCTGTGCTTGGAGGGGCGGGGGCCCTCGCCAGGTGCAGGAACAGAGGCTCTGTGTGCTGTGCCTGCGTGCTGTGTTTCTGTCCCATGGTTGGGGGAAGGATAGAGATGATGAATTTTAGCTCTGGTAGGTTTGAACCTGAGCAAACCTGATCTTTTGGAGGCTAAGAGATGTCAGATGTGATAAGGATGTGCAACACTGGCACGTTAGTGGTCCTGGGTTCCTCTCCCAAGTGCATTTAGCCAAGCAGAACTTAGCCTGTTTATCCTAACAATTAGAATCTAGTTTTCTATTTAATATTTACTAATAACACCATGCACTTACAGGGCCTTTCATCCAGGCACGTGACAAACCTTAATGGAATAAACCTCATAGCACTCTGGGGAGGGAAGTGAATACCATTTTGTTTATCATGCTGAAATAATAAGATGATGTAATTTTACCTCCCTGAGTTTATTTATTTCTTTTTTCCCATTATCTGTCTGATAAAAACCACTAACTAGCAAAAATAATATGTTGTTTCAGAAATCCTTCTGCTAGTTTAACCATAATATAAGATTAGTAACCAATTTAGACAGGAGCATAATTAGCGTAAATGTTTCCAGTAACTCCCTCTGATGAATGCCACTGCATTTGGATATTCATTTGTAGGACATGAAGCTGAGTAATAAAGGGGCTTTCTCTACACACAGTGTGCGAGCAGTGCCTGTGAATGGAAAAGGCTTAACCAGGACTTTCTGAGCTTTCCCAAGACCAGCCGTTGGTGAGCAGAGGCAGAGCCACATCAAGTGTAGGTTGAGTGGGGCACCGAGAGCGCAGAAGGTGATGCCATATGGCCCAGTGAGAGGTGCTGCAGAAGATGGGAGCAGCACAGAGAGATCAAGCATTGGGTGGAAGATGCTGAGGGCACCAAAACGTCATGCTATGGTTCTGATGGGGAAGATAAGGAGAGAGTAATGAGAAGGTTGTGCAGTGGGGAGATATCTATCAGGCACTTCTCATGTAGTCACCTTTAGGAGTAATCCAGAAAATTGCTTAAAAAAGGCAGGAGGCATCTTGTACGGGTGATGTATACTGTTGATGTGAGTTGGGGCAGACAAAGAAAAATGGCAAGCTTTTCTCCAATATCAATACATGCTGGGCTTTAGTTACAGGTTGGAAGTACTTACCATACTCACAAAGTCTGTCATCTGCCTGTGGCACTAACCATGCAATTGCTGGAATTAACACTGTGCTTTATGCAATTTAAAAAAATACTTGTTATTTTATATCAGGCTGGGACAGGACTTTAATAGTCCTAATTTAAAGGTAATGCACTAATGGCAGTATTTGTCAGATGGGTTTTTGCAATGTGAAAGCTGGTAGGAACTGTGGGAAAACAATCCAGGACGATGATTTGAGCTTGTTTTCACATTCCAGCTCAGAGTGCCTTCTGATACAGCACAACAGCTGAAATGTATAAGGGAAACACATTTTACTTTTTCTGGCTCAGAACAGCAGCAGCAATTTGGCGAACAGGCCCACCATTCAAATCCTGGTGCATTTTAAATGACCAGGTGTCCACTCACTTGCCTGCCTTGTTTGTTGTCAAAAAAAGAAGCTTCTCGCTTGCTGTTCATTCTGAGTGACCACATGGTGTGTGAAACCTCCCCTTCGATCAATGCAGTGGCATTTACATTGCCTCTCTGATCAGACAGTGAAGGGAGACTTCTTCATATTGCAAAGGATCCTGTTTTTTCTTCCAGTTGCTCTGCCCAACAGATACTGCCAATGTTGGGCCATGTGGTACAGCAGTTCTGGGGTTTTGACAAATCCCTGCAACAGACTGGCTAGGTATCCTCTCCGTAGAGGTCCTGAGATTTCTGTGCAACTCCTGTGCATCAAGATAAAAATACCTTTAGGTCTGCATTTCAACAGAAATATCAGCTGTCTTTTAAAACATATTTTTAAATATCCACATATGAATGGAAGTATTGCAGTAAAACATTACATCAGATAGAAGAATGTATCTTCTCCCCCCTTCTTTTTCTCTGTTTCTTATAAATGACTTTATCTGCTTCAGAGGGGAAAGCCTAGCCAGCATGCTGGACTATCTATTAATTATAGGGATTATGTTTAGACTGCTGCATTCAAGATGAACTAGAAACACATAGATATATTTTCATATGATAGAAATATATCAGTACTCTTAAAAATAGCATTATAGAATTGAAACTTAATCACCTTGGTCTTTTGGTTCATTCTTAATAAGGTATCTGAAATATTTGTTGAGATCCCTTTAACTTTAGTGGGCATTGGTTCAGACCCTAAACGAGGCAGCTTCAAGGATTTCTGCTTTTTTTGCATCAATATTTACATTATAATAATACTTACTAATCGTAACAATAACAACAGTAGTAATAGCAACTGTTAATCCAGGATATGCTTTAAAATACCTCCTCCTGACATTAAAAAATATAGTTTGATACTTTTACGCCATTGTAAGTAATTTTGATTCATTTTAAACACATTTCTAGTTGTATAAATCAGTTTTGTTTATCATTCACTGCAGATTAAGAAAACGTATTTTCAGAAGTTTTCAGGTGTGAAAAAATTAGCAATTCTTAACAGAAACATAAATGTTATCTAGTGTTTTTGATACCATTAGAAAGTATCAGCAAAAAATCCTAGCCTTGGATTTGTTTCCCATTTCAGATAATATATTACAAGTACTCCCTAATACATTTAGCAGTTGGAAATTGATTTATGCTGAACCATTGTGGTATTAACATTCTTGTTTTATAATTATGAGCAAAAAGAACATAACCTTTTCCTAATATATGGAAAAGAGAGATGTGAGGTTTCAGGAAAAATCATATGTCACCGTTTTTACTTTCTCTCTCATTAGCCATGCTCTCGGTTCTTCTGGTAGCGCTGATGCACAGTGACACATAGTGAAAGTACCAAGACTGCAGCAAAACTCTATGCTTCTATCTCATTGTTGGGAACACAACGCATGGTCCTTTGGCACACTCCCTAGATACTGAAGTAGCCTACAAATCCTTGCAGGCTTCTGGGATCTTGCATCTTAGTACGAAAATAACAAACCCCTTTGTACCCTCTGCTTTAAAACATTAACACAGCCAAATAAGGCCTGATTTTAAATTGCCTTAAGTAGCATTGGTGTCATGTCTGTCTTTGTTTTTCAGAATCATTTTCAACATGATAATTCTCACTATGAAAAATGCAGTATATTAAGATAAAGGGTTTTTACATTGCATTATATCTGTGAAAGCTACAAAGTACATGCTATTGTTCTGCATTGGTTCTGATGCTGAGCAAACGTCAGATAAAAAATATTTTTTTTCTCTGTATCAGTGGTATCTCTTTACACTTTAAATTCCCATTAATGTAGTTAGAGGGGTTGACACTTAAATCCCCAAACAACCTACGCGCAGCTGTGCTGTCTATTTAAAGGGCAGCTCCTCTCCCTGGCTCTATCCAGCCTGCCTGGGCTGCCGAGGTCTGTACGAGTGGAGCTGTGTAATGGAGCTGCTGTGTGGGATCAGGAAACAAAAGCTGTGCAGGAAATAGTTTAGAGTTGTTACTCTGTCTTAAGGGGGGCGGAGGGAGAGAAAAAGGAAAAAAAAAATGTTTTAGGAGGGGGGTTTATACTCCCAAGTCCTGAAAATCAGAGCATGGGTAAGGTTTTCCTCTTAATGGAAGAAGGGCTTTTTTTGCCTTTCCTTGACAAAATACCACCTCCCCATCCCAAAATTATTGAAAACCACCAGGAACTAAACAATGAAGTGAGGGGCTTTTACAGAAGAATGTTTTTTGTCTGGAGAAAATGCGAGTTGAGAAGAGAGATTTCTGATCAATAAGTCTATTTCTAAAAAAAGATTACTTTCTATCAATACATTTTTTAATAGGCTTTGAAAAAAGCCCACCCCGGTTCTCTAAGAGGCGCCCATCTCAGCATTGGAAAGCAGCTGCAGTTTCCAAATGATGTTGAAAGAGATCTTTTCTTTATCTCACCTGGGTGCTGTATGAGGTCCTGGAAATGCCTACAGGTGCCTCACCCTCCTTTCCCACCTCCCCTCCGCAGTTTGGGAGTCCCTGCAGAGACAGCCTGTGCGCCATGCATAAGGGCTCAAATCAGAAGAGCGTTTAATTCAAGTGTCTGAATAATCCTATTGAAGTAATTTAAAGTAATCATATGCTTAAAGTTAAGTGTGTGCTTACAAGCTTTGCTAGGCTGGGGCATGGCCTGCCCCCCTCCCCCAAACACCACACAAAATCAGATCTGTGGCCAAGAGATCTACTGCATCAAGCAGTCTTCTGAACTTGAATTCCATCAGCTAGTTTATACAGTAGCTACTGGTATTTCTGCTACAGGAAATACCCAGATATTGAAGAGAAGGTTCTCAAGAGGTTAAAAAATATAAAATATGAAAGACATGGTAAGTGAAAATTGCAAATATGACACAATTGCTAAAAAAGTAATTAAAGAAATTATTAACGCTAAAACCAAATATGTTTTGTGTTATACAAGCATATGCCTGGGACTTGCCTATTAACAAAACTGCAACACACAGAAACAGTGAAAATCCCTGTACATTACTAAACTGCTAGAGTGGAAAAATTAAACGTGGGTGGGTTTTTTTGCTGTCCATGTTCAGTACAGTCAGTTTGTTCTAAAGCCCATCTCTTTTTTTGTTCTAGTGTCCTGTGTTCCTTGGTTTTGTTTTTGATCATGATTTTTCACAAGGTAAATGTCCTGAATACAGTTTGACAGAACATACTATCACATAGATAATAAACATCACATTTAGAAGCTGATAAAACAGATTTGGATTTCCCCTGCTCTGTTGCAGTGTGGATGGTGCTTCAGAAAATGTAATATAAAGGGAATTTCTATTTTTTTATAATTTTAGGTATTTAAGACTACTATCAAAACCTGGTTTTGAATGAATGTATAGGTGTTAGAAACACGCGTGATTAAATCCTTCTCTCGCTTCCCTGTACTGCAAGAGAAATAGGCTGTGTTATACCACAATGAACTATAGTTTGTATTTTTGAAATGCTATTATTTGACTGGTTAATTCAGTTTTGACTGTTGATTCAATTTCAAAATATAAGTGAGTTCTGTTTACCCAGTTTCTTACTGGGTGGATGTTGTGATATATGCTGAGTTTATTTATGATTTAAAAGAATGATGATTCAGCAAACTTACTGCACAATAATCCTTACTTCATTGTTATATTGTAAGTGGTTAAAGCCAAGTGTACATGAATATATAATGTGTTCCTCCAGTTTTGTAGCATAGCAATACATTATACTGGTGAGCTATTGAGACATTTATTCCAAAGGAAACGCAGACAGTGATTTAGAAATGCCAATAACAATAATGCAATTACAGTTGCAAAACATCTTAGTTGACCAAACAAATCTTTTCTAAATGCACCTAGAATATTTCTTTAGCACATTTAATTAAGTATATATTCAGCATATTTAGTTTAGGACCCAATTAAGCACCAAAAGCATGGAGGTATAAAATACGGTGCTTGCCTTCCAGGCACTCGGGGCTTAAATTCAGCAACAGTTGCATTTGGAGCTGTAATGCTGCTGCAAAGACGGGAAAGACAATACAAGCACAAGAGGCCATATTGTAAACTGGCACTGGTATCTACAGTAATTATAGCAATCATTCAGATGTTCTAGCAGTCAATACAGCTGAACTTCAGACAGGTTGCAGCTCTTAATTTATTAATGCAATATTTTTTCTTTATGTATTTCTCAAGTCAATCTCTTCCTTGTACGTATGTAATTAGTTGTGTTAGATTATCTTCAACTTCGTAGGAATGGATCCTAGTGCAGTATTTACAGCCATCTTTGAGTCTCTGGTTTGTATATCAAGGTGTCAAGATGTCTCAGAGGCAAAGAGCAGAACACATGCACTGAAAGTGACAGTGACATGAAGTTACATCGCTCCAAACAGTAAATCATGATGCTGAGGAAGCGGAAGACATTGACAATAAGGTCTAAACAGAAGGCCTTTTTGACCTACAGCATAACACCAGATTAATGACTAGCTGATACTAACTGGCCCTATTTCCAGTTGCCAATAAAAAGCTGCTGTTGATGTTTGTCCAGCTCCTACCCTATGCAATCTGGGTGCTGGGCAGGACGAGGCGTGGAGCAGCGCTCAGCATGCCTGCCAGATGGCAGTGACTCTCACTGGGGTGGACCAGGGGCACCATCCAGCCTTCCTTCCAGCGAGGGTCCCACACTCACATGCTTTGCCAGCTACCAGGCAACGTTCATATGTTCCTACCAGTACTTTCTCAGGCGTTTGCACATATGCCAGGAAATCACTTGTCTACTGCTATAAAGAAAAGTAGCGCTGCATGTGCCTGGCTGTGTGTTTCTGTCTGGCTGCCCTTGCTCACGGTCCAGTAGAGCGGCTCCTCCAGCATGGGGATATTCACAGCTTCATCTTCCCCTTGCATAGCTGTGGCTAGTAAAGCTATCGGTTTTCTCATGCTGTCCTTGATCTGGTGTAAAGCTTTATATCAGGGTTAGAGAAGCAAGGTGCCTTTGTGGCAGGTGGTGCCTGCGAAGTTAAGTCCTTTCTAGTACTGATGGGAGGGCTATCGCTGGAGTTCATGAGCGGGTGCAAACACCCGTGGTATAGCCAACAGCAGTTACAGATCCTGCAGTGATATCTTGTATGAGTACTGTAATTTGTGTGTGTTTTCAGGATGGGCATATGGTACATCTCTGAGATTTTTTTTCACTGCTGACTGATGGTTCCTGTTACAGCAACATGTCCTTAAACTCTGGTGTATGCTTGATGTTTAGGTTAGGCAAACAATGGAAAAATGCTAAAAGGAGAAAAACCTCTGAATGTCTCGAAAAGGATTGCTTGCCCTTCAAGAATTGATAGGCTGTCATTTAACCTTGTGGTACCTCTTCAAGCTGTCAATCAGATACTGAACATTTGAGACTTGTGAAGTATGATACGGAGTAACAAAATGGTATCTGCTCATTCAAAATAGTGAGTATTGGATTAATCTCCTGAAGTATGTTGGTAACAGATGGAATAAAAGATCACACAGCACAGCTCTCATAGGCTAAGGTTAACCCCAATGTCCTGGTCAGTGTCCCTTTTCTTGTTTAATGCCACTGCTAATTAACTGGCATGAGTGTTTGCAGCCATATGTGGGGTGTTGCTGAAAGCCTGCTGACTGTTGGCATACCTAGATGGAATCAATACCTGTACAGCACAGCTTGGTTTGGTTTAGTTTAGTTTAATTTTGTGCTGGGGACCCTTAGCAATGGGCTCTTATATTTATCCATTTCCTAAGGGTCACTGCGTCTGCTTGCAAGTGGGGAGGTTCAGTTGCCTCATCAGAAAGTTAGTGAGCTGCTCTGCTTTTAGTCTCTGTGTCTGCTTCTCTAGCAGCAGCTGAACTGGTCAGATCAAGCTGAAAATGATACGGCAGCTAACATGGAGATACTGGCCTTCTCCCCAAGTTTGCCTTTACATTTTGCACGTCATGCAGGTATTTATCATGGCTTGAAAGAGGAACTACAGCACAGAGCCCTTCCTTTGTTATAAACAGGAGGATGGTATTTCATGGGAGCACAGCTGTGGTTTAAATTCAGTAGGTTGCTTAGTAAAATTTTCCTCTGAAGTTACATTTAGGTTCAGGGCAAAATTATTTTTTCCATTGCAAAGTGAAAGAAAATCTTCCTGTCTTTGTCTAAATATTTATATTTTAATATATTTATGTCTTTATTTTGAGTCAGTAAGTGCCAAGTACACTTACCATTCTGTGTATCCAAGAATAACAGGATAGATTATGTCCCATATATCTTCTACTTATGCTATTTCCATGGCATATTTAGTGATGTGACCCCATCAAAAATACTATGTACAATTCAGGTCATCTGTGTGCACAAGTGATAAATTCAGTTTAGAATGGGTACTGAGAAGATCAGAGGAATGGAGAGCCTGTCTTGTGAGGGCAGACTTAAAGAGCTTGGCTTGGGTAGCCTAGCAAAACAAAGACAGAGAGAGGATCTGATGGCTTACCATAAATACTTCAGAGGGGTAAACACCATGGAGGGAAGGGACTCTTCAAGCTACAAGACAGTGTTGCCACAATAATAAAGGATATAAACTAGCCACAAGTAAAAGTAGACTGAAAATTAAAGGTAGAAGTTCATCAGACCATGAACAGGGTGAGGTTCTGGAAGAGGCTGCTGCTGAGGGTAGCGGGGGAGATCCCTTACAGGGGCTGATGATTGCTTTCCAAGAGGATTTGCACCACATTGTAGCCTGTGACACCAGGGGCCTGGCTTTGACAACTGAGAAGATGATTTCTATTCCCAAGTCCCTGTAGCCCTATTTAGTGCAAGGTTTGTCTTGTACAGATATGCTGGCAGGGCTCCTTTACCCCTCTTCCATCTAAGAGGGGTAGATACCAGGCTGTGACTTGCTTTTCTCTCTGAGCCACTGAGATTAGAATCAGGACTTAAAAGAAGATGCAAGAATAAGTAATGCTGTGATCTTTCAGAGAATGTTTTATTTTCATCTCTCTTTCCTTCCTCACATGTCTATGATGCAGGGACATTTTGCTTCTTTGTACGCTGATGTTATTTTTCTGTCAGCTTCTTGGCATGCAAAATTAGGAAAGAAATTGTCCTAGCATTAAACTGGAGGCCCAGGGACTGGGAAATACTTCTGCTCTCTCTGTGTAGCAGTACAAGGCTATTCTTCAACCTGAAGGGGCTATAGAAGGCAACACATTGTGTTGGCAATTGTTGCAGTGAACGCTGCATCGTCTGGCAAGAGGCTCAGCTTGATGTGGACAAAAAGTGAATTTCTCCTTTGTGCCTACATCCTTAGTTCCCTCGTGATGAAAATAGAACCTGCTTTAATCTTCCCAAGGCTGACGGAAAGATATCTTGCAGACTGCAAGTCAGCAGTTGCCCACACAATTGTTTGGCAAAATCTATTTTTAAAAGTCCATAAATTCCCCAACTAGACAAATGGGGATCTAACAAAAAAATATCGTCACTAATGTACTAGTCTTTTAAAGAAAGACAATACTCTCCCCTCTCCTCCTTCTCTCTTGTGGAGAGCCTGCTTATTTTAAAATGTGAATGCAGAGTGCCTCTGAAGAGTCAAGGCAGGCCAGCTGCTGCCCCTCCGCTCTTGCTTTGGTAGTGCTCTGCAGCCCCTGTTGATGGCCACGGGATTGAGATGCTCCCTCCTGCTGGGAAGGGTGCGGGAACAGGGTGGCAGGTGATTGCCAGCGCTGAGGTCCCTGCAGCGACACCTCGGCAGATCACATGCAAGCGACCTTCTTGAGCGTGCGTCAGCAGGGCTGGAAATACAAACTAGGAAATCAGGTTAAGCCTCATCTCGGTTGCAGTTCCCCTGCGCATACCCTCTTTCCTGCTCACTGGAGTGCGCTATGTGGGAAGCTTTTGCTGACTGTGGAGTCCGCCTTGTAATTTTTTTCCACTTACTGAAGTTACAGACTCAGAATGAATTAAGATTGCCTGTCCCTACCACTGTTTAAAAAACCTGGAAGATGTAAGAACATACTGTGCACAAGTCACCTACACTAAGTACCCTTTGAAAATATAGCCCTGGACTTTGATGTACAGGCTTGTATTATTTTTCCTATATTTTAAATCATTCACAAGTGGTTTTCAGGCTGACCTCCTGGTCTTTTGTGCAGAAAATTGTACAGATTACCTGAAGTGAATCTGTAGTGCAGAAGTTTATTTAGCTGTCTGGCTTTATACGTAAGAATTTCATATATGAAAGGGTTATTTGTGCATGAATGAGCTTGCACTCCAAACAGAAATTGTTTATGTAAATACCCAAATCTTACTGTGAATCTTCAGCGAGGAAGCCTTCTTTTTGAACTAGCACCTCCCACCCCCCAAATAAACCCTAAAACCAACAACCCGAAATAAGAAGTGATTATGATAGAATTACGGTTTTCAGTATGTATTATTATATGTGCCTACATTTAGATTCCCAAAGGGACCAATTTACTAATATTAAGTATTCTTGCAATAAATGGGATGTGGTAAAGAGAGCTGCATGTTTTTCTTTTTTTTTCTTTCTTTTTTTTTTTTAAATCTTAAGAGTTGAATTTCCAATTACTAACAGTAGCACTGGAGTTCCAAACGAGTGGAACTTTTTCCTAAACCTCTTATTAATTAGGAATTATCATAAGGCAAAATATCTGCATTAATTTGCCAAAGGGAGAATAAAGACTGGTGTATTGCAGTACTCACAAACTTAGTCTGGTGGTGCTGCAATGCACAAAACTGCTAATAAATTGGGGAAAATTATGAATTTGACAACAGACAATTAATGCTAATCTTTCCCTTTGCAGGGGTACATTTTATGCTGGTGTTGTAAGAGCAGAATTATTAGCTCTTTCAGCCATACTGCCTGCAGCATTCTGTAGTATGTTGTAGTAGTCTGTAAAAAGCTTCCTCAAAAAAATGCTTGTGGCTCACAACGAGCAAAAAGCTGAATTTGGGAATGATCCTGTAGAGAGCAGACAGAGTAAGAGTGCTTGGCAACTTCTACCATCCCCTTTGTAAACTCCTTGTCTTCAGCAATGAGAAGATGCTTTCAAAATAGGTTGCATTGTAATCTTGAGCAGCTCATTGTTCTGAGCCTGAAATTTGGATGGATGTGATTCATTTACTAAGGAAAAGAGCTAAACACTTAGTGAAGCAAATGGCAGTTTTTTATAAAGCTAATTATTCAAATTTTTCTTCATATATAATTAAAATCATGTTAAACTATTGCAGAAAAAAGAGCACCCTATAATTTCTTGTAGTTATAATGGTGTCTGGTTAGCAAACTCTTGTTCTTCTGAATACCCAGTGCATGTAATAGAGCATGGGACACATTCAGAGTATTTGTGAAAGTCTCTTAATGCAGGGCTGACACATATCATAAAAATAAATAGCTTAATGTGTCTGTACGCATTGTGAGTGAGGATTTCATTTGTTAAAGTCCCTATTGTTCCTATTTTTAATTTCTGAGCCGTTTCGTATTGGAATAGACCTAGGCACATGGGATGCTATAATAATATTTAGGCATTGAATATTTGCAACTTTGGTTTAATTTCTATTGCCAGTTCATTTCAGTTGGCAGAAGAAAAGATATGCATAAGTATCAGATTTTTTTTGTCTTTTCCTTTCCCCTTCTCTTCCCGTTCCCCTTCCCCTTCTCTTCCCTCCCCTTCCCCTTCCCCTTCCCCTTCCCCTTCCCCTTCCCCTTCCCCTTCCCCTTCCCCTTCCTCTTTCCAC
>JAVJGI010000001.1:32788778-32806130 GCA_035590275.1 Ibycter americanus
CTCCCTCCGTCCCTCTCTCCCCATATGTCTCTCTCCCTCGTCCCCCCCTATCCCGACCCCTCCTTCCCCACCATCTCCATCTCTCTTCACCCCCCCAACCCCCAACCCCTCTCTCCATTTTGAAGTGTTTGAGGTACAAAGTATTTAGTAAACAAATACTATTTTTTTCTTTAGGTATATGTAGTCCAATGTGTAAATATATATGACTCCATGTGAGTTAACACATCGGTGCTGAGTGACAAACCCCAGTGCTTATTGACCTGTGAGACATGCATGGGATTACCAGAAGAGAGTAGCCACGTTGTTAGGAGCAGAGGTTAAGGAGCTGTTTTAGCATTATTGTCATGCTCTGTCTTGAAATTAATTTCAAAACTAATTATAGTGCTTGCTTTACTATTCTTTTTCTTACTTGTAAATCTAGTTGCATCTCGTGTGTGTGTTTATAGGCATGTAGAAATTTATATATGCATTTTTTCTTCTCCTGTTCCATCAAACTCCTTTACCAAAAGCCAAGTCCCCCGCACTAGATGGAAGTGTCAATATGCCAAAGGACGATACTTGTGTATTACTTTCATCTCTGGTTTCAATAGCAGAAACAATAGCTATCCACATTTGTTTGTGTACCTTTATGGGCCACTGTAAAGCAGTTCCTTGAATAGTATGTCTGACATGAAACGAATCAAGTGTTGCTCTGCTCCCATCACCCAGTGGTCACTGGACCATCCAGGGGGCACAGCAAATCATGCTCCTGGTGTAGCCCCAATACCTCAGCTGGGCCCAGGGGATCTTGGAATGGACAGCGAGAAAAGGAAATTGCCTGCAGCAGGCTGGAGAGAAGGAAAAAGTCTAGATAAGATTTTGGATTATGTTGATTTGTTTCTGGAGTGCTTGCGGTTTTCTGAGTATATACAAGTTCTCGTGTGCTTACATGTACACACAAATGCCCTATGCATGTGTAGGTAATTTCCACTGTTCAAGACATCGGACTATATGCACTGGTCTCAGCTATCATCCTGTTGGGTTCTGATGTGCGAAGTCCAGTGGTGAGCTCCATATAGGCCCGTGCCAGTTTCTACTGGGACAATGGGAAGCCAGAAGTAGCCCTTAGAAAGGAACCTTCTTGTAAGACCAAGTAGTCTTTTAGACCACAAACATCTTGGAGGAATATTCCAGGCATGAGCTTTTCAGTGAGGGAATAGGAAGATTTTAAAGGTGTAAGAGGCAGACACAGCCCATTAGGTCTCCCTAGATGAGTAGCTCTCCTCACAGTACGCTGAAGTGACTGAGGGAGGAGAGTGGAGATTTCTGTAGCAAATCAGAGAGTTTCTCTGCCAGCAGCTAAATCCCATATGGGAGCATCAGCTGCACTTCCAGACAGGAGCGGAGTCCTGTGGCTGCTGGAGAGATAGTGTTAGTTCCAGCCTTGAGATTGCTGAAACTCCCCACAGGGCTTTCCAACCAAGAATAAATCTGTTATTCCCTGACACAAACTGCTGAAGCTGGGTCTTCCCCATCTGCACAGTGCCCCTTTTTCCCCTGAACAGAAATAAGGCATCTCTTGCCTTCCAGAGCTCCTATGGTTCAAGCAGGAACTGGTATTTTCCACTGGGTTAGGTTCTGTGAGCTTTGCATATTCTTTTTACTGTATTTTGCTCTGCAGAACTGCTCAGGAGATGGACATTCCTTCCACCTGGACTTTGCATACGTATGGTGGGGTAGGGTCCAGGACCGCTTGTTGAGTTTTCACCCGCAATGTTACTTTGCATTTGTTAGCACTCTAATTTGTGCTGCATCTTAAAAATCACTGCAGTGCTCGCTGTGAAGGTGCCCCATAGACGTTGATACTGCAATTTTTAAGGAGCAAAGATCATTACATTTTTAAATGTTCATTTAGGATTCTGATTTAAAGCCAGAAGAAAAACCTAAAAGAATCTAAGTTAAAGCAGGAATAGTTCCATGCTAGAATAGCTGCAAATGGTAAATCATACACTTAGTTACATTTGACTGAGAGAGTTTATTGCTCATGTGAGCAAAATGTCTAGCCCCAGGCACTGTGCGGGTAGTTACTGCACAAGCATACCACCTGCAGCCATGCCAGAATACCCAAACCCCCCGACACCACAGTGTTCGCTGTCCTGAGTAGGAATTGGAGGTCATGCCAGATTGCGTTGCAGTGCAGTGAAGTGGACTTGAATGAGGCCACCCACCTCATTTGCACTTGTGCCTTACAGTAATCGGTGCTTGAATGTCAGTGGGTGGTGATAAAAGGCTAATTTACTAACCCTCAATGCTGTGCGCACCCCCTTTCTGCACGTGTGGTGGAGATCATAAAAGTCTGCAAGATTGCCCACTGTACTGAGGCCTCAACGTTATTTTTACATCTTTTTTTTATTTTATTTAATCTTGTATGCTTCAGTTGAGCTACATTAATGGATTAGAATACAGCGTGATCTTAGGAGAATTCCATTACAATAGATAGATAGTTGGATGGACGGACAGACAGATGCAACTTTAAAGCACAAGAGGATTTGCATATTTAGTTCTGCTTTACAGCCTCCTTTAGAGAGTGGGATTAATGATCTGCTAAATTATCACAGTTGAGAGTCTTCAGCATTAGTGTGAATGCGTATCCTGCTAGAGCTAGTTTTACAACTTTTCCAGAGACATTTACAAATCTTACTGGGGGCGAGGTGGGAAGGGGAGGGGGGTGTATCTGGTTGTTGATAAAGCAGCTGGTGACTAAAGGAGAAAGGAGAAAAATCAGAAAATCATCCCTTTTCTGGCAGGTCTAAGAGCCTTTCCATCACCCACTCCATGCATTTACAGTGAGAAAAGGAAGAGTGTTCTCCAAGGACTGTTTGCTTTTTGAGTACCCGAGATGCTATGTTAAGCACTTACTGCAAGTTGGCTTAGAGGAATGTCTTCCAAAAACATTTCTTTGGAAAGGGGAAAAAACCTCATGAAGGCAAGTGAACTTAAGATGCCTAGCATACCTTTTGGTCCATGATTTTAAAGATTTTAAAACTTTGTGCTTGAGCAAGGTGTGCTGCAGAGGGTCTGGGGTGAATGCCACTACTGACTGAGCCAGCACCAGCTTCATAAACTTCCCTTTGATCTAGCCATTAAAGGAAAGAATATTACTTGGCATATTTCTTGGTTACACATATTGCATTCTTTGGTCCCATTAAATAATAATGAATAATAAATGGCATAGTTTGGAACAGAATTCTGCACAGCTCAGTAAGAGAAGAGGGCTAACATGCCTTCTGCCTCTCATGGAGGGAGATGTGAGTGCATCCCGGAGCCCTGCCTAGGGTTAGAGGTCTCAAAAAAGCAGGGAGCTGTTTCCAGCCATTTCACTGTTGTGTAACACTGGTTTTGACGTCTGTCAGTAGAAGAGAAAAACATGCTCAGGCTGCAGTTAGGTAGGAGAAAAGGGTGCTGACTCTTGAGATCACACCAGGTAGTCTCCCCACAGTATCTGGACTATATCCTGGAGGTGATTCTTCACAAGAACAGTGCAGGAACTGGGGCCATCTAATTTTAGGAAATAAATTTATGCTCCTAGATATATCCTTAATTTAGGGACTTACGAACATGCTTGTTTTCTGTTCCCTTTGCAGTGAAGAAAATTACACAGGTATGTCCATAAAGTGATTCAGGTTTTAACTGAGCCAAAGAGGTGCCAGTTTATGTCCACTGACTGTAGGCAACTCAGCAGAGCTCTGTATGTAATTCTTAATGTGAGCACCCCTTTCCTCTCCTCCTTTTTAATGTAATACCCAAGAGATCCGCAAGTGCCAGGGAAGGAACGTCTTTCTGTCATGCAGTTTTTCTCTCTTTGCTGAGATTGTCTCGCTGAGTGAGAGACAGATCATCATTGTTGGCAAGCCGGGGCCTGATCCAGTCACCCCTCTCTGTTGTCTTCAGGACAACGTCTGGGTGAGCAGCCTCTGCAGCTGGCCCGAGCTGACTGCTGTCAGAAGGGTTGCAAACACTTGTCCTTTTTCCCCTTACATTTTGAATGCCCTGGCTTCACTGAGCTTGTTCGGCACCATCCTTTTTGGCTTAATGGGGGGCTAATATGGGGATACGTTAGGTACCCAGTGGCAGTTGAATGTTACAGAGGTTAATGTTCACGAGACACTTAGCAGCAAGATTCAAAATCCAGATCTTCTCCTCAGGGGGCAAACCCTGCTGTTTTAGGAGGTACAGATGGAGAGTGGTGCAGTTTATAAGAACAGAGATAATTCAAGAAAAATAAAGCAAAATAAATTTTGTTGCTGTTTTTTCATTTAACTTCTCTCTAATGCTATGTTTCCCTTTCATATTTTTTGCCTTTGTTTCACTTATTTTTCCAATGAATTCCCTTCCTTCACACAGTAGTCCCTTTCTGCATTTCCTTTTCCTCCCCTTGCCCTCTCCTACTCTGCACTAGCCTTGCACAGTTCTTCTCATTTCTTGGCAGTCCAGTTGTCCCTCTTGCCTTCTCCAGAGAGCTGCTCCGCACTGTGCAGCCAGGCTGGCAGCTGCCGGAGCTTTGGCATATTGATGAGGCACACACTAGTAGAGCCCAAGAGCAGAGCTGTAGGACATGTACGGCCCTGGCCGGGTAACATGTATCATGTTGCTTGTCAAGGATGTGTGTTACAGCTCTCCCTTCACCCCTTGTTTAAACAAGGCATTTGTACCATTTCCCAGGTTTGCTCAGCACCAGCTCATAGCCTGCTGCTGGACTGGGCTTGGTGTAACTAATTATTTATATTTATTTAGCATCCTGGAACACCAAGGCATCATTGTGCAGGAAACTTTACACTCACAAACAAAAAAGGCAGCTTGCTCGCCTAAAAAAGAAAACAGTAGACAACTATATGGAGAGATCACGTTGACTCCCCCTGAGCAGACCTGGCCTCTTAAGTGGTAGGTACAAGTTGTGGTTCACAGGGTACGGAGGAGGTTGTTCCCTGTCCCTGGGGCTGGCCGTGGGCACCTTGTGAGTGGGTTCAGAATAGCCTAGGCATCTGTAGCTAGAGCTCTTGACTTACATTTTCATTGTTTTCAGCATCCCTCTGTCCCTTTCTTATGTAGCTCAATTTCTCACACCAATTTTTCTAATACTTCCTTTCCTTCTTTTGACCACTGCAATTTGCCCTTTTCCTTTTTGCCCTCCCTGCCACAGAGCCTCCCAGCCGTGCTGCCTTTCCTCATGGCACCTGCTCCCCTCGAGGTACCTCTCCCTGGCCCTTGCTCCCCCTCCTGCTCCTCGGCTAAGGTTCCTCCTCCTTCTTTGCCTCTCCTCTGCCTCTCTGCTCCTCTGTTTAGCCCAGGGAAACTCACAACTCACTGCAGCAGCAAAGGCAGGGGAGAGTCAGGAAGCACTGTTCAAAAAAGAAGTCACCCCACATGCTCCCTGCCAGAAGTGCTTCCCTCAGCCTGGAGCCAGCTTATAAAAAATGGAGGGGTATGTCCAGAGGGTCCCTCCAGTAGCCGAACCTCCCCTCTGCAGAAGACAGGCGGCTGGGTGCTTTGCAGGGCAGATTCTCCACTGCAGGTGCAGGGAAACAGCCGGCAACGCCAGCGTACCTTGTGCTGGTGTAAAACTATCTAAGCCAAAGTTCAGGTGAAGGGCAGCCATGTAGCCAGAAAGTCATGTGGCTCTCATGTTGGTTAGTATGTCACTTTGAACAGCTCTTATCTGATATTATTATGACTAACCCAGTGCTGACAGCATGGAACAGATTACAGGAGCCATGTGATGATTATTTAAGGCATCGGTGAGTGTAACACATGGCTAATGTTAACCCATTCTTTCCAGGGCAGCTCTGTCTCTTTGTGAGCGACACCCGCAGCAGGTGCCCTGCCCTGCCCTACCCGGGAGCGCTCTGCCACCGAGCTTACCTTGGGTGCCGTACTTCAGACAAGACTATTTTTTAATCATTCCTCTGTTTTAATGTGGCCTTACAGTTCGGAGCAGTTCTGCAGGCTGTGATTGCTTTTTTTATTTTGCTTGCCTTTTTTCTGCTTTCTTTTTTTTTTAAAAAAAAATGAAGGATCAGTTGTGACAGGTGCCTGTATTTCGTATTTCCTGTGGCAGCGTGTGCCAGTAAAATTCAGAAGCCTTTTTGTTTTGTTATGGTTGGTCTTTAAAGTTAGTGAGAATGGTGCTGAAGTCATAGCTGGCAAAATAGACCTCACTGTTCTACATAAATGTCAGCAGCACCAAGGCTATACTTCCCAAGAGGTAACAATTTGTACGCTGGTGGGGAAGGCGAGGCGAGCACACATACTGTACCCTTTAAACAGGCTGACACCTGCACGGGGCATTTCAAAAACAATGCCAGAAATGCGGTGTTATATAAAGCGTGACAGTGGCCCCGACTGTTAAACGACTTTGACAGATGTGTTAAATGCCATGTGTGAGGATGGTGGGCGAAAAAGCTTGGGCTGCCGGTGAAGAGCGGTGTGCCAGCCCCCGGGCTGCGGCCCTGGGCAGGCTGAGGGGGCCGGGGCCACCGTGTCTCTTCCTCACGAGGTATCAAAGGTGTGAAGAATTTAAATTTCACACCAGGAAACTCTGGTCACATGAGCAGCCTTAACTTGCGTGGTATCCCGGAGGGCAACGTTACACCAGCGACCTCCGGAGCAAAAAGTGAGAGGCTGGCGGGATGAGGGCTGTGGCGTCTCCTCACTTCCCGCGGCTGGGCGGGAAGTGCTCGCTGCCCCCCCCAGGGGCCTGGCTGCGGCCCACCCGTGCCCCCTGGCAGCGCCTGTGGGGAGGGAGCAGGGCAACGGAACGTTTAGGCATTGGGATGGGCTTCCCTTTGCCCGAAGGGAAGATGCGGGAGTGTGAAATCAGTGTTGTCGGGGCTGTGAAAGCCTTTCCCAGGGCTGTGAAGCCAAGAGAGGGTTTGGCCGCTGGCTTGGTCAGGAACTGGGAGGAATCCCAACAGAAAAGTCTTGTGTGAAGGAAAGTCATGCCCCTCCCCTGGCCCTATATGCACGACCTTATTTCTGTTCCTCATATGTCTGAAAAACCTCAGCCTCAGGGAAAAAAAGATGAGAGAGAAAGGCTGAGAAAGTCTGGAGCAGGAACACGCAGTCGGTACCAACCCTTCCCTACGTTTTAAACTCTGGGCCAAACCGAACTGCAATCACAAGGATTAAGGACTACAAAACGTGGCTGAGACTAATTACAAGTGAGACTCGAAAGCCCCCAAAGCTTTTGGAACAGGGCTCAAAAATCCCTCACATGGGCTCCTGAGCACTCTTTGTCTAAATTAAAAAAAAAAAAAAAAGAAAAAAAAAAAGAAGGAAACAAAAGGGGTGTGTGTGTGCAAAAAAGGCGCCTTGGTTCTACTGACAGCACATGCACAAGTGAGTATGTTGGCACGTGGGATTTGTACTGCTGCGGGGGGCGGGGGGCGACTGCAAAAGTGCAAGGATGTTCGTGCTGGTGTGAGGCTGTGCTTCCTCCTCCAGCAAAATTGTAAAAGGTAGAGCCACCAGGGTAGGAAACAAGAGAAAAACTCAACTGTGTAATAATAGTGATAGTCATAGTAACAGCAGTAGTACTAACCTAATTCCCTGTGAGCTTTGGTCAGTACTTGAGCCCAGATGTCGAGACACTCAGGCATGCTGGTCAGTTCACCCTGCCTATGTGTATCATCGGTGGTCCGTAAAACATGTAAAGTCATGTAAAACATGACTGATAAATTGCTAATGCACAGATTTGTGATGAGCTCAGGTCATTAATATTTTGCATTGCTTGGAGATCCTTTATTAGAAAGTACACGGAAGGCTAAGCCATTACTTTCTTCTTTTCTTGAGCTGAATTACTCACGTTTGGAAAAACCTATTTTCTGAGAGGCTTTGTGAAATGTTTGTCCTAATGCTCATTTATCGTGAGTGGCACTGATGGGTGCTGGTGTGAAGCAGATGTATCTGTGTAATAGTTTACTTTGATGGCTCCTTTAAGAGGCTTCATAATCTTTATATTTCACCATTGGGTTTGGAATTTTATGCTCCTTTAACAGGTGTATTACCTTGATCAGATGTTTTCATTTTAAACTATTGACTTATGAGCACATGGCCTGCAGGGATTGATGTGCAGCAAATAGATTCCTTTTAAAAGATTTATTCTTATATTCTCTTTTTATTTAGTGTGGGAGTTCACTAGAAAACATAAATGATTGATAATGACAGTTCATGAGTAAAAATGGAAGTGTCCTGCAATTAAAACCTTTGTTTCCCTTAGTTTAAAAGCACATCTGTAGCAAGAAATCAGTAAGGATGGGAATACATGTAGAAAAATCCAATCTAAAATCAGAGTTTAGTTTTCTGGGTTAACATTTAACAAACCCGTATTTTTAAACATTTCTTCTCCTCTCACAGCCACTATTGTTTTTGCACTCTTCTATCGTTCAAAGAGTTCAAACTATTTGAAAAGGATGTGTACAAAGATTACCTTAAAATGACTCATTGCAAAAGCTCCCTACCTGATGAATTTGTCCTATTGGAACAAACATCCGTTTTAACAGAATCCACTAAAAAAGCTCAATCTGTTCAGCCTGTGAGATGGAATGCAGCACCAGAGTCCTGCCATGAAAATAGCTTGTGTAATCAGTAGAATATAAATGGCAACAGCATCTCGTACTCCCTTTTATGATGGCGGAAAGAGAAGGAATTCACTGGGCAGCCATATGACCAGATCCTGCATGACTGAGAAGCTCACATTTTTGCATTGTGCTGTGGCACAAGATCTCATGTGTCCAAGAGGAGGTAGATTGTTCCCATGCCTTGTGACCAGAATCTGAGTCTGGAGGAAGAAGCAGAATAAAGGACTGTTATTTTAGCAAAGGCATTAGAAATCTGTGTGACTTCTGGAAGCATTGATTAACAAAATATTTTCTGATAATGGCTAGCAGCATCCTTCTGAAAAAAAGAGTTGGGAAGCTGCTTGAAATAAAAAACTGCATATGTGTCTGGGCAGCTTATAGTTTTAAAGCACTGCCAATGCCAACAGAAGAGGCAAGGACATGGCAATTACTGAAGGTTTAATACAAGAATAAATTTAAAACAACTTTATTCTGCATATGAGCCTCCTACATGAATGCATGATTTGTGTTTGTGCCAGTGTGGGTGGCATTCGTTAGACTTTGGTTGGAGTCCAGTCTGTGTTGCTGCATGAAACGAGTGTGATGGGGTCAGGTCAGTCCTCTCTGAATGATAATCCACATCATAAAACTACTGTAAATGATTCAGCACGGTTTAGTATTATTTTCAGCCAGTGCCCAGGAGAGGCCAGGACTGAGCTAGCATTAAGAATGAATTGTCCATGCTTCCCACTCTTAAATAACTGCGGGTTCAGGTCACAGAGAAGTACGTCAGGAAAATGATTGCAGCCTCCTTCCACAATGTAGATTACTTGTCTTCCTCAAGCAAAGGTTGTGAACCAGGGTGGAGGGATTGGACATGGGCTACAAATGTGTTTGGTTTTCAGAAAGCACCTCAGAGCTTCCCAGAGAAATTGAGTTATGACTCTGCAAGTTGCCAGGACTTTTAGGAAAGTTGCTAATACCTTCTACTTCCATAGTGACCAAGGACATTTCCCCCATTTTTGTAAGCAGTTGGCATGTTGAGTTCGCACCTTTAATTTCTAAGTGGATACACTGTGTTAACTTAAAGCCAACAATTCAGCTGCAGACAGGTTATTGCTGCAGTTGCTGGCCATTGTGATTTTTTTACTGCTTGGTTCTGCTTTGATCTCTTACTAAGGTACCTTTGCAACATTGCTTCCATTAAACTGTTGTTCAAGGTCATACCAAATCGCCATTTTCTTCAGTTGTCATCCTCAAAAGAGTCTGAATAAGTTACTGATGTAGATACCTAGGTAGTTTTTTAAGTGATTGTAGAAGGCTACAAAAAGACAGACTCGGATGCAGGACTTCTGAAAGGGACAGACCAGAAGGAAAGAGAGAAAATTCACAAAACGCAGAAACTGTAATTCCTAATTCTCTAAACTTGATTTGTTAGCAGCTACATTTAGGCTGGACTGATGGCTGTATGATTGTTCCATTTCATTGCATAAAAACCATGAATATTGTGGAGTTTTTCTTATGTACCAGGAAAAAAATAAAACAGAGCTCTGTGTGCTTCAGACTTGGCTAGCGAGTCCAGCCAAGAACAGATGGAAACTCTGCCAAGCACTTTCCATTGAAGAGTTTTCTTGAAGCTTTTAAGAGGGGAAGATCAGACCATTGCAAAAAATTGCTGATTCCTGCTCAGGGCACTACTCTCTTCCCTGCGCTTAGGACCATCCTGCAAACATGGGCTGGGTGTCTGGCAAACCCAGACTGCGTTCAGTAGCTGTGCTTGTGAGTGCTACACAAGAACCATTTGACTTGGGACTGAGATAAGCAATGTCTGCTGGATTTGCTCATGTATTTTTAGGATTTTTAAAACCTTGATGTTTTGCAATGCTGCAGATGGACAGTTTCAGCCTGCCCCTGGGTGGTAGAAGATTCCATGTGGAAGGCTCAGTGGTGTTCATGTTACCATCTCATGATGGAGCTTACGCTATCAGCTATAGTGTTGTAGTAGCAGTGCAGGCCCCGCACTTGGGCTCTTCTTGCCTCACAGAAATGTCAGTATCTTATTTTTCCTAGTTCTTCAGCAGTTACATTTTCCTTCTAAGTACAGAAGTGCTCCTTTACTTACATGTTTTTCTTTCCTTTAGGACTGTACAATCACATTATTTCAGAGGGGACTGTGTCCTAAAAGAGTAGAAAAAATGTTTGTTTCTGGTTTGGGTCTTTTTTCACTCTTATATATAAAGAAATGCCATGAAAAACCCATGGAGATGGAGTTCATTATGTTAATCCCATCTCTAAAAACGCTGCCGTGCTGCGGGCCTTTGTTGTCAATAAAATGTCAAGCAATGGCATGTACAGCATGTTGTGCAGACTTCGAAATGCCGCAGCTGTAGGATTGTGCTGTGTTTTTTACACAAGAGCTGAGAAATATGGGAGGGATTAGTATCGGTGCAAACCCGAATGTTAATACTGAAAACCAAAGCAAAAAAAAAAAACTTTACAAAGAGTTTTCTAAAGCATATTTGTAAAAATTGGTTGTCATTCTTTATACTTTGAAAGACATCTGTTCACATTTCATAGTTTACCCCTAGTTTACCCAGGAAAGCTGGTATACTAGTTTACTTTCTCAAAGGGGCAATATCTTTCTGAGTGTTAATGCCAGTGTACAGCCTAGTAATTTGAGAGAAGGGCAAAATCTAAAAAAGTGGAACCTTTTGATGCTATAACATAGTTATAGCCATTAATTTATCACGCTTGTGGTAATATGGGGCCAGGTAAAATACCAGAAAGCAAATAGCCCTTTTAATACCAAGAAAATGGATTTTTCTTCAGCACTGACCCATTTTATGAAATTGTGGATTTTGTGTTGAAAAGGACCTGATGCTTTTTTAGCACAACTGTGACTGGTTTGGAGGTCTCCCCTCCTGTTGTGGCCATGCCTGGCTCCAGGAAGGTGAGCCAAATGCATTAATAATATGACCATCACCAGCAGAAAGCAATGGGGAAAATACTGCTTTCCTGGAGATGTGTTTTTATAGGTGTAGTGTAGACACAAAGGACAGCACCATTTTTCATTTCCTAAGCATTAAAACAGGAAACTTTGCCAGAATCTGGGCATGGGGTAAGGAGGGTAATGACTGTAAGCAGGTAAGCTACTCCTGCCCTAACTCTGAAATAAGTATCACACTTTGTTTCTCGGACCTAGTCTTCTGAAAATTTTCCTATTTTATTGGAGGAGCGTCTCCATCTCTTCTTTTCACACAGCAGTGAGACAGTGCTAGCCACTGGTGTGCATTAGTACCAGGTCTACATTATGGACACAGTTTGTACTGATTTTCAAGAAAAACTAAATTTGTTGGAATGGCAACTGGCCATACTATGCTAGTAAAATTTTCAAGATCAGTAATTTAGTCTAGGACATAAGAGGGATGAGGGTTGTCATGTGGAAGTAGGACGGATGAAGGATGATGGTTGCCATGTCAGGTCATGTAGGAAGCTCTAGCCTAATCCATGACCATAGCATTTTCATCTCCATGGCACTTTCACACTGATTTCAGTGACCGGATGGCAGAGGGAAGAGACATATTACTATTATTATTTGATACGTGTGAGCCCCTGTGGCCTTCCCACTGTACTCACCCAGATCGAGCTTTGCCATCTGCATGGGGGGCCAGGCACTCTGCTGTGCAACTCCATCCACCTCTCCCTGCAGCAGCTTTGTTAGGTTTCATATAATTATGGTTGATGTCTCTCAAAAAATATTGCATGTTATGTTTTACGTTCCTTTTTGACACCTCGTGATAGGGTTTCTTTCAGCAAATCACCATATGCAAAATGTGGAAGGACTGGAGCTGTAAAATTAATTTCATTTGTATTTAGCCAGGTGTGGGTATTAAGAGACAACCAAAATCTGGCATCATAAATCCTCTTCCGGAAAAAAAAAAAAAAGTTAGTATCTGCATGCAGGATTTCTCTTGTCTTTCAGGCTCTTTTTTGTTGTTTCACTGAACATGCTGGTGCTGACAGGTTCTATACAGCCATTCTCATTTTGTCTGCCGCTGGTTTGTGTGCTGATTCAGTAACCACAATAGTGTACCCACTCTCCTTTCCTCCTTCTCTCCTTTCTTCCCTTCCTTCTCCTCTTTCTCCAATATGGGGGGAGACAACCTGAAAAATACTTTCATCCACACATAGAAAGGTTACACTTGCAACCAGCTCTGCATGTAGTGATTCTGTGACAATGTGCTTCATCAAACCTGATTTTTTTTCATTGTGGGGGCATCTCTTTTTTATGTGTAATGTCATCAGGCATGCTCTCTTTATGTATGGTTTGGGGGTGTTACAGGTACCTCCAAAACAAGCTGCACCTCCAGAAACCTAATTTTCTACTTGCAGGAGGATCTGGGTTTAGCACAGGGAGCCAGGGCTCTTGTCAGGGCTCTGGCGGGGCGGGGTGGTCTGCTGGGCTAAGTTAGGTAGCAGTGCGGGACTTTCTGAGAGTAGGTATGAGGATGAAGAGGTGCTACTTTTGCACAGAGCCCTTGTGACTCTACTGACATTTCTACTTGGAAGAATCCCTTTTTTAACGGTGAGAAATAGTTTAGTTTGTGTGCTTGGCCCTGTGTGTTATGTTTCTACCTCACACTAGTGCCAGTCATATCAGATCGTTCTAATTATAAATGTGACAGCTCTTAGAATTTGGATTTTCAAATCCTGGGGTTTTTTCATATGATATGTTGCAACTCCGAACCAGAAAAAGTTGCTAGTAGACGTAACGAGGTTAGAAAGCAGTGCTTTGGCCACAAAAGCACCTAGTCTGCACCTGGATTTGAGCCAGGGAGTACATCTGCTATGTATCTCATACAGAAAAACGAAAGTATCCTATGCTGTGAGATTGGTATCAGCAGGGTCCCCTGTTTCCAACCATGCACATTTGCTCTAAGTCATGAAATTAATTAATGGAGAAAATTTCTTGTAAAATAGAGCAGCAGTTCTGATTTACATGACTTCTGTGCATTTGCAAGTATTTTTTCCCCTTATGGCTAGAGCTGTATTAACAGGTTTTGTTCCAATAAATGAACTAGCACGCATGTATTAAGCAGAGATCTCAGGGATCCAGCCTCTGCAACAACTTTGGCCTTCCCTCCTGTTTGTTTATTTGTACCCACCCAGATGCCCCCTCTCTGTACCGTCTCTCTCCCCCCCAGCTTAGCTACTAAGCAACCTCTTCAGTCGCTGCAGTGAATCAGCACTTCTGGCAGGCTCATCCCTCCTGTGCACTGCTTCCAAGAATGACGCCGGTGTAGCGCACAGACCCCTTTTGGTCTCTGGTTCACCACTGAAGGAGCAGGGCTTGGCCCTTAAGGCAGAAGTTTTCTTGCAGTTCTACAAAACAGCAAATAGTAACTCAAAAAGTTGTGCTGGCTTTTTTTCCTCTTAGAAGGAGCAGCTTTTTGCTGATGGTGATCCAGGGGATATTTAGCGCCTTGTTTAAAGCACTGTGTGGGCATTCAGATAGTTTGTAGTAAGTGTAATAAGTAGGCTAGGAAATAACAGAAATTGAAACTAGACACATTGCACTTGGACAAGATGGACCTTGTAAGATTCACAGATCTTTGAAAATTTTGAGAAACTCTGAAATGCTGCAGAAAATAAAGAAAAATCCAATAAACACTTGAGTTCACTTCCCTCTTCAAGCTTGTTTGCAAATCCTTTTTTAGGTCATGCTACCTACAAAAGAAAGTTCTTATATTTATTTCCTTACAGGTAAGATTTTTAAACCCAAGGAGGTCTCTCACTCCAGATAAAACCCTCCGGAACATAGTCAGTTTCTCTCTGGGCCTTTGGAAATGTGCCCCAAATTATTCCTATCTTCTTTGGTCTGGCAATACAGAGCAAGAGGATGTTTGTAGACCCTTTGCTTGAAATGAACAATACTTGAAACCACTGCTAGTCTCACTGAGCTAGTTGGTGAATAAAGTGTTACTGAATTAAAGGCTCAGAGCACAGCCCACAGGAAAGGAAAATCCTGCTTCACTGGAATCTGTGGTAAGGCTGTTGTTGATGGGGTTGCAGAAGGGCATGATCACGCTCTGTGTTTTGCTTTGAATGCATTTTTTGTAAATGGTAAGGGAAATGAAAATAATTTGCTTCCAAAAGAAGTTTTCTCATAGCCAGTACAGTAGCAATATGTAGCAGGATTCAGAGGTCCTGAGCTGTACTGTCATCATTTTATCATTTAATAGTTTTTTCTTCTCTTACCTTCTTATCTGAACTCAAACCTTGGCTCAAATCTTTCATGTGTGTTTTCATGTGTGGTTCTGTAGGCATTGTTTCCCTTAATTTCCATTGATGTAGACAGTTAAATAACTGAGGGAACTGGAACTGTCTGATATTACTTCTCTTCATTAGATAATTGGCACTTTGCAGGCCTAATATGCAATATGTTGATTAGCGCTTTTGTTATATTAAGGAGTTTACTTTTACCATACGCCAAATCTACTGTAGATTAGTCTCGTGTATGCCATTCATTAGATGTCTTGGATGTGGTTTTCAAAGTGATGTCAACCTTGCTTTTGCTGGGGGTCTCAGTCCTGCAGAAAGTCACAATAAAATATATGCATGCAATGCCTGTTATCTCGAGTGAGACACTGGGGACCTGTGGAATCCAAAACATGAGCTTCCAGTGCTGGCTCTGAAGTGCCAAAGCTCCCTGGGTAGTCTAAATCGGACTCACCTCCTCCTGTAGGCTGTGCATAGAGAGTGCCCCACAACAAACACTGATCAGCAGAGTGTTGCACATCTCAGGTGGCATTCGTATGCCTCCGTTTTGTACCTTGTATGCTGAAGCGTTCTCACATCTCCTGTGCAGTGAGTTGTATGAAAGAATGCATGCAGGTGTTGGCCCACAGAGCGATGTGTGAATATAAATGGAGTCTGTATTTGCAAAAGTGGTCCATTGTCTTGGGGATTAATGGGAAACTTGATCATCCGGTTATTGCCTGCAACTGCATACCCTGTGAATACACCAAGTATACCACATCTAGTGGTATGGGTTTATGTTTTTTAAGGTGGTAGCTGTGGAGAGGATTATCTTTTTTTCTGTTTACTTTATTATGCCAATTAGAAATGTTCAAGACTAGGAGGTGTTTTTCAAGTCTTATGATCCCCTTAGTTAAACAACAGAGGGATAAGTGAAGAAAGAAAAGAGAACTACAGAATAAGCTGTGTAAATAAAATACAGTAACAAACTTTTGGTCTGGTAACATCTTGCTGAGCAGTCTGATTATTGACTACCCAGCCAGTTCTGCTGATATGACCAACATAAATTCATCTCTGCTGCTTTTTTACCAATGCTAATGCCAAAGAACCAGTGGAGCTCTAGGAAAGGAGAGTTGGATTCAATTCTGGTTCATGAATCACATATTGAATTGTCAGGAAAGGAACAAATTCTGCCCCAATTGCCACTATAACTATGATAGGTTGTACTCATGTGCCTCAGGGCAGAATATGGTCTGAAATGAAATAGATGAGATCAAAATCTGTTTTCATTGATCACAGAGAAGGCAGTGAAGCTGTAGAGGCAAATGTGACAGCAAAATATTGTCAGCAAGGCCATTCCTCTTGCCAGTGATGCATCACAGCAAAAAGAAGGCTGTTTGATTTTCAACCGCCATGATGTGTTGGTTGGGTTGGTAAAAACAATAATCTTTCTGTAAGCGAGCAAATTGAACTGAAAGTAAGACAGTGATTTACACTGTGTTACAAGATGCCATTTATATAAAGTGTTTTTGCATGGGGAAAAAAAAAAAGGGCATTTTGGTTCTGTTGGGAAAAGCATTTATTTTTTTTTACATATGGTTGAAGGATCTTGCAAAAGGAAGACCAGGAATGTGATTCCAGGAATAATCTTCTTTTATTCCATCGTATATTCTGCAGCCTATTCCATAAAGATGACAATAATAAAAAAGCAAGGGACGCAATATGAGAAACAGCTTTCTTTCTGTTAGGGCGGATGGCTTTATAGAATAGATACTGAAGCGGCAAAGAACTGAAAGTGGTTTCTGAGAAGTGTTGACCTCCTTTCGTGCCACTTACTGTGAATTAAAGCTGTGAGTGAGAACTAGTTTGGGCATGTGGTACAGCACTTACAGCAACTGCTGCCAAGGAACAAGATTTGTGTTTCTAAGGAACTGCAACAAAAGAAAATAGGCAGTGGCTGTCACTGTGTAAAAAAGTATCTATGTACAGATAGAAAAGAAAGTCCGAATTGGGTTATTCTATATGCATGCTAGCGTATATGCGAATTCTTGTAACGTGAGATTCAAAATCAAATGACTATGGATTTTGCAGGGTTTAGCATATCTCGCCCTGTTAAGAGTTTACAAAGTTAAGCTAGCTAAAAGCAGTTGTGACCTGCTCTGTGCTATGATTGACTGTTGTTTGTCATTCTTAACGGGCATTATTAGTAACAGTGACCTGCTATAGGAAAGGGATACATTTAGAGCAAGGAAACCGGGTTTTTGTGGCTTCTTGCAACTCCTTTCTTAGCAAACCAAAAGGCAAAAATCTTCAGCACTTCTAAACCAAGGCTGCCAAACGGTATCACTTACCACTACCTTTACGGTTATAAATATCTTAGGACATGACATCCACTCACTGATTTGTAGCAAAGATGTTATGAGAATTGTTCATGCACTGAAGTTTCATTAAGGGATGAAAACCATAGCAAAACACCAAGGAAAAAATATTGCTATATTTA
>JAVJGI010000001.1:32806230-33031448 GCA_035590275.1 Ibycter americanus
AGAGCCTCTGGGAACCTCCGGCATCGCCGCTTTGGTCCCACCGAGCTCCGCCCGGCCCCCCGGGAGCAGCCTGGCAGGCCTCCGCCCCGTGGGGTGCCCCGCAGGGACCCCCCCCGCTGCGGCCTCTCGCTCCTCTGAAGAAGTCAACCGGTTGCCTTGGAATAAGCGCTCGGTGACTTGAGTCTGAAACGCACTCGGAGGAGGGGAGAGGCTCTTCACCGGCGGGGGCGGGGAAGGGGATGCAAACAAAACACATCGAAACCCTAAAAGAATTTTTTAAAAGAAAATTAAAAGGGAAAAAAGGACAGAAAAACACGCTGTCCAAGCTCTCGTCCACACAGCAGAGAACCTGCGAGGCGGCGCGCCGCGCTGATGCCCGCAGCCGGAGTTACCGCAGACAAACTCCGGGCGAAACTTGCGCGGTCCCCCCGGCCGGGACCCCCGAGCGCGGGCCACCCCCCCCCCCCTTCCTGGGTTAGAAAGGGAACCACCTGTCTCCTTTGCTGATGTCAGACTGCTCCCTGGAGACACAGTGCTATTGGAAAGCACATGATACTGTACATATTTACACCAAGCTCATATCTGATTGAGATTGGGCTACGAGACCCGTGAGTTCACAAGTTTCTTCATCATACTCTCATGCATTAAACATGTGTTTGAACTCTGGCTTGAAAGCCGTGTGATCTTATGATAAACGTATTTATGTAATAGTTAAATGAATGATCATGCGCTCTCCAGCTCCTTTTCCATGCAAATGCAGAGGAAATTGAATATTATAATATTTCAGTGAGATGTCCTCAATAACAAATTACTGTTTAAAATAACCAATATTTGTATGTATATCAATTGCCTAGCAGTTATTTTTGTCTGCTATTTGCATGATATGGAAAAGAGTTTTTCTAGCAAACGTTTTAAGCTACTTGGTGCTGCTTTCCTTTTGGAATGATCACAAGGGTGCACATTTAGGGACGTATTTTCCATCTGTTTTTTTGAAGCTGGCAAAGCACATAATTTGGAATAGAAAAGAAGAAGTCTGAAAGTACCCATTTTTGAACTGGTATGTGTTTGAGCCATTCTAGGAATTCTTATTCTGTAGCAGTTGGTAAAAGTGAAGGACTATATTATGCCCTTGGATGCAGTATACAGGCAGTGCTCAAGGCCAGTGGGAGCCCTCTGTGAATGCCCAGGGGCACACTGGGGCCCCTGAGAGCTTTACTGCTCTGTTACTGGGGCAGAACCTGAAATAATCAGGGGGGCTATGTGAACCCCAGATGCTCGATGTGGTTCTGCGGCATGCAGGTTTGTTTGAGACAGGGCAGGGTCCTTTTGCAAAGTCCTGCACTCGTGCATCTGTTCATACAGCTTTGGGTGATGTGCCTGCTGAAGGGACCCACTGAGACTTCTGTGTCTTTCAGCAGTGGGCATGGGGCTGCCGGTGCAGCCAGGCTGTGGGCTTGCTCAAATGCCCTGTGACTTTTGCCAGAACATGAGATCTTTGTAAGCCAGAGTCAAGCTTTGCTACAGCTGTATGACCCGTATACAGCTTGAGGCCTGAGCTTCCATGCAGAGCAGTGCTGGCATCATGGTGCTTCTTTTAGGAGCGAGCGTCTTCACTGGGTGAGCTACAGCTCACCCATGCTTCCTCTGCTCGTCCAGAAATATCACCTTAACTCCTCAAGCCAGTTTACCCTTTTGATGGGACTGCTTGTTGTATGTGGTGAGTAAGAATGACAGAATCTGGCCCTACTGCTCTGGCAGTGGTTGGATTTAGCTGAGCATGGTTCGGTGCAATAATTTCTTGTAGGTGGGCATTTTGAAAGCACTGAAATACTTGAGGACGCTCGTGCTCCTGGGAATCAATGGGACTGCAGGCAACTGGGGAAAAAAGGCTCCAAGAAATGTGAACTGCCCTTGAACCTTTCTGCAAAGCCTCTCTAACTATGTGGGGTACAGCAGATTTTGAGACTTTGGGTTAGTAGCATGCCTGGAGTCTCAGGTTGCCCAAATTAAGCCCTGAGAAAAGAACTGCATTTCTTTTTGCTACGATCTAGAGTAGGATGGCCACACCATGGCTGTTGAGCTGCTTATGTCTCCTGAGCAGTTCAGGTGTAATTCCTGAGCTGTGGATATGCACTTTCACTAACAATTGGATTTTTTTTTCACTGGGGCTGGTATGTCCCAGTGGAAAAACCATCCCAGTGGGTGTTGCTGAAGACAGCACTGTTGGGTCACCATGGGATCTAACTTCTTGCCAGTGCACACCCAACTCGTGGTACAGAGGAAGTTAGTGGTATCTCATGCTCCAAGATCTCCTTCCTCTCATTTTTTTAGGATATTTTGTATATTTAGTGTAGTTCTGGGCTGAATATTATGGATTTTTTTTAAATGAAGATTGAAGGGTAAGGAAAAACTGGCCATCCCTATCCTAGAGGCAAAGAAGTTACAGCTAGAAATGAATTCCTGGGTCATCTATTTCATCCTCATGTGCTAGCAGTGTGGTGGTGGTTTTTCTTGTAAACTAAACCACACAGTGTTGTAATATATGATTGATATTAATTAGGTTTCTGCAAAGTACTGCACTCCTCAACTTGAACTGAACCAGAAATAAATATATTGCCATATATTAACATTTTATTAGTTGAGAAGAAGAATAGGATGAAGGCACCTATGTGAAATCCAAAGTATGAGCTTCAGATTGAATTAATGCCAGCAGCGCCTTGAGATTAATTTGGTTACTATGGGTACAGAATAAGAAATAGTATACCATAATGTAACTGTGTTTACTGATTCATTTCTGGCATTAAAAACTAAAACCACATTATATATGCAACAACAGTCTTTTCTTCCTTGGAAGAATAAGGTGGGTACATTTTAGTAATTAAAGTGAATGTAGCCCTCTGAAAAGTGCCAGTACTCTATTGGAAGAAGAGCTGCTATTCTTTTACATGATCTGCCCCATCACAAGCTGCACAGCTGTAATATACCCAAAAAAGACCTAAAACCCGAATACTACCACCCCAGGAAACTTCCAGTCTTCTACAGCTTCTCATTAAATATCTCTTGTAACACAGTAACGTGTTTCATGTACCATTCAACTGTATTGGTCAAACATCAGTTTTCTATTCTTCTGCCACTTTGTATCTCATCAGTATGTAGGAAAGGGAACAAGTTTTGAATCTGAAGATGTTGAAAGCTGGGTAATAATAAAATAATGCAATGGAAATACCATATATTCAGAAAGCAATTATTTTAAGGGGTTTCAGTTTTGACATGGCTAGATTAAGTATGAAGCTTTTTGTTTTTTATATTTGCTGTCAAGAATGTTGTTAAATACTGATACCACCTCCTAAGAGAACAACTTTTAAATACCACAATGAAAAGGATAAGCATTAAATATTTTGGTAGATATATTGTGCCATAATGTCTACTGCCTTGTTCTTAATACAAAGCACAGTAGGGCTTAATTAAAAAGTGATTGTACGATCTATCACAAACCTGCATTAGGGATATGGATGCCAAGAAAATTAAGTTGAATAGGTGGCGATAATGAAATTGATATTTTATTGAATAGTTTTATTCCTCTGCCTTTGTTTTGCTATTCCTGCCTCCCTGTCAGCAGGTAAGACATTTTCCATCCAAAATTCTTTGAAAGAACTCATTTAGTCTGTTGCTGGTTTGTTTCATTGTTTGATCAGTATAAGTTATTTTGTTTATTTTTTGACAGAGTAAAATGCCTTGATAAACTTTTGACTCTGCCGGAGCAGAGCATGACAGTAAACAAAGAAAAGCCAGCCCTTTCAAGCTCGTTCCTGCTAGGAGTAGCTAGCTAACAACTAGTACAAGGGTGATTTTCTATTTCATGTAAGCAAAAGTCACAGTCACTCAAAGCCTCCAGGGCAGCCCCACAACCTGGTTTAGTACAGATTTCTCCTGTTCCAGCTCCCGGTGTGGCTTCAGGACCTGCTAAGCAAAGTGTTTAGCAGTAGAGAACATGAAAATACATTCACTGAAGCATAATACCCAGTGAAGGATATGTACAATAAAAGTAAGCATTTGTACAGCCTGGGTCAAAATCACCCTTGTTATAACTTCATCAGCTTAAATGTTATTGATTTTTCAGGTACCACTGACCTGAAGTTGCTGGGATTGTGCTTGGGATGAATTTGACCTATACTGTTAAGGCCAAGCAGAATCACAATTTAGAAAGTGCAATGCAAAGAAAGAGTTACCAGGTGTTCTGCTGTCTTGTAATTTTACACCAGTCACTCAGAGTTCAGTGCAGTGTTGTAAAGTCTCATCTTAAACCGGTACAAGTGTGTCTGCAAGCCTGTATCAAACAATAAGACAAAGGAGCTTATTGTTCCCCTTCATATTTTTAAGAGTGGTATGTTGCAAACCAGACAGCTTGCTTTTTCTGAGCAGAGCTGCTGGGTCAGCTGGCACAGATTGATTTTCACATCCCCACTTAACTAGGTTCAGTGTTGCTGGTGTCCTTTTTGTGGCAAACTGAAACAGCCAAAAGGGAAGGCTGGTTCTGATGATCTTGCTCCATGTCCTGAATGAACACCTATCACATATTGCAACGCACTGCACATTGCAACTTGCAGCTTGTCTTGTGCCTGGGCACAATATGCAGTATGGGATAGAGTGCTAGAGGAGAAGACAGGCACAGCACAAGGCTCTGAAAGCTGTGAGAGGCACTGAAAGCTTGTGTTTCTGGTATGCAGCAGTATAGATATTTGAAAGGTTAGGTTCGGTCTATTTTTAGGTAGCCTTCACATTGGGACTGATCTAAAAATGAAGGTGATATAAAAATTGCACGTGTCTCTCCTGATTTGTCAGAGATTTTTGACAAAATGCATTAAAAAAGCTGTTCTCTGAATGGAGATTTTTTTTTCTGAAGTAAAGCTGTGCCTCGTATTTAGAAGAGGAGTCTATGTTCTTGATTAAAATGCCAGTGCTGTCTATTTCATTCCAAGATCAGCATTTTCAGATTTTAGCAAAGTTAAAGAAATATGACTTTCCCACTTATTGTTTGGGAAGATTTATTCACTTGTGTAAATGAATTTTAAAAAATTGGCAAGGCCTTTTATCTCATATAAAATAAATCTGAAGATAAATGATCTTTTCCGCTAACATCACCTATCATTAAAGTGGCTAAATGAAAATCAAAATGTGTTGCTATTTAGTGCCTGCTCGCCTTTTTACAGGAGATGAAATTGAGCATGTTTACTGGGCAGGAATTGTCAGCGATGCTTCGATTTATAGCATTGTCCAGGATATAAATTAACAACTGCTGTGCGTTACCACCTCTCCCTGGAAGATGGTAGCCCTGTCTCCCCAAAGCACACATCTCCAGCTTGCTGTGCACCCTCCTACCCTGCCTTAAAGAAAACCTGCAAACAATGTAAAATTGTGTTGCATTGAACTGAAGCACAAACATTTTTCCATGTCTTTGTAAACAGGACTGCATGTGAGAATGAAACAGCTGGAGGTCTACCTCCAGAAAACCCTGGGGATGTGTCACACTCATTTCTCCAGTCTATGCAATCTCAGTTTAATAAATTGGTAATAATATTATGATGAAGTGCTCTTTGGTGTTGGTTTGCTGTTTTTTCAGAGGGTTTTTTTTGCATAGTAACTTGCTACATAAATTAAAATAATATTCCGTTCAGACAGTTTCCTATTTTTACTTGGTGCTTTGTTCCTCAGAGAGGAAGGGGGAGCCTGCAATAGGCAAAAGGGAAAGGTGTACTCCAGCAAAGTCTCAATTTCAGTGTGAATCCTACACAGTCCTTTCAGTATTTTTAGTTAACTACATCACCCCAGCTTACTGTTCTGCATGTGGAGTTCAACAGAGCAGAGACAACAAATAATGTTTAATTGTGTCAGATGTCAGGGAATTTTACGATGGTAGAGATCTATTAGGGACAAACATGAAAGTAGCAAACTTGTCTTATCTGTTGATTGGCATGAAGTAATGAAAGTATAGTCATAGCCCTTTTTGGGAGGAGGTATGAATCTTTGCTGGTACCCACTACAAAATAATTACGAGACTAACCAGTGCCCCAGGGCAAAGGATGTTCAGCCAAATACTAAATTTCTTGGGAACAAAGATATCCAAAATGGTGATAGCTGATGCAATCTCAGCACTTTATCGCTGTTCCATTCACAGGGGAAAGCTGGGGAAGCCTGAGTAGTACGAAAATAAAAAAAAAGGTGGAAATGTGTGGAGGAGTTTCTGCTTTGAACTGTCTCAGTCCCATCTTCTGTGATAAGGCCTGATTCAAAGCCTGCCTAAATCCATTTAAAAATTCCCATTCCTTTGCAAAGGATTTAGAGCAGTCACCCCTTCCAGCCACTTCAACTCCCTTTTTACTGTACTGCATTTTCTTGTACAGGTATTGCAGGCAAATGATTTGGTAGAATGAAATAAAATAAAAATAAAAGAGTAGTTCAGCCCAAACCTGGCTAGCAGTTCTGTTCTGTCGCTGCACTAGTTTGTTTGGCCCTGAGTCAAAGGTGTAAGTACTGACAAATTTCTCGTCTAAAGCATCGCTGGAGGAGGGTCAGTCTCCAAAGGTTTACAGCTGCACTTTGTACAGCTAATAACCCCTGGGCTAAATGCTTATCTTCCTTTATTTCAGTTATCTGAATTGGGGATGGAGGGAGGATGACATCTCTTGCCATTTGTGCAACTTTTTTAGATTAATATTGCAGCTCCAAGAAAAATGAATAATTGGACTTTTGAGCAGAGAGTGGAACCACGAAACCCATAGGGATTCCTCTAGCACTAGTCACTAGTTTGCATATTGCAAGTTAACTGCAATTCATGAAGAGTTCTCGCTAAAAATAACTTCAGGGCTTAATTTTGGCTGGCAGGAACTACTAGTTAAGAGGTCAGGCGAAGCCGATCCTTCAGGAGTGTTGTCTGTGTGAGACTGCATTGGCTGTTGCGGTGAGGTGACCCCGTCTCCTCTTGGCCTGTCCTTGGCTGACTCAGGAAAACGGGGTGCAGGGGCTGTGGGCAGCTGGGGAAGGGGACATTTGCGGCAGTCCGGGACCATCAAAGGCCAAGCAGTGAGTGTTGGCTGCTGCACGCATGAAGCTCTGCTGCCCGCTGACAGCAGTCTCTGCAGGAGCTTGCCCTCCTCTGCAGCCAGGCATAACCCTATAAAGGGTGACTTGCAGCATAAGCAGATTTAAAAAAAAACACAAAACAACAACTCAGGTTCTTTTGTGTGATATCTTCATTTTATTTTGTCTAAATTTGTAGCACAGCAAATCTATGGTCTGTGTTGCTAATATTCCATCAGATTACTACAGTTTAGAATTATTTCCACATTATACTTTGTTTTAATATGAAAAATGCCAAAAGCTAGGCCCAAGAAAAAAAGCTGACTCAGTTCCACAGAGCTCTGTCTGAAGAAAGTCTTATTTGAAGATGAGAGATGTGTTGGTAAGGCTGTCTGTCATCTCTAGTTTATTAAAAAAAATTGCTAGGAGGCACTAAAGCTGTCCACTGCCTTTCCCTCTGTTCCTTCACTCAAAGGTGTTTCATTCACATCGACTTTACCATAGCGGTTTTGTGTAAAACAAGATTTGATTTTAAAGTATTTAAAGGTTACTCTTCTCTCCAGTGCTGCGCTGCAGACTTGTGTGTGCTCCACTGCAATCGCCTTCCCAGCCATTTTAGAGAGCAGTTAGGCTATGTTATGGAAATAAGAGATTTTTTTTCTTCCACTAGCTACTGTGAGCCTTGGTGTGGATCTGGCAGGCAGTGTGTTCTCCTGCGCTGCTGTGGCAGCCTGGGCACGACAGCTTCCCTCCAAGCTGGGAGGTCATGGCTTGGTGGCTAAATGGCCAGGTGGCAAAGCAAGCCCCAAATGCAGTGTGACAGCTGATGGCAGCCTCAGCAAAGAATGGTAGCTTTGGAACAGCCTTGGCTCCCACCAGATTGCTTACAGTTGCATCAGGGAATCTGTTCTGTACCTTAAGTTATTGAATCCATGGTGGTTTTTCCTGGGATCATCTTCTTCAGATCCCTCTCAGAAAAAGTCAATAAAAACTAGATTGGTATTAATTATGAGTTGGGAAACAAGGGCTCCAGGGTAATACTCTAGGTGCCCCAGGGAAGATGGTGCAAGGTGGATGGTAATAAGGGTAACGAGAAGGATCTGGGTGGGGTTTTCCAGAGCCCTGCAGAGAGTTACAAATACAAGGTGCATCCCTGAAGCTTCCCCAGGTTCTACGCTTTGTGGCTGAAGCTGGAGAGGACAATTGCCCATCCCCAGAAGGGGTGTGAGCATCGTGGCAAGGCTGGGAGGGGGTGAAGAAGGGCACAGCTTCTGAGTGTGGTGAGGGATGCCCCCAGCTGCTGAACCAGAAGCTGGTTCCCTGGGGCTAATGATCTCAGACATGAGCAAGTTTTGGTCTCTCCACAGGGACTTGAACGTGTGGAAGGGTAAGGGGGGAGAGGGGGAGGGAAGAACTTTATGATTTCTTTTGTTCCAAGGAAATATCAGCAGTGAGATGAGTAAAGGAGAGATGATGGATATCTGCAACGGTCTGTGGTTTTGATGTGGTCCTGTCTGCTCTGCCAATGTGCAAGAAGTTGCAAAACAGGAATCTGTCTCCTTGGTTTGCCTGGGCATCTGTGCTCAAATAGCACTAAAGCCTCCCCATGAAAATGATGTGTTCACATGGTACTGTTTCTGAAACATATAGGGGCCATAAATTTAAATGTAGATGCTCTTTTACAGATTAGTCTCTCTGCGAACCCGAGTGAAAGACATTGTTCATACTGCTTTTAACAGGCCTGACAAGCTGGATTTTCCTGCAAATCATAGCAAATGTGGGTCCTGGAGAACATATGCTCCAAATGTTGGGGGGAAACAAGTGACAAATGTATTTTTTTATGTAACCAGCTGGAGTGGCTTTGCTTTCCTGCTTTAATAATGAGTAAGTGAAATATGCTTGTGAAGAGGGAGATGTTCAGGGAGGTATGAGGAAAATTTAGGAAGACTTCTTGTAGTGGGTACCTGTACTCCTGCTTCACTTAAGCACTCTTAGAAGGTTTTACTACAAGCGCCAAGTTACAAAGAGTTGCATGTCTGTGAGCCTGGTTAACACTGATAATCAGCTAATCTGCACTAATAGTGAATATTCACAGTCAGGTCCATTTGCATGTGAACAAGCAAGCGATTTCCCCTGGCATTCAGTGCTGCTTGTTTGAGCCCTCAGTCTGTGGAGGCAGGTGTGGCAAAATTCAGCCTGGTGTCAGTAATGTCAGTAATGCGTCACTGTTCGGAGAAAGTTATTTTGGACTCTAATATACAGCTCCTCAGACAGCAGCCTGCGGCCCAGAGCTGGGCCAGGAATTAATTTGGCCCAGATCTCTTGAGTTTTTTCGAGAGCTAGTACAGAGCACTATTGTGGTTTTTCTCTGTTTAAAAAAAAGCCCAAAATCTTAGTTCATAACTGCCCTGGCAAAATTGAAGAGGGCACGCTGCTTTATTCCATTGTAGAATTACTGCACCAATGAACCCAGAAGTTCAAGGAGTTTGACTCACTGGCTTATGCTATTGAGGGTGTATTCTGGGTAGGATGAACTGGATAAATAAGGAAAAGAAGCTGAGAGGGAAAAAGAAAATCAGCAAACAAATAGGATAGACATGGAACAGAGAGAATGGACTGGAAAACAAATACAGGACTGTGCAAAAAATAAGAGTAAAGATGCAGAGAAGGAAGATTTCTAATAAAAAATTAATAGGGTACATATACTTTATATAGAACACCATTCACGCTAACACACCTTTGGAGTGCAGTTTGCTCTTCTATATACAACATTGGCTGATCTGCTGCTGTAAGGCTGTTCAGTCTTGGAGGGTTGAGCAGAAGGGGTTGAACTGGTATAAGAACTGGTTTGCAAACCTCAGCTTGCTGAAACTCCAGCACTTTTTATGTACAAGTTTGGTTGTCCTTACTCCATGGGAAAAGTAGCAAACTTTGCTGAAAATCAGCACATACCATACACAGTCTTGGGGGCAAGGAAAGAAATTCTTTTTTCCTCAATGCCATGGTGAAGGGACTAAGTTTTGGATTGCAAAATCACAGGGGCTCCAAAATCAGTAGCTTCTTCGAGAAATCTAAATTACAGGGGAAAAAAACATGACCATAGTTAGAAAATGTGGGTGAAAAAAGAGGAGGAAGAGAGAAAATGGATGTTGAATCCAAGAAAAAGTCAAGAACAGAGGACTTGAAGGCTTCAGTCTTTGAATTCTATTCCCTGTTGTTGTAGGCAGCCATACCTTCCAGCCCTGTTAAAAAACGTATTCAGATTTGGGAATTTGTGCCCAAATGGTGTTGGGAGGCTTGCTGGAACTTACTGAAATTATGGCCCTTAAAGAAGAAAAGGCAAAATTTGGGAATCGCTGAGACTAGGTACAAAGTAACCTGAAAACAGAGGATGTGCAGTGATGGAGGAAGTGGTCTGATGACAGACATTTCAGTGGGGCAGATTGGGTCAAACGGACCCGCAGACTTTACCGGCTGAGAGAGGGTTTTCTTTGTGTGTGTTTGTTGTGGAACCAAATAACGTGTGTGTGCTCAGATACTGCCCCACAAAAGATATTTGTGCAATTCCTTCGTGTTGTCAAAACACGAGGGGAGATCATTGCTAAAGCTACTAGGGAATGTTCAGAAGACAAGGTTTCCTTTGAGAAGAGCAGCTTAGGTGCTGGCTGGGTTTCACAGGCTTCATTTACATATGCTGAGGCTGCACCGTTTCCAAACTACACCACCGCTGCAACTGCCTTCCTCACTTTTCTCCTCTTACAGGCACTAAGCTCAAAAAAACACATTAAAACATGTGAAAGAAAGATCCTAGTGAGTGAATTTATACTATGTCTGGGGTTAGGCACTTTGATTTAAAAAAAAAAAAAGAAATACTTCCCAAGCAATGGGGAACCCTTGTTGAAACCTTGCAATCTTTTGTAGTTGGAATCGTGCTTGGCATCCCTTCCAGGTCATGCTGGAACTGCCAGCAAAGTTCAAGCCATAATGTGGACAGGGCCATAGTAAAGCTCTGGGGGACTCAGTTATTATTACCTATTGCTTGCACTGTCTGTAGTGCACTAAGACAGTTCTCCAATCTCTTAAAGCTTGTATGGTGAGAGCACCACTAAGGTCACAGTTTATATTTATCAGTTAACTTGCTAATTTGAAGGGAAAGCAGTGAAGTGGAAATGTAGAAAATAGAAACAACATGAGCAGGTCAAAATATCCAAAACAGCAATATGATATGTTCCAGTGTAAATACATTTCTATAAAAGGTGTGAATGAAACTTCAAAAAAACCAGATGATGGATTCGGCACAGTCAATGAACACAATTATAAGTAGGTATTGAAGGAGAATATTCCACCAACCATGGATCCACAGATAATAATTAATAAGAACCGACACTACTCCAGGCAGGCAGGTGCCCAGCATTATTTCACAGTTGACTGTTCGGGGGGTAGAGGTACTCATCTTTGCCCCAGATCTTAATAATTTACTGCAGTTTTATCATTAAATCAGCATATAATTGGGAAGGAAATGAGGTTTTTTTTTTGTCATGAGAGCAAAGCAATACCGTTAATTTAATCATTTGTAGGAAAGGCTTTCTGTAGTCATTTGGTTTTTTGCTGTGGTTTTTTTTAATTAAGTAAAGTAAAAACAATGCCATTTTTGTCATCTGTGCTTGGTGAAAATATGACAGTGCGATGTGATTTGCAACTTAAGCACAACCTGGGAAAACTGTACATTTTATCAGAACTTGAAATAATGAATTATAAGGGAACACAAATAAGCTAAGAATGTATCTGAGACCTCCTACCATTTCTGAAGTTTCCAATGTCTGCAGGAAAAGGGCTATTTCAAGAATTGTACTTCTTTTTATTTATTTTTTCTCTCAGCAAAATCGCCATAGCCTTGTATAGTAATTGAATTCATTTAGCCTTTAGAATACTCAAGTTTGCAAATAACAATGAGAATGAATATTTCATGACAAGAAGGATGATCAATTATAGTTTTGTGACTTTGACTGGTAGCCCAGTGCAGTGGAGCCAGCGCTTACATTTCATGAGACTTTTTTGCACCCAGTTAATTAAAAAAACCCTGCAACTTAAGACAGTAAGCAGGCAGGTGAGGACAGTTAAACAAGACCTTTATTTGTGGGGCTTTTGCCTGTTGTGGGCAATGTTTTGCAGTTCAGTTTGGTACCTGGAATTTGTTGTGTATGCAGTGCAAAGGGGCATTATAAACCGGTTGCACTTGCAGCAGCCCCTGTTGCCTGGGAAGAGCTTCAACGAGGAGACACTTCTGTTAACAGCATGTTCGGGTTTTCACACAAGAAGAGCTTTGTTTCTGATGTTCCATGAGAATACGCTGGGTCCAGGTCAGGGGGGTTGGTCCTTGGTGTTTATACACAAATGCACCGTGAGGCAGTGGTGCTGGCAGGAAAAAGCAGTGGGGGTCTGAGCAGTTGTGGGCAGGACTGTGGCAGTTGCTTGTAACAACCCTTGTTTCTAGGGGGAATTCAGAGAGACAGAGAAGTGATTAAAGAGCAGCTGAGAAATACTGTAATCTAGCTCGGAACGGGATCAGGCTCCCTCCTTGTAGCAGGTGAGATAACTGTATGAATGTTTTTTTATAGACGCTTACTCCATTCCAGAGAAATGCTTGGGGGGTGTTTTGCTGATGCGTTTGGTGTGGAAAAACTAACTTGAGTTGTAGTTATCATGTGTGCAGAGGGAAGAAAAATAATGTTGGAAGGTGGTGTAACTTTTGCCAGACTCTGGGATAGCCTCTCCAAAGGAAACAGTGCTGGGGAGCTGGTGAGGGCGCTGCAAAGGTTAGGCTCGGGCTCCTCAGAGCATGCAGGCTGTATCTCGGCTTGGAGTTACTTCACTTTTTCTTTATAATAAGCACAGCTCTGCCTGTTGTTTGCTGGGGGGTGGGGTGGGGGGTATAAAAAGAAGGCAAGCCAAGAAATTAAAAAAGATGGGGAGGGATAGGAGCTACGCTACGGCAGGAGCAGAGTTTCGGGGGTGTGGCGTGGAAATCTGCTTTGAATCACAGCGTGGTGCCGCGGCCGCCGAGGTCTGAGCGGGTTTTGCAAAGATTTACTTCACTTCAGGCTGGGTCTGCCCCTGGGTGACGTCACGGGCTGGAGCAGCGGCACTAGAAGGCTGGATGAGTGACAGCCCAGCCTACTTTTTAATAGCTTTGTCATGTGACGGGGAACAGTAGTAAGACAGGTGCCTTCGGTTCACTCTCAGAGAGGGTCTCGTTGCCTGCATGAGTGTCTGCTGCCTGCCTGCCTGACTCTGGACTGTAGTTTGCCAGCTTTCCTGCCGTCGCTCCGCAGCTGGATGGCGTGGGACATGTGCAACCAGGACTCTGTATGGAGTGATCTCGAGGTGAGGGGTGGGCGGCGCATGGGGTGCAGGCGGCCGGTGGGGATGGTGGGCTTGTCAGGGAACCGGCAGGACGGCCGAGGCAGCATACTTTGCAAACAAGTCCGAATCTTATCTTAACTCCAGTAAGTTTGCTATTTTAAGGTTACTCTGCGATGCCTTGAGCAAATCAAAGCTGAGCTCCTGTCATCAGTATCTCCTGCAGTTGGAAACTATTTTCATGTGCCTCTGGCTCGCTTTCCCGTCATATGCAATATTTATGCTCTAAGGTATTGATATGAATCGGTGTCTGAAGTCTTTCCAGTGGTGTTTAGTGGCCTGGTTGGAAAAATGCCATGTTTATTTAGAATAAGATTAACATTAACAACAAAAAAACCCAGAAGTTGAAATTAACCAGTGGCTTCATATTTTAATTGCTTGTTTCACTGTACTCTGTCAAAGGTTTATCAGCTGCAGAATTCAAACACGCACACAAGAATGAATACCCTGTTGTTTGGCTTTAGATGCTTTTAAAAGAGATTTCTGGAAGGAGACGTTTCCCTGCTTCTTGTGGTATTGGAATAATGACGCTGTAGCTAATGTCCCATAGAGCAGGGTTCGCAGTCAATCCGAGTAGTCCAACAAATGGTTAAATCCCACTGTACAGCAGAGACAACAGGATGAACCATGAGAATAGAGTTTATGCAGGACTCTGTGAACTGCTGCTGCTGCTGCCGCTGCCGCCGCTGCTGCTGCTTGTGTAAAAATAGACGGCAATACATCAAATCCACAGCTTCTGCTGGCTACAATTCATAAAGGAAAAAAAAAAAAAATAAAAGGCAAGCAGCTCCCTGGTAATCTCTGGAGTATAAAGTGAGGTTTGAGGATTTCTGCATGTTTGCATTCAGCAAAATGGAGCGTTACCTGAAAGTTCGGGCAACTTGTGAAGCGAGGCAAACTTTCTTTGGACCCCATGGAGAGGAATCCCAAATACAGACCTGCTCAAAGGAACTAATCCTCTGGCTGCGAGCTTGGAATAAGTGCTTAAAATGCTCCCCTCGGGCAATGGGGGAGGGAAAAACAGATTACAGGCGATGCTTTTTAAATAAGATGTTCATGCCGTAGAGAGCTACCCATCTAAAGTAAAAACGTTGCTGTGTTCTCCAGTATATTTTTCCTGTCTGGTGGAGCATGCGTTGGGATTCTCAAGTCTTTTTGTTGTGTTTTAAATATTTGCAGCTTACCATTGTATCCACTGATTTCTGTTTGCATATTGTAATTGCTCTTATCTTGTTTTGATTTCTTGGTAAAGTGAAATAGATATGGATAATTCATATGTCCTGTAGCTATTATGAGTCAAGGCTGTAAGTGGATGACTTTCTGGCTCCAAAGTCCTAATTGTTTCTGAGTAGCTGGAGTATCCTGTGGGTTGTTGTCTGGCTTGTAGCATGGGTCTCAGCTGCCGTCGCTTCATTTTTCCATCATGTATTATTCCTAATGCTGCTAGGAGCTGATTGAGGAACCAGCTTATATGGAAATACTGAAGATTTATTTTAATCACTAGAGTTCCTGCAGTAATTTCAAGCTAGTAACAGAATAGATAATTTATGTCAATGACTTTTTCATAGTGCAGAGGAAAAAAAAGGTTTGATCTTAATATTAATTGTGTGGTGGATGGATTAACTGTGGGTAGGATTTTACCAATGTGCTCCTGCATTGCACTTCCTGTAGCAATACTAGCGTCTGCGTGCTGCTTTGGCTCAGGGGATCGCCTTTACCGATGTCAAATATCGCAGGCGGCAGGTACTGGAGGCAGCTTTCATTTTTTGAATCATTAATGTTTGCTGTCAACGTAAAAGGTATTATATTCTTGCTCACGTAATGACAGGATGGCATGTTGCTTAATAAAGGCCTGTATCACTGTAGCTGATCAGCGTCCCCAGTGCTTCACAGCTTAATGAAGGTGATGTACAGTAAGGTTGCGAAGATTGATAGAGAGAATCCACATGACACACATTTTATCAAGTCTCTCTTTCTTTCCTGAGTTCATCCCCTTGGCTGTTCGAAAAACTTGTTAAAAATAAAACACAGATTATATTTTCATTAATATAATTAATATGGCACAAGTCCAGTCATCTTTTTTTTTTGTTTGTTTTGTTTTAATTTACCTTCAAAGGCACTAAAACATCCAAAAGGTTAATGGAGAATTATACTTAATTATAATGATTCATTATCATCAGTGCAGTTAAGCTAATTTATTGTTTGCGCCTGAACTAAGAGAAAAAAACTCTGTTGGAGTGAAATAACGCACAGTAATTAGCCTTTTGTGTTTAGTGACTGCTTTATCCTCCTAAATGTTACTGTAAAATTAAGGCTATAGTTATGGAATAACTATCATATCAAATAACAGTGGGAAGACAGTAAAATGTATGCTAGCAATGCAGGTGCACCTGTTACAGATGTATAGGCAAACAGTAAATATCAACATGTCAGATGAGGACAGTTTTAGGACTTGGAGTGTTAAATCTGGCATCATCCAAAGGCCAAATATAAATTAATAACAGGAACACTTGCTACTAATGTGTCTCAGATTAGAAGCATAATGTCATATTCAGAAACGTTGATTTTATTATCATGTCAACATTGGCAAGAGCATATATACTTCATTTCAGCAATTACATTTTTTTAGGTGACATTGCAGTCGCTATAGGCAAATGAAAACTGCAATGAGCAAGATTTTTTTTTTCAATACCATTGTTTATGTTGCTTCAAAAGCCCACTGTAGGAACTTAAAAATGCAGATTAGCAAAAGTAAACATGTTTAAGTAGGTGGTTCACAGAGTGAAGCTATTTTTACAAACGAAAGCAGTAACAGATCAGCAGGATACTTTAGAAGTCTATGGCACCAGTTATAAGCTACTGACCTCCACAACACAAACTGAGAGTGATGCTGAGAATCTACCTTTTCAGTCAAAAACTGGATTATCCTTTAATAAGATCAGAGATTTCGGCCAAGCATCAAAAAAGGTCATCTTTGCATTATAAGATTGCTGCCAGAACGTTGTCTCTCACACTAAAAAAGAGGGAACTCTCTAATTTTTTTCTTCTTCTTCTTTTTTTTTTTTTTTTTTTTTTTTGTCCCCTATGCCCAAAATAATGGTAAAAAATTGTGCGCAGTGAAAATTACTTAAGTGGGGTTTTGACTTCTTAAAGTTCTGCAGCCCCTTAAATAATAGGAAGAAAAGCAACTGCTATTTCAGAGCCTCATTTTGCAGCCTCTCAGCTCCCTTGCCCCTTGGCCTATTCCGTGATTATCTCTTAGTGTCCTGGTAGATGTAGAAGTTGCCTGGTAAATTATAGCTCACACCAGCTGCACCGAGTCTTTGTGCCAACAGACAAAATCTTTGCTCATGGCGGTGCTGCTGCATCCAGCCCGCACACTGCAGACGCACCAAGATTCCCAGGGACAAAAACCTCAATGAAATGCACCTTCAGCAGCGCTTGCTTGCATTATTGTAAAAGGCGGTCCTTGCGAGGGTGACATAGCTGGTATTGAGCAATTCACATCTGTGGGCACTGTGTTAGTGCACTACAGACATCTGTCTTCAGAAAGTGGCATTTTCTGGGTTGACTTCAGTCCAAATAGAAGTTGGGAAATCTTTCAAACCACCCAGTCAACTGACAGGAGTTGAGGAGGACCTGCTGTTGGCCATCCTTCACACAGTGCTAGAAATACTCAGGGTGGCAGCCCTTAGACTCAGTTGACTTTTAAGTGGCTTTTAACCATTCACGGCCTGGTGCCTTTGCAGCTTTGTGTGCGTTTTGCAGTGTACCCGTATCAACGTAGATGTTCGAAGATGAGTTACAAGGGTACCTGGTGCAGAGCAGGAGGAACTGCTTGATCGAGCAGCATTGACATATGGGACTCCAGTATTTGCCAAGCTGTTACTATGTGTTTTCCATAATTAGGAAATGGTTTTGGTGGATACTCTAACATTTCAATTGCTGTGCCAAAGTGGATGTGTGTTATTAATTTTTTCTTGCTTAGTAGGTCAGTCAATATCCTATCTAGCTTCATATTAGCATATAAAAGGACACGTACTCCAGGTTTATTTGTATTTATCACTACTCTTCTTGTAAGTCGTGGAGACAAAAACATTTTGCACTGCTGAAGAGGATCCATGCAGACTAGACTTTGTTTACTACCTCAGCCAAAATGTTTCACAGACACTCTACATTAGGATTACTGAATCAGAGGCTGCCAGAGGAAAACCCATTTGGTTCACTCACTGCAGCCACTGTCTGGGGACGTTTAGGAAACTGGCTGGGACAATACATGTGCTTTACACCAAGCGGGTGAAAGGCTGTGTGAACTAACTATGCTTGTCATGCAGATGGTGAATATAGGGATATTTCAGAATGCACTTCGGTTGCCAGGACCCTGATGTATAACTGGGTGGCTGTGGTCTGTGCATCAGGTGCATCGGGGAAAGAGCACAGCAGCAGCACTGACCTGTACTTTTTTAGGCCCATATGGTAGCCACCATCATGACTGACTTCAAGGATTACAGTGAGGATCTGTAGAAGTGAAAGTGTGACTATCTCCAGCTTGAGCTAGCCCCCAGGGCTGAAGGCTGTAACAGGCTGTGCCTCTGTAACCTGAATGCATCAGGAAATGCGTGACAGACCTTGCCCAGAGGTATTCATCTGTAACTTCTACCTGCACTGGTTCTCTCTGAAACAGGAGAATAAGGGCATGCTTTGGCCTCTGCTGTTGGATTTAATAAAGCTTTGAACATGATTGTTATCAAAGAGTATACGGAGAAAGAAAGTTGTTGCCCCTGGACAGAGATGTGATAGAGAAGGCAGCTTATGCCCTCCTGTTTCCTCCTCCCCTTTGCATACCTGTATAGAGCTAACAATGTTCTAATACTTAGTGGGGTTTTCTTCCGGAAAACAAAGTCAATTCTAGTGACCCTGTGCTATAGCTTAATAAAGGCTTAATTCTTATCACATGATATTAAAGTAAAGTTAATAGATTCCTGGTAATTAATGAAACTATTTCTGTGTTGCTGTTTCCTGCAGTGTGCTGCTTTGGTTGGCGAAGACCAGCCTCTTTGCCCAGATCTCCCAGAACTTGACCTCTCTGAACTAGATGTGAATGACCTGGATGCAGACAGCTTTCTGGGGGGACTGAAGTGGTACAGCGACCAGTCAGAGATCATCTCTAATCAGTACAGCAATGAACCCGCCAATATATTTGAGGTAAGGCAAGGAGATGGAAGTGCACATTGCAAAGCCCTTGCTTGCTTTTTTTCCAATTTTTTGTATCCGGGTGGACAACAATTTTGCTATTTTTCCCCCATTAAGAGACAACAACTGCAGTGATGTGTGTTACGGGTTCAGACTGGCACCCTTCATCCTCATGATCAAAACCAGACCTGCAATCTGGAGAGAGCAGGGGGAAAAGCTTTGAAAGGAATTAAATGGACCTTTTGATTTTTGAAAGGAAACGGCTAAAGAGTGCTTAGAGCACACTGCCCTGTGGCGTCACAGCGAGGAGTTGCACAGTTGTCAGCTACAAAGACAAACAAAAGTCAAAACGTGTTTGTTGTCTTCCGCTTACATTCCCCGGCAAGAAGCAGAGTGCAGCACAGCAGCAAGCTGATGAGTAGCTGTAGCATTTCTAGTAAAGCTTTTTACCACTCAGAGCCTTACAGGGCACTTGCACACAATCTGAGAGGTCCTCGTAGTTGATGTATGGGAGAGAAAAAAGGTTGATGTGGCAGAGAAGGCAGCAAGGGCTGTCAGTAGCTCAGGAACCAGCACATCGTTTGGGATGTTTCATTGATCTCCTGGTGGAGAGCAGTCTTAAAGTAAAAGCTGAAGGGTGGTAGGAGAGATTTAAATGTTTTCTTTACAATTCTGCCTTGAGGATCAGGGCGTATGAGAGGAGGGTTACTGTCGCTTTGTCTCCAGTCTTCTTTCATTTTTTGTGTAAAGCTTCATGATTCTCTGCCTCGTGGTTACTGGACAGTCATGCTCCTCCTGAACCCTAACCTCCTTCCCTCCTTGATGATAGGAGATGCCATAGATCATCCACTGACTAGGAAGTTGGACAATTAGCTAGCAGGAAGACCTTGTGCAACAGCAAGCTGTGTGTACTACCTCTCACAGGGCAGGTACTGCAGGTCCAGGAAGTACAGCTGGCCCGCTAGCTCGGGGAAGCCCCGAATTATCATGGTGGCGTTTAAAGGCTGGAAAAGATTAACCGAATCAGTATAGTAAAACTGCTTACCTAAGATGTCCTGAATAAAAATCTTTTTTGTATACAGGTCTAAACCCACGGTGATCTCGCTGATGCAAATTAAGTTATTCTCGATTTATACTAGTGTAACTGATAGCAGAAACCAGTCCTCTCTATTCAGTTTCTATAATTTACACCCAAGTAACTTGGAATTAATTTTATTCAAATCAAAATGAAATTAGCCCTGCAAAGCTGTGTACTTAGACCCTCTATTTTCATGAGTTGTGTAATGTTCTGTGCCTTGTTTTACAAAGTTTCCGAACTCCATCTTGTTCTTGAATTGCAGTTGTACTGCCTCAGGCAGGGTAGGACATGTTGGTGTGTAGGTTTGAATGGTAGGTAGCAGGGGGGCAGGGGACACATTTGCAACTAGTGTGGTAGAGAGTGGCTTTGCCTTTTTTATAACTGAGGAGATGTGTTTTTCCCAGCTCATCAAAAGCCAAATGCAGAGGCATTTTCCTTTTGGAAAAATAATTTGAAGATGCAGACTTTCAGTGTAAGTTCCAGATAAGTAGTATAGTTAAGCATCTACTGACTCTAAGCACACAGATCATTCCAGTAAAACCGGTGGAACTTGACCACAGGCTCATTGCTTGCCCTGTGTGTAACTGCCTGGCTGCACTGGTGGCCACAGCTGCTGAGTACCAAATTGTCTTGGATAGGTAGTGACAATTCTCCTACACACCTTGTATAGGAATTGTCACTTCCTATATGAGACAATTCCCGTTCTGAAAATCAAAGCATGTTGCAAACAGCAAGACAGCCGGATAGGTTTGTATTTAACCTCACTGGGAGATGGTGACATGAGGTACTTGGTCATTACGTGTAACCTCTCACAGGCACATCTGGGTGCATCTGAGGACGAGCAGCCCCAGTGTGAAGAAATAGGTAGTATGCAGCTGGGAGAATGCATCTAGACAGCAGCTAATAGGTCAGAAATAATAACTGGGAAATGAAATATGCTGCTGCTTTCCTAACGGACAAATTCTCTTGCCCTCTTTGCAGATGCTTGGATTTCCTCACACTCATCAGCTTCAGTTGCAGGGTACATCGCTGTCTCTGACAGCACAGCTTGGCCCGTACTTACTTACCTGTAGGGACAAATTGTGCTCTAATACCACTTCGCAATACTGCAGTGCAAAATTAGACTATTTTCAGCTTCATAGTGTGTTATATTTACATTTCTTGGTTGCTTGGCTTAGGAACATGGGAATGAAACAGTTATTTTCTCCTCCCATACATTAACCCTGTCCCCATTCTCCATTGTGCAGCTGGATACCTTGCACTATTTTTCGCCTCTGCTGCTCTGTAATGTGACGACTGGGGGTGCTCAAGAACAGAAGAAGTCGTCTTCTTCCTCCAGAGACTATCACACATAATCTGTGAGGAACTATTTGTTTTAGCTGAGAGAATGGAAGTTTTGTGTAGTTTCCTGTTTGGTAATCTCTAGATTTTTCCATATTGATCTGCATTGGCCTTTATTTTTAAAGAAAATAACTTTTTTCCCCCTTTTTTCCCCCCTATCTTATCATCGTGGGAGTCACATGTTTTATCTTTCATCTAACTTAGGCTTCCAGATGAGGCCTGGTCGTACAGAAATAGAAATGCAGTCTGTTTGGGGTGGAGGGGAAAGAACCAGAATGGCAAACAAATGTTGAGCTGTACCAGAGCAGCATTAATTGCACAAGCTGTACGGTGTTAATTGCCAGACCTAACCTTGAATGAAGCACACTCACTCCCCTTTGAGGTATTAATGCAGTACGTGTGGCATTGTCTAGGTGAGGGCCAGTGTTCAAAAGCCCTTTACAAAGTTCCTGGGTGTCTGTGATGCATTTTTTTAAAGAAGGGCTTATATTTCAGAAAGTGAATTTTCAGCCTTTCTGCATATCACATTCCTGGAAGCTCACTTGAGCCGAGCACCCACAAGCTTAGACACTCCCAGTGGCACTGGGAGTCTCATGGACTAGAAATTATTAATAGCTATGGTAGTAACAGGAGCCAAGTGAGATAAAGGTCCAATTAGTCTAGATAGTATGTAACTGTTGAGTATAAATCCCTGCTTTCATCCGCTTAGGTGTGATGAGATACTGGCTTTCACTCTAGTATTAAAACACACCAGTATTTTGTAGGTGCACCTAATTCATCACTGTGTTAGTCTACTCCTGTGCCAATGTTACCAGTACTAGTCCTGAATCAAGCGGGTGCTGTCTGCCCCATGCGGATGCTCTTCTTACCAGTATGTGTACATATGCATTTTATGCATTAGTTGATTTCCTTCTATTCACAGCTTGATCACTTCTGTTTTTCACCTTGTTTTCTTTGCCTGTTGTTCTGACTACTGGAAAGATAAAATTAAGGAGTTCTTGCCCCTCAGGGCACTGTGTATTGACACAATTTCATGCAAGTAAATAGTTAACAAGTCACCCAAGACCAGTTATTTAGATGGTTCACTACATCATTCACTTTCATGATTTGCATTTGTGAAGAACTAGACTTTAAAAAACGCTATTTCTAAAAAATTGATTTGGCTGCTTTTCGAAATCAAAATTATTAGTTTTTCATTCTCAAAGCCAATGCTAAATGAAAACATGAACAACCATACAGCTTAATGTGGTACAAGTGAAAAAGCTTTTTGTGCACGAAAACAGTTGTCCCCTGAGGCTTCTTCAAATATACCATACCTTATCATGTAAGGTTAGTCATATTTAAAATTATTTATGACCCATGCCTGGCATTATGGAGAAAGAAGATACCTATGGTGGATGGAGCTCTTTGTTGGCATTGCTTACAAATAGCTCAACTGATGTTAAGAGAAAATGCAGCCCATAGGTAGGCAATAACTTGTTAAAGTATGATGAATGTTTGCAAAATCATAAAGATTTGTCTGGTATTCTCATACTTGGCAAACCACTTTTTTTAACCTTTAAAAAGACTTCAGAAAACCCACATTGCTTGCCCTTCTGTGGGTTTCATTTGTTTTCATAATTCTATATTGCAGAGAGATGCTCACCATTTTTGGTGACTTTATTTTTAATTGTTTTGCATAGGTGTAGACCAGTTTGCTTTTCAAGACTCTGCTATGTGCCACATATTTGAAAAGCCTAAATAGGCTACTATGTTTTATTGTAGGCTGCCAAAACCTGCTGTATTACAAGCAATGAGAATGTGGGGAGAGAAGGAGACGAACAATGAAATGCGTACTGTCTTGCCCCTGGCAGCAGGGAAATTCATGGAGATAAATGATATCTTACTTATTTGGAAGGGTTTGCATCAGGAAGATGATGAGGGTAGAGGGGAGCCTTAAACATCACCAGGGTAATTTGCATTGGTTCAGATTATAAAATCCCTCATGTTCTGTGGTGCTGCCAGTCTCTTTCAGCATTTCAGGTTATTCATTCAAGGTTTGCAGCCAGATTGATTAATGAATTACCAGATCTTGCGTAAAATGACTTGGCCTGACTTTTAAACAACCACCAATGTTTTCTTTGCCAGTCTTGTGACCGGTGTTAATGGGTTTCCAGAGAGCTGAGCCTATATAGACTTTCTGCACTGGCCTCCCCTAACATTTTTTCCACTTTTTAATTTTCTCCAAAACTAGTAGCCCAGGGCAGGCAGTTCAAGGAGATATAATCTCAGGGAAAAAAAGACATAGTAGTCAAATCCTTGATGGCTGATGCCCTTCAGTGCCAAATCAGCATGATTTATCATAGCCATCTATTCAGCACAACAGAGGCTGGAGGTGAGTTGCATGGTGTACCTCACACAATATGCATAACTAGAGCTCTGAACTTTGAAGGAAAGCCTCAGAGCTATTTGCAAAGTGCTGGTGCTTAGTGAATACTAAATTACATTTAGGAAATAGTCTACTGCTACCAGTTATACTTCATTTTTATTCTTGACACAGACACCTAAATCAGAGAACAGTAACATTTCAGAGATTATGGTAGCAGTTTGGGTATGTTCCAACACTATAATAGGATCAGAATTTTAAGGCCTTTTTTATTATTACCAATAGTCACTTAGTTTCTACTGCAGCGTACTTTGTAGGGAATTACAGCTTTTACTAAAAAGATTAAAATGCTATTATGCAAATGATTGCAGTATGTTATTATGTTTACAAATTAACATCCATGGCTCAACACACAAATTAACTAACTATTCCATCTATATTATTAAGGATTTAATAAAGTAACTGTTGATAAAAATGAGGAGCTTGGAACAGTTAATAGGAACTGATTGTGATTTAACATACAACTTAAACATTGTGTTTAATGTTCTAGATGGTATAATGGCAGAATAAAGCTTATCAAAGTGCTTAAAAGAACTGAGATTGTGTGAATGGCATAGCAGCATGTCTGAGGCCTCTGAGAGCACAAGCTAAATAGCTCTGGGCAGTAACGTAGAGCAGGCAGCATATTGGTGAATCTGAAGGTAGCACTGGACCATCTCATATCAACATGTAGTTTCCTACTCTTATAAGTAGGTTTTTTGAAATTCAGATTTATAAACATTGAATGTGTTACATGATAAGCACACGTAGGGTACTTGGGAACTTGTCCCCTAAAATGCATCCTGTAATGAAATGCTTCTATAGCAAATGGGATTTCACTGCAGAGTATCGCTGTATGGCAAAAAGGGGGAAGGCTGAGTTCAGGCTGAGACGACTTTACAAACAGCGCTGCAAATTGCTATTCCTAGCAGTTCATAAGAGATCATAAAAGCAAACAGATAAGAGTTACTGAGGTCCTAGAGAAACGAATGTACAGTATGTGGTTACAGGATAGATTTAGTAGGGAAACAGACGACGTTGTAGGTTTAATACAACAATAAACATAAAAGGCAAAAGATGCAGATTTGGGATGAGAAACTTTATAAGAACAATAAAAGGTAACAATGTGTCATAAAAAGCACTTGTGAGACTGGGAGAAAAACCCTAAGTTTCAGGGGAAGAAAATACCAGAGGATGGGTGAAAGTGCCAGAATTTTTATATTCCTAATGGAGCAATGTCACATTTCCTGTGTGTTTGAATGCATTACCTTTTCCGATGTCGCTGGCCTGACTCAGGTTTCTGCATCTACTAAATAGGAGACCGGTGCAATAGCATCACATCTATGGGGATATGATGTATGTAAACTATAATCTATGACTAGCTATGCTGACATTTAAAAGGGCTCAAGCAGTAAGTGGAATTTATTTTACTCAAAGCAGCTGCTATGTAATTGGGAAGAGTTTATGCAAATGCTCTGTATCTAGTGTTAGCAAGGTGTGCTGCTGCTCCCTTTTCTTTCCTGCTTAGGCAAACTACGAACTGTATAAACACGTCTGTTTTAATGCAGGAACCTTGCATGTTGGTTGAAACCTTCAGGCAGGAAAGAAGTCCCAAATGAGCAAAAACCAATTGCTTTGAGAGTTTATTGCTTGATATACGAGGCCACCAAGACCATTCCCCAGGCGCACAATCAAGAAAATGCAACTGATCCCCTTCACAGTCCCATTAAGGAGATATTTCACCTGGAGCAGCCATGGCTTGAGATACCGTGGCTGTGCTCTGCCGAGTGCCTGTCCTTTTTGCGAGAGGGAAGACTAACACTCACTAGAAGAGTAGTAAGCTAATTAGGTCATTAGACAAATGTCTTGGCCCGTGTTAAAACCAGCCCTTGAGGACACCGTGTTACACTGTGTTCCCACTGGCTACGTATCTAAATACAAACTGGTGTCAGCTGCCATACAGACAAAAATGTAATAGCCTCCTTCCACAGAGGTCATCTTAAATCCACTTTGGTCACAGTCACACTCCACATCTGTTTTAGTGAGATGCAGCTTCTTAAGGTGGCATTTGGACTTCATAAGCACACAAACAACTGAGCTATAAATTGCTACTGCTGGAGTTATTTTGAATAAGTGTATACTGTTTCATATTTATAATGGTGAGGCTTCATAATATTCGCAGTGAATATATAACACAGATCAGTTCAACAAGCATGAAATTGTATGTTGTCAACTTGTCACATAAATAGAGCCATATTCTAGCTTACGATAATGTTGAACTAAATATTTTCTCCCTAGAACTGCAGAGAGGGTCACAAAAAAGTGGGACAGTGGCTCTGTCTTTTGTTAGAACACTTCCAGAGTCATTGCTAGTGGGAAGTAAATATTTCTGATAAGATTATTCTGTTTTTTCTTTCCCATTTGCTTAACAACAGCAACCGAAAGTTTCCCTTTCTTAGACAAATGCTAATTGGCTAAACTGTTAAATTTATTTCCCTTAATGGTTTTATTTCTAGTGTAACCTCTTTTTTTTTTTTTTTTTATTGTTGCTATTTTTGCTCTGTGCATCATTGCTAATTGCCACTAAACGCTCCATCTTAACCCTGGCATGCTCTTCCCCTGCTGCCCCATCCCACTTAACATTAACTCGGGTCCATGCCATTACAGAAGGATAAAATCATAGCAAGGCTTTATTTAGGAATTGTTTTTTCTTAGTGTGGCTAACCTATTGTGCCTGTGTAGGTCAGGAGGAGGAAATTGCATGGAGCAAATTTGTTGCAGGGAAAAAGTTGTGGTATTGAATCATGTCAAACTATTTTTTTCCCCATGAGCAGGAAAAAATACAAGGAAGAGTATGTGTGTGTTTGTGAAAACTTATCCACTTGTAGCTCTTGCTATACTACTGTGGTTAATACTCAGATACACCAGAAATTTGCATCCTTTCTGGAGGAGTGCCCCCTACCAGCTTTTTGGGACTTTTTTTTCTCCAGTGTCTGTTTTTTATTTCAATAGTTTTGTGCAAGTGCATACGGGATCCTGATGCCTGTGTTTGCAAATGCCAGACTGCATCCTTGGCACACACAGGGATCTGACTGTGTATGCATGCATGCTCAGCCGTGGAGGCTGGTTTCAGATCTCGGTGGAAATCGGCCCCCTTTGCAATGAGTAGCTGGTGGCTTTGGCCGAGTTTTCCATTCTGACACAACAGAGCAACAGCCTTGCTTCATAATGATTGAGACATTAATTAGCACTTTGTGGTGGTGATGAGTCTAAAGGCCCATGATTGGAGTTTCCTTTTTACCACATGCAGTAATCACTGGGTTTTGTTTATGAAAGCACAAAACCAAAACCTATTGAGATTTTGGTGTTGTCATGAAGCCTGAGCTGTGTAATGCACTGGAATAATACTTGCGTTTCCTCACACACATCTGTGCTTTTGTGCTTTACTGTGAGTAACACAATGGGGTGCTGGTCCATAATGGGTACTTCTAATCACTAAGACGGTAATCAGCGAAGAACAGAGTATTTTCTGTGAGAAGCCACGGTGGCAGCCTTGGGCAAGTATTGTTGACTTGTTGATTTATGACAGCTTCGAGTTGCCTGAACTGGTCACAGCCATCTAGCTCATCACACAAAGTTCAAAAGGATCAGCCCTTCCAAGCACGTTACAGGGTTAGCAGTGTCAAACAGGCAGAGAGAACTTCCTACATCTCTACACTTCTCTCTGCTGCCACATCTGATCCTTGAGGGCTCAGCAATATTAAATCTTTACAGGGATTTGGAGGGGTAGTCCATCAAGAGGTCTGATAGACTGCAGATCTCTCCTACAGGAGATACGCTTGCATGAAAATAGAGAAATTGGGTGGAAAACTTGTTTCTCACCCAAGAGATTCCTTGCAAGGAGGTGGTGATAATGGTTATCTGGAGGATTGGTTTGGTCAGGGGAACGTTCTGCTTCCCTGTGAGCTGCTGAAACAATGGGAGTTTTCTTCTGGAATGGTAGTTCTCCTGGAGGGAACTCAAAATTGTTTCTGACAGTACTTCTAAACCTTTGTAAAAAAACCAACAACAATCATTGTTCTCCCATATCGCTGCTTAAGCAGTGACGTAGTGATTCAGGAGCTGCATCAGAGAGTGCAGGTAATAAACATTATGGAAGTGAGACTTCTCACTGGGATTTTGACTTTGGTGAGAACGCTGCGGGCTTGCACATTTCCACAGAGCAGTTAGTGGCCCGAAGTGAAAAGCAGGTATGATAAGAGTTTTAAAAGTCTTGTAGTATTCAGGATTGTTTTTTTTTAAAATCTGCATCAGTTGATTAGCTGCATCTAGCTATAATGTGCTCCATTCTGCCAGGCCCTATGGCTTGAGACTGAGTGAAGAGGACCTTGGGTCTGTTGTCCACACTTGAGGAGGGCTTGTTGGTGAGGTGTGGGCAGCCAGGTAGCGCAGGTGACAGTGTGGTTGGTAAAGGGTGAAAAACGAACTTGGAGCAGGGCAGGGCTTCACAGAATCACAGAATGGTTGAAGTGGGAAGTGACCTCAGGAGGTTATTTGGTGCAACCTCACCTGCTTAGGCAGGGCCAACTAGAATGGAAGTAGAGGAATTATTTCTGTGTTCTTTTGCTGCTGCTTCTCCCCCCTTAAAATGACACTTTATTAGGATGGGTAGTGAGTTCCTGATTTGGAAAATCTTACACTGTAGTCTTAAGCAACTATGGAATCTCCAGGAGGCATGTTTGTGTATAGCAAGAAGCCCATCATAGCCAAATCCTCGTTTTCAGAGGAAGATGGGTGGCAGTCAAGAGTGTTCTCAGTCTGGCCTCAGTTTTCATGTCAAATTTTCATATAAGGAAACCTACCTCTTGGTCTAGTCTTAACTTCCACAGGTCCTTAGCTTGTTCATTTTCACAGGCTGTTGTTGGACTAGTAAAATCCTAAAGTTGTCAGGTAAAAAGGGATGCATATGCAATTATTTTAATAAACAAAAACCTAAGTGCATGCTTATTGACATCTGGTTGGATGTGCCCTGTACGACATTTGACACTCCAGGTATGCACAAAGGGAGCAATAGGCTGTTATTTCTACCTGTCTGGGGGAAAGTGATTCACATTTGAAATTCTTTCTCTGGTTTTGTGTTTGCTTTACTTTTCTCCTCCCCACCAGGGCTGGTGTGGATTTTCTTGACTGTGTTGACTGTCCTTAAAAGCCCAACAAGCACTCTTCACACTAGTATGAAGATACCAGCCAAAACATTACCAGTTGTCACCTCAACTGCATCTGGAGAAAAGCCAGAAAAACTTGTGGGGTTTTTTTCTAAGGCATAAGGAAATATTGCATGGTTCTTAACACAACAGAGACATTCATCCATTTCCAGTGAAAAGGTGTCAAACTGCTTCTGCTTGTATATGACGGGAATGCTGCCATCTCTTGTCATTTTCTTTGCTGCTGATCCCACTCTCATATAGGAAGGGTCAGGTCAGATGCCTCTCTGGAGACCAGGCCTCCCATTTGCAGCAGGAAATCTCTCGGGCAGAGAGGATAACATTACAAAACAGAGGCTAACATTACAAAACAGCTCTGCTGCCTCTGGCACAGTCTAGAGCATCATAGACCAATAACTCCTATCATGTCACTCTTGCAGCACCTTATTGTCTATGTTTTTTTGTAAATCTGATCTGAGACTGTCATTACCAGTTTCAGGTAGGTGAACACCATCTGGGTAAAATAACCATGTGCCAGTTGATGGACTGGAGGGGGCTCTTGTTAGTTAATCATCCTTACCTTCCCTTTGATGAGTTAATTTGTCTGTTGAGCCATGGAGGAGTCCCCAAAAGCTCCCAGGAGTCCCTTGTTAAATTTCTGCCAACAAATGGGAAGATAGGGATGATTTCACTCTTTTTGCTGGAACCTGTGCTATCTATGGTATTGCTAAATCATCCATAATGCATAACTTTCTATGCAATCTTTTTGTTACAGTTCTGGTGGCACATTATTTCTTTGTGCATTTACTTTTTAAACATTGTCACTGGATATCTAACCCTCCTGAAAATCTCATCCCATGAGTTAATTGCAGTACTTCCATGTGGCCTTTTAGTAGCTGGTATGCCAGGTTCCTGTCTCTGATGCCAGGCTGTACCCTTCGGTTTTTTCTTCCTTTTTTTTTTTGACCAGCCCATACCTGTTTTATGGTGTGCACTTTGAAGTCCTTGGAAGGAGCATAGGTAGTGAAAGAAGAAAAGAGCTGGTCCTTGGGGCTTGTGAGTGAAGAGTGTCTTCAGAGGCCTGGGAGCACTGCTGTCTAACCAGCCTCCTCTTCCTCCCAGCCAGCTGGAGATGGTTACAACCTGGTGAGCTTGCCCAGCCCAGGGAATAGAGTTCTAACCTACCACGCAGCTAGGAGATGCTGGCTTGAAGTTGCAGCTGTGTCAACGTGATTTGGGACTACCAAACCTGGGGAGAAGCTGCCTTAAGTAGTATATCCCAACATGGAGACTTGGTTATCTCCAGACTTAAGCAGAAGAATTAAATTTACAACATTAAAAAAACAATCCCCAAAAGACCAGGAAGCTAAGGAATACTGTAATTGGGAAGATGCTCTGCTCCCTTTTTAACCAGTCAGATAGGGCTTGTTAGCTCTGATACAGTGCTGTTACAGCCAGATCAGGCTGAGCTCTTGCAAGGCCATAAGTATGCCTCTGCATAGTGCTGATGGGTGCTGGGGTGGATTTATTAGCTTTCACTCAATATTGATGTTTCTGCTAGGCTCTGTTCTGAGAGAGAGCAAACCTTTCCTGCAGGATCACAGAGAAAGTGATGGAGGCACCTGGAGTAAATCTGGAAGAGCTGGGATCCTACTGGGCTATGAGCTTTGGCTAGAGGTGACGGTAATGTACCACGCAGGTTCCTGCGGAGTCAGGTGGCATCTCTGTATTATGTTTTCAGATCTCAGTTGGGAAGTATTATTTGGCTGTGTCCTGTGCAGACCCAAATGGTGTCCAGGAATCTGCACTCTGCTGTGGCTGCCTGGAGAGCCTCCCCACGGTATTAGGGAGCAGGAATCATGTCAGGGTCTCCACACTGAGTCAGTTCAAGTCCAGTATGGTCACAGCTAATAGGCCATGGAGGCCTAATTCTCTACTGGACCATCAGCATCACCATAAAACGCGACTCTCGGCACTTGCAACTCTGTGAACACAGTCCAGATGCACTTGAACTGTCTCTCTGTGGACCCCATCTGGACCCAAGAGGGCTTGTTAGGGGCAGCCCTGTGCTGCACAGAGCTGGATGTTCTCTTCCTGGATGTCTCACAAGATTAGACTTGTGAAACTTTGATTTTTAGACCCAAAGCTAAAGAAGGAAAAAGACCTATCCCTAAACTTCAACTTATAGTAGTTCCTATTTCCTAATCCGTGTTTATGAAACATGTGTATGTATGTTTGCCTTGGCCCAGCAGGCATGCCACAAACTTTTTCCAAAATGGCTTTTGTGGATTCAGGGCTTTTCTGTCATTCCTAACTTGAAACATCCAGGAACGCTGCCTTCTCAAGCCTGTTACTCCAAGTTGCACCACACACATAGCAGGAACCTCAAACTGGACCCTTCCACTTGATCTCCTGTTATTCCCTCCTATGCGATCACTCCAGCTTGCCCTCCACCACTATAATGTTAGCTATTTGCCACAGCTTCTGTCAGCTTGCTTTTTTCCCCAACCCAAATTCACAGGATGAACAAAACCCAGTCATGTCTCTTGTCCTTCCCTACACCTGCTTATGGGAGTGCAGTGACAGATACCAGTTTTATTGTGTGCCAACGTTACCACTCTGTTTACAGCAGATTTAAGAGTTTACATTAGGCCACAGTGTTATCTTCCAGTTTTCCTAATTCTATCTGCTGGCAATCCCAGCTATGTGGTTGGGGTGGCTGCCCCTGTCCTAAAGGAATTTGTGTCAATTTCTGCAGGGACAAATCCTCCCTACGCTAAACCGCTTTGCAGTATTTGCTCAAACTGAAATTTTGACAAAGATGTTCTGTCCACATCCACCAGAAGAGATTGCCTTTTTTTTCAGATGCACTTGGAGGTAGATGCGTTGGAAGCTGCCTGTACCTGGCTGATAACTGAGACTAAGCATCTATGTAGCACGATCCATGCCCTTTTCTAATTTGTCTTTGAATGACAAATGTGTCTTCACTGAGTCAGCAAAAGAAGAGATCCTACAGTAGAATTCATTGCCCTTCTATCCCTTTTAACAGAGAGGCTAGGTTTTCCCAATTCCTCCCCAAAATCAGTCTTTAAAAGAGCTCTTATAAAGACATCCCTCAAATATATTGTCCAGAACTGCATTATATTCTCTAGTCATTTCTGAACAAGACTCGCCATATACTGTTACTTCTTTAAAATCCCTCCCTAGCCATACTGGTATATTCCCCAATTAAAAAAAAACAAATAATTTTTTTAAAAAATCATTATGAAAATCAAAGTTGCAGGAATTTGGAGATAGTCCACATTAGTCCTCATCACTGTTGCCCCCTAGAGAATCAAATCTAAGAGCTGAGCATGGATGACCTCAAAAAAGAAAAACAGATTTCACGGCAAACTTCTGCATTTCATGCAGGAGCTATGCAGAAGTTAGCCAAGCTTCTCTTGAGAGGCTTTAAGATGAGAAATTGGTCAAATTTGGCGTGGCTTTGGTTTTCATTCCAAGTGCTCTGTTCAGTTCTAAAATGGTATCTTTTTTAACTTTGAACCTGGTAACTGGTTAACCAAACCTTTCTCATGGGAGAGGCCTTAGCAAGATAGCTGTGTATGTGAGGAAGATGGCAGGGCAATAGTGTGGCATAATAACATGCTTGTTTTCAATAGCAAAGGAGTCAAAATGCTCATAGACTTGGAATGAAAACCTAGAAAATATTGATGACTGCTATTTAAATGCTTGAATCCATCTGAATTGTTTATGTTCAAAAAAAAAATGCATCTCCTGGTGCCAAATTTGTATACTCCAAAATTCCTGGAGACGTCTACCTCCTACTTCTCGAATACTTGTACCTTTGGATACATGCAGGTGTCCGTTTTGGTCCTGAGAGCTACTCAACTAATGAAGGATCAGGGCTACTTCTCCTGATGATCTCCCTCTCTGGAATCCAATACTTGTTTTGCATCAGGGCATAATTGTGCCTATAGGTATTAGACAAACCTGCTAATGCAGACTCTGTAACTCTTGAGTATCTTCCCAAATTTAATTCCATGATTTGGTTAGATTGTATCTTATCTCTAACCTTCGTGCTTCAATAAACACACAATATCTAGCCTGTCTTCTTCCACCTTATACACAAGGAAAATCATCAGGACTTAATCTGTTGCTGGCTTTAATGGCACGATTCCTCATCCTAATTCCAATTCACTCTGCCTGATATCCCACAAATGCCTTTGAGAAAGTATTTTATCCCTGAGCCTGTGCCAAAGACACTTTTTTCCTCCATCACTGCTGTCTTGACTTCCTACGGACTTTGTAATGACCTTTGCAGGCTGTGGTAGATGACACAGTCTTACATATGAAAGTCTGCAAATGAGTGCCACATCCCAGACTGTCACTTCAGCTCCGGTCACTAACAGCAGATCCCTGATACTGAGCTATTACTATAGCTAGAAAGTGTAGTCTCTTCACTAGCAAAGAACGGAAAAAGTGTACACTAAGAAGGGGGGCAGCAACACAACAGCTTTTTTTCTCTCGTTTTTCTGCTTGGCAGGTGGTTGGACATTGCAGACACCCCGTGCACTGCCCTCCCGTGGGCTCTGCTCCTTGGGGCCCATGAGCGATAAAGCTGCCAGCATGGCAGCCTGATAGAGGCCAGCAGGGGTTGCTTTTGTGAATATTTTTTTTACTAAGTACCATCCAAATTCTGAAGCAAAATGTTTTCCTACTTGGCTTATAGTAATCTGGGAATCTTTGAGATGAAGCCTTAGTTCACTTTCTCCTGCTTATCTTTCCTCGGGGCACACCTGTCTGACTATCAGTGCAGATAATGACTTACCCAGCCAGCTTTGGATGCTTTCTGGTTTTTATCTTCTGAAAGTAAGTTATGCAAAGAGAGGGCCACACTCAAACAATATGTGTTGTGGACTCTTTGTTTTTCCAAGACGCTTGCTGAGTTGTTGTTATATTATACCCTCTTCCTCCTGTGCGTTGGGGGGGTCGCCCAGCTTGTCACATTAAGCCAGATGGTCTCGGTGCTCACCTTTGAACTCGGTCATGACTGTGTTCCTTCCCACTGGTCCAAACTTGTCTGTTTTGTGGTAGTGCACTGATGTTCTCCCTAACAGCTGCTACTTCATACAGGTATCCTGTGGCTTTCTGGTATGGAGGTACATCTGACACACCAGCCTGTGTGTGGCCGTTCACTACTGTCTCAGCATTAACTTCCTCTGGAAAACTCCATTCTGGAATGCCAGTAATAAGTGAGCAAATGTGATGGGGACGACTTCTGTACAAAAAATGGCAAAATCGCCAAGTTCCATGAATGCACAAAGTGAGCCTCCTGTTAGTAATACTGCTGTGACCCCAGCACCCTTGATAACCATTCTTCAGTTCTCTTCTGTCAACTGGAAGTTCAGCTGGAAGTGCTTTGGGACAGGGACTGTGTGTACTGTTGGCACTGGTGAAATGTGGTCTCCTGCTTGGCAAGGGAGGCTGATGTTGGTTGGAGCCCTGCCCTCCACCATGCCCATGGGCACTCTCTGGCCTGGAAAAGCTGATTAATTTCTGCACATCAAATCCTCTGTTATAAAGCAGGGATTATAATCCTCCTTTCTTGGTCTTGTCTGTTTGATCTGTGAGTACCTGCTACAGGTACTTTCCCTTACGATGTGACTAGAGTCATTCAGTGCGATAGGGCTGTTGTCTTGGTAGTGCTAGACTAACACTTAACCAGGAGAAATTTAAATTGTAGGAGGTGGGTAGTAATGTTAATCATCATAATGAAGATGGAGCATTAATTTTTGCTGTGTGACTGGAAGGAAGGGCTGAAAAATAAATGGCCAAAATCACAGAGTGCATATTTTCAAGACAGGGCTTGCTCAGCAGCCAGGTGACAACAGACATGTTGTTTATTTGACAGAGAGGCTGTGAACTTAACTCCTGACTCAAAAAGAAAACTTGCTTCCCAAATGAAGACATATGGAGGGTTTTAATGGCAGTTGCAAGACATGTGGCTAGGTTATGCCACTATGCATGAGCTTTTAAAAGCACTGGGTATATGTCTGCTGAGGGAATTTGTGAATTCTACCACTATTTAAGAGTGAAAACATTTCTCACCCTGAAAAGAGGGTCAAATAAAAATTGTTTCTGAAAGGACAGGCTCTGCCAGCTCCACAGCAGTCGGATGTGACGCCTGCCCAGTAAGAGAATGAACTTATGTTCAGCGGTGTGACTGGGTTTTAGCTTGACTTTGCCCAGCAGTTGTACCTAGATGTTGGCCTTACTCAAGGTGGATTTTTTAAATTATGTTAAAAGTGACTTATACAGAAAAGTTGTAGTAAAACCAGGGAAGGAAAAATACTAGAAGGCATGCTAAAATACATGCCTGAATCAGTTTTCATTTGGTACTCTTGTTAGGGCAATCATCCAGGTGTCAAAACTGGTGTAGTACCTGGGACATTGTGTGGAAGGCAGCGGGCAGGAATCAGTGTGAGGAGGCACTTGCTGCTTAAATCCTGTGATGTTCCTGATCTGAGCTCATACAGCAGTACCCACGATGGCGTTGTCTGCAGAAGTGCAGAGAGTTGAGCCAACAGCAGCAGCAGGGATGTTACACCACATAACTGATGTCTGGGGTGATGTCTTTCTGACTGGCTGTAGCACAAGTGAGAAGTATGTGAGGACAGAGAACATTTTTGCTTTGCTTTGGGGTGTCTTTGTTTTGATACGTTCTCATGGTTTTCAGTGAGGAGTAGATGAAAAGGTATCCTGCTTAAGACCATCTAAAAATAACTACTTGTAGCCTCATAAAGAAAAAAAAAAACCCTCATTTTGTATGTTTTAAAGGTGAGGGAGTTTCATTAAAGACTGTAGGGTCTTAACAGTTTTACCCCAAAGAAACCACTGATAGCTCCACAGTTCAGCTGGCAGGGGACTGTGTCAGACCATGGAGCCTTGCCCATATGTGCAAGTCTTCTTATGGTACCAAAAATCATTTGTTTTTCTTCTAAAGTCCCAGGCAGCTAGCTAAAAATGGCTTGCTTGGATATGCATTATGGAATTTCAGAATTAAATGTAATAAAGCAGATTTTTATTTTTACTGTCTTTTGATGAGACACGCAATGAGAGAGTGAGGATGCCGCGTTAGAGTATCTTTTGATTTGCTATTTGCTGTGTGTTAAACATTTCTATTTCAAAGAAGCGTTTGTACCTATACCGAGTGTTTGGCAAATCCAACAGCTCATTAGATGTTAACAATAGCAACACTGCTAAATACAAAGGATTCATAGGCAAAGTACCCCTCAGGCTATATCTCTGAGAGGAAAAGTGGCAAATAGAATCAGAAACTAATTAAATAGTCAGCTAAAGCGAGCATAACTTTAAAAAGCTCTAAAACTACCAAAAATGGAAACATATTACAGTTATCTGCATTCACAGTGCAGAACAAGTTTGGTAGTATTTAAGATAATTCTCTAGTGCCTGCTATTTTTAGTCCAAGGGTAAGCTTCTGTAAGAGCCTTTCAGCATTGCATCCCTTTAACCTGGCCTAACAAGCTAAGCCAGTAAGCTGTCTGATTTCCGACTTAGAGGAGGCAGAGAGATAGCTAAAACAAACCATTTGTGGTGCAAACGCTCAGCCTATCTTGTCTTAAGAGCTTTCTTCATATAGATTTTTTGGTTTTTTTTTTCAAACGTCCCACTATTAAGCATTGCTTGTCAGAGACCAAAATGTCAGGCTTTGCTGTTTGGAAATCGTAGAAGCGCAGGAGTGAAAGGAGGATTTTTATAGACCCAGCCTAATGGAAATAAATATTTCTGCATTGCCACTGGTGAAACCCAATCGGGGCAGTTTAGGCTATTGCTATCGATGCGTCTGAGGGAGAAGGAACATATTTAGTTTATCTCAGGGAAGAAAGGGCAGACATAAAAGGCCTGATTTGCTTCTCACTTACACTTAATCTGTCCTGGTTTAACTCCATTGACTTCGCTGCGTGACGCTTGGTGCTGCTCTAATCCAAGGGAAGTCAAGCTGGGGTCAGTGTTACACTCCTTGTGCCGCAGGCATTCGGGGTTTGGGGCACCCTTTGCTGGCGAAACAGGGGGCATGGCCATATGCAGCTGTAAAATACTGCGGTGCTCATTGCACACTGGTGGTTTGGTGCTGCAGGTGGATAAAACTTTGCAATATTATATATTTATGGATGTTTGGTTTTTTTTTACTGGAAATACTGTATGGTTCCCCCCTGAATGTATAGAATGAAGAGCAACTGTGTTTACTTTCTTCTCTCTCCCCCTTTCCCCTTCCTCTCTCCTTTCCTTCCCTTCCCCTCCCTTTCTGTCTGGTGGTGTGTGTGTAATCTTTATGTATGTTTACAAAACAGGATTTTATTGCTACCTAAATATGAGTGGTCCCACCCACTCCTCTCAGCTAGCTGAGCAAGGCTTGGGTGCAGTATCTTGTCCTCTAAAATAGGCACGAAGAGAGGTCGTGCTGCCTGGGATAACGGTAGTAGCTTCAGTCTTCTGCCCCCAGAAGTCTCACTTAAAACAGGTTTTCCCTTCCCAGCCCACTGGATCAGGAGTGCAGCTCTTCTGTCTTGGGCTGTTTCCAGCCCACAGCTCCCTTCCTCACTTTCTTCCCCCTCATTTGGGTGCTGATAGAGCAGGGCAGAACACCTCTATATAAAGGGAGACCATCTGAGCCAGGAAAATGTAGGCTGTGTTGAAGCCAGTGACCTGCAGGGTCCCACCTCTGGCTTAGTATCCAAATAGCTGCAATTTACTTCTTATTCCTGGGGTTAGGCACATCCTGTGGGGTTTTGGCTGTGCATCTGGCACCTGCATAGGCTGAAATTATAACTTGTGTTAACTTCAGTGGGGATAACTTTTACATTGAAGAAGCACTTGACATGAACAAATACGTCAGTGCATTTCCAGTGGGGAATTACACACGGCATCTACCACATTGTAGGCAAGATGAACCCAAGCCACTTCTAAACTCATGTTCTTAGTCATAGCAATATAGTGCTCAGCTGTAAAACTCACTTGATAAGGAAGAAGAATCAGCCCTAACTGGCCTCTGGCTGGACTGCTGTTAGGCCTGGGACAGGTTGGTACAGATATAGTAGATAGACTCTCAGATTCAGCAGCAACATACCCAAAGAGCAGAGGACCAGGTCCTCAGCTATTGTAAATCTGCATAGCTCCATTAAAACCTGTGGAGAGGCCCTGATTTACAGCAGCTGAACATCTGGGCCCAAGTTCTTTTTCTTTTGGTTACTAGCAGGATTAAATAGAACTACCCTAAATTATTTACTACAGGTGCTGTGGCAGCATCTGAACGCCCAGTTGTAAATCAGGACAGCATTTTGAAAGGGGTTCTGTGAACACATAACGAAAAGACAGTCCCTGCCTAAAGGAACTTATGGCCTAATTAATAAAGATATTTAGTGCATTGATAAGTGCAGCTGGACTTGACTGCCAGTTATGGGTCATTTTTAAAGAGGGGAAAGAAAGAAAAAAAAGCCCAAGTTGACATTCAACATTTCAGATGAAAAAGGGACTGGTTAACATCAGTGCTTCACAAAGGAAAACACAATCTTTTTACATCATACAGATGGAGAGCTGGTGATCAGGAACACGCATGTTTAAAAGACTAGCAGAGAATGAGCAATATATTTAGTTTTGACTAAGAAATAAATAGAAGAGAGGCAACTGCAGTGTGCACCACAGTATGCCTGCGCTACGTAACTCTGCTGGGCTGTTTGAGGGTAAATGAACAGAGTAGCCTTAGTATAAACTAGCAAATTAGTTCTACATTTTAGTGTCAACCCTGTTTTATCAACTTTATCTGGGAAGACTAGTGAGTTCGAGGAAACTTAGAAACAAGCCAACAGTAGACATGCTCTAGAGAAGGCTTAGAAACAGATAGCTTTTCTGTGATCTTTTTTTTTTTTTATTGTTTTCTGTTTTAAAATCACCATCTCTAGTTTAGGATTCTACTCACATAGAAAAAATTGCATTGAAAGAACATTAAAGTCTTAGTACCTAGTGACAAATCAAGGAGATACATAGTTAAGGGTATTATGAGACGTCTAGACAAATACAAATGCTTAACCAGCAGAAAATTCAGACACATCTCATCCTGAAGAGTATCCTCAGTGGCTGTAGGGGTTTACCAGGATGCACTGTTCAATTGCTGCTTTTTGAGGTGAGGGCTTATTTGCCTGCTGGGACAAGCTTGCTTTTTGTTTTCATGGGACTATAGCAGCAAACTGAAAAGCTGGGCAAAATGCACCTGTGATCATTGCTATACCTACCTATACCTCCTTACTGTGGCATCTCCACATTCTCACTTGGTGCTTCCTTATAAAGTAGCCTTTCATGGCTTTCAGCCTAGAATGCTCACAGTACAGATACCTGTGGTGTTCTCTCAGCTGAGCATCTCCTTAGATATGGGAACACCACTGAGGTTTTCTGAAACTTAACCTGGTAAGAGTGTAGAGTGCACATATCTAAAAGATGCTTTTTTTCCCCCCTCTTCATGGTGAGTTCCTTGGGTTTTTTAGGGCTAATGTCTGCTGTCTGTCTTTATTTTATCCAGCTAAACCATTTATGGTATGTGTGTCACTCAGCACTTCTGCTGGTACATACCAGGAGGATGTGTGAGCCATTTCTTTGACACTTGAAGACAGGAGAATACTACATCGGTAAAACATATAGAGTAAATGCATCTTATGCCTTGTAAACAAGTTTTTGTGTTGTGTCTGAGTAAACTCTTTTAGCCAGTTCAGACCAGATGGCAGCCATCCAGTTAGATCACAATAAAAATTGATGGGAAGCCCAGATCTATTAATGATGTACTGATCCATTCATGCTGCAGGTCTAAGGAAAACCAGTGTTTTTCTTCCTGTGAGACATGACTTGAGTTTGTCGTACCTGTTCAACAGGCATGGTGGTAGGTTTGATGAAGCTGAACACACTGAAAAATTAAAACATCATAAAAAGCATTTAATGAAGCCGATACTTTACAAATGCTAATTTCCTGGTCAAATTAAATTCCAATTTTCTAACAGTAAAAGCACCAGATAGAAGTGTCTTATTTTGAGGTTTAAAAAGGAATTTGTGTGTGTGTGTTCCATTTGCACAAAAACCAGTCTCCACATAATTGAACAAAATTAGAAAATATATGTAAACTCCTCTCTGCTATATTGTATATAATTTTACCCTGAAATTTATATTTGTGTAGAGTCATAAATCTCTAGAAAGAAGTAGGGATTATGATAGACATCCTGACACATCCAATATAATTAAAACTAAAGCAAATGCAACACTGAAATAGAGAATGAGCAAACCCAACAAGATTATGCTTCATAGTTTGCAAAGGAAGGGTCTATACTACCATGCAAGTGCATTTCTTAGAGATGTCTGTCATTGTCAAGAGGAGAAGGATGTTTTTGCATCAGTTACCTGTGTGAAATAATCACTGCCAAATATATGTGGCTCTTTTTTTTCCCAGAACATGCCATGCTGCCTAACAAAGGTATATGAATGTTGAAAAATTTTATGTCGGTGTATAGAGAGATTAGTGTGGGCATGTACCATAAATCAAGTAAATAAATAAATCTGAGCAAGCAGTGGTTGAATATTTGGACTGAAATACTGCTGACACTGTCAATGAAAGCTCTGCAATGGGGAGAGTCCCAAATGGCTTCCCTACCTTCTGCTGTAGCCTTCCCCCCAACCCCTTCCCTCTTTCTGCAATACCCATTCCCCATCAGAGATTGTCTGGGTTGGGACCCTTGGTCAGGAACCATGACTCTCTACCCTCCTGTATATTTTAGGTGCATAATAATAATTAAAAATCTCTGTCCGGGTTGTTGCTCAGGACCTTATCACATGCATAGACAATTGCCTGTAAACTGAGAAAGGAGGATGGGTAAGAGGCACCATGTGCTGCTCCGGGGGGAAGCTGCTGGCTGCTGGGTTTGGAGGGCAGCCTGCATAACCTCTCACACCCAGGGCAGTGAGCTACTCCTGTGGGTTGGGCTGCCTGTCCTGTGTGCCCCCTCCCCAGCAGTAGCTCACCTGCTCCTCTGCTCACCTGTGCTTCCCCACCAGTGCTGGCAGCAAGCAAACTCCACCTTCCCCTTTGCTTCTCTTCCCATCCTGCACAGTGAAGGAAAAGTCCCAGCCTTTCTTTTTAATGTGGCTCTTCATCAGGTTCATCCTCCCCTTTGCACTTCTGCCCTTTCCTTGCTCATGTTTTTCCCCACCAGAGACATAGGTAGAGTTTTGTGCTTTGATGTAGAGCTCTGCCGAAACTTAGCCCACTGTAGACTGGACAAGACATGCCAGGTCTTCTCCTGCCGCAGTTTTCCACCTGTGAAGACTGTTTGGTCTCCCTTGGCACTGGGCAGGGCAGCATGATAGTATGTCCATGGTGTGCTTCTGAGTTGCGGATGCGCAGCTCCTGGTAGGAGGTTTGGTAATGCATTTACAGTGTCAGGTCCTGTACCAGTTAAAAAAACCCTCTGGTGAGCTAACGCAGTCCAAGACATAGGTAATATGTTTATTTAGTAACCAGCAAATTAGCCTATGTAGTCATTAAATGTTGAGGCCCAAACTGCTGATAAGATGATTTGCTTTCAGGTGTTATCTCAGTATTGTGCTCAGCATCAAGTATAAATTGAATAGAGTGACCTTTTGATACTGAGTCAAATTGACTGCATTTCCAAAAATTCTGTGGTTTCAGTTACCATAAATTCTTGATACTGGGTCTACCACCAGTGCACTGATTCCAGCACAACAATATCTTATCGTTGGTCCCCTTAACACAGTCAACAGCACGGTAGTGTGCTCTCAGATGATTCTTTGTTTTGTCTTTTCCCCAGAATCAAAGATTACTATCATAGAGGGGAAGGATGCAGTTTACACAAGTGAAGTTGGAATGGCTTGCAAAACATGAATGAATTTTGGTCAGAAGATGTAAAATGGGTTACAGGTTGCTAGCTGGTTGCCTCGGTTTGTGAGATGAGTAAGTCAATTAATAGCTCTTCAGTTTATTAGAAACTTAATTGCCAGGCTGTAATGGAAATTTCTGAACTGCAGCAACTCGTTAGAAGCAATAAAAAAAAAGTGACTTTGTGGTAGAAGAATATTTAGTGGGCTCTTTTAAACTGACATGTCTAGCTTAGAGCAGAAAGGTTACATTTTTACCTGAAAAGATAGTCCATCTCACAGGAGCTCTGGCAGCATTACTTAGCGTGGTCAAGGGCACAATCTTATAGAAAACCCTATTTGCAAATGGTCCTTGCCATGGTTTTGTGTTGTGATGCTTTAATCCCAGAAACTCTGAATAGAGATTTTACTATGTCAGGTGAGCGTGTCTGTTTTTCAGAAAGTAACCTAAGTTCAGTTACCAAGATTAAACATGAGAACTTTTTGAGACTAGAAATATACACCATGTTGAGTATATGAATAATAATAAATATTGTTACTTTCATGTTGTTATAACCTGGAGGAGGGAAGGGGGAAAGGGATGCTGCAGGTGCTCCTGTCTCCTTCAGCCTGCAGACCTTATGCAGGTCTTTTCTGCAGTGCCATAATGTCCCTGGGAGTGATGCTGGGAGTTTGTTCAGCTCCAGGGGTGTAGCTCTGGAAGCTAAGCATTGCAGTACCTGCATTGTGTATAATTACACTATTTATTTAACATCATTTTGGGGGTGAGTGGGATGGCAGAGCATACTGCTTCAGGGCTGCACAATATCTCCAGAAATCCAGCTGGAGTGAAGCTTTTACATAAATATAGAGACGTGGCTGGTCCTACAGATGAGATATATATGTGTAGTCCATGTGTTGGGCAATGGGACCACTGAAATCAGAAGGCAAGCTCTGGATTCAAGTGGTCTTTGCCTAGAGGTACATGTGAGGAGGATGACTATAGCTGTCTCCTTCAAGAAGAGAAGATCTCTAGTTTCCTTCCTGTACCCTAAAGGCATTTGCACAGGGGTGGTGATAATTAATCCCCATATTTCTACTACATATAAAGAAACCTGGCTGTAATTTTCTCCTAGTGGGACTCCATTTTGTTTTTAAAGATAATTGATAGCTCTGGACTTAAGCATTTCAATTATGGGAGTGTCTCTTGGGGACCAGACTAACAGACCTTGGAAAAATGTTCTAATGCAAATGCATCATGTGGATTTTTACTGTTAGACAGCCCAGGACGCCTAAGGATTTGCAAAGCAGTTGAACAGTAAAATAAAGGCTGAAATACTTCTCAAAATATATAATGGTATGGGATGGGTTGTGAGCAGGTAGGGTAGAACAAGTGGTTCTCCACTTGAACCACTGATTCCTCTTTGGCCCTGGGAGAAAATACTGCTGGGTACGACCAGCACTAAGTCGAGGAGAAGGAGGTGCTTGCCTTGGACAGTACATTGAGAAGGCAGCAAAATCACCATGACAGCACTGTCTGTGCCAGTGCTGTGGCAGGCTGGCTCCTTCTGCTCCAGAAGAGGGAAAATTTGGGCTGTAATTCTTCCCTTTCACCATCCCTGACCTCAGCTCTCATTTTTCACTGGCAGGAGCAGGAAGACCAGCCTGCATCCTGATTCCTTCCTTCCTCCTGCCTTCCCTGTGCTTCTGCCCAGCCTGTGGCTCCTCGTCCTCGGGTGGCAAACCTTGGTTTGTGTGGCCAGGGCTGAGCTGCCCTCTGCCCCTACTGCATGTCTGTTGACAGGAGGTGCTCAGGGCTGGGGTGGTGTTGGTGAGCTTTTTGGTCCCTCTGCATCCCTATGTGCAAAAAGGGGCAAATCCGTACCCCTCATTTCTCCTAGTGGTATGAATCTTAAGAATGTTTTTATTCCAAAATGTGTCATTAAGGAATTAAATCCTGTTGGAAGTCCCAGATGTGCTTACAAGTCATTCTTGTGCTTTTGAAAGTAGTGCCATAATGTATTAGTATTTTTAGATCACTCAGATATTTTCAGCTAGAGGAAAATCTTTTATTTTCTTGTTAATTGTGCTATGAATAGCTCTTAGGCTACTGAGGAGAAATGAGTCAATATGTGGAAATGGTGATCCCTCGTGAGTTCAGGTGTACACCTGGCTGCTCTGAATTGCTTACCAAGCTGGGCTGCTGGAGCGGTGACAGCTTCTACCAGCTGTGGATCTGTCCCAAAGTTTCCTGGGCTTTTTACAAAGATGTGGCAAGCTGCCACTGCTCCCAGTTTCTTGGGGCTGTGGATTAATACTGCAGTCAGACCCAAATCTTTCAGTATGAATCACAACAGGCCCCTGCACTGTTCAAATTATCAATAAAGAAAGTTTAAAGCGTCATCATTCATTAGCTGATTTCACTCCTAGAGATACAGTAAGCAAAAGCTGTGCATGTATTAATTGCAAGTGAAAGGCAGAAGGGAATCAACCAGAGGGAAGACATCAGTGATACTATTAAGATTTGGAAAACATTTTCTGAACGATGGGCTTGACACTTTGCTGTAGTGAATCAGCGTACCCATGCTGACTGCAGGAGAGTCCCAAGTCACGACATCTGCGTGCTAGCTTCAAGGTTTTCAGGAAGGGATTGATGATGGTAATGATGGTGGTTTCAAAATTTTGCATGATTTTTTAAAGGAAGAAAATTCTAAGAAAAAAACACGACATCGCTCAATATATGCACCCTGAAGGAATGCATGTGAAAGACAAGGTGGCCGAGTCTCCATTACAGCTCAGTCTTTGGCCTCTGTAATGGGATTGCTGACAAGTAACAGGTATTACAGACATAAAATGCTAAACACGAGGTGAACCTGGCTCCATCAATAGGCAGAATAAGCAAAAGAGAAAGAATTGTCAGGGGTAGAGGATTTAAATACCTTTGTGTGGGTAAATTATCAACTCATTTCATATAGCTTTTCACTGGCCAAAGAGAGAATATCTCTGGAGATACTTTACTGAAGGCAGAAACCCAATTAGAATAAGATTGTTACACAACTAATAAAGTGTTTTCAGACAGAGAATTCTTTTTAGTGCTGTAGAAATATTAAAGCATTAGAGCAAAACATGTAAAAGCAGAGGAGAGCATAGTTAGAAACTTTTCATGGTCTTTAGACTCCTAGATCACTTATTTTTGAGGATTGGTTGGTGTTCTGGTAGTTTACAGCACTAGCCAGCTTTCACTGATGTGTTTTCCCCTGCACAGCGACACCAGTGCCAAATCTTATTTCCTTTCAGAGCTAATGCAATTCTGGATACGCTAGAAATTTTTGCTGTCAGAATTGTGGAAGCGTGTGTGTTCAGTGACATACTTGGATTCCTTGCCTCCTTCAGCTGTTGAAAACGTACAGGGCTCAAAAACCCTCTGGCCCCAATGTCTTTATGTTAGACTAAGAAACAAGGACGCTAAGAAGTTCGTGTGGTGTGGCCAGGAAGTGATGCGTAACTGCTTCTGCATTAGGAAGACCTGTTAGTAAGCAAGATGCAATCATTATGAATTGTTTTCGTAAGTGTTTAATAATTGCATGTATTTGCTGTGTGGCTTTACATTTGAGATTATCTTCTATCGCTTTTTCTTACACACTGTAGTTCATTTTGGTGGTCTAAATACTTAGGATCTCCACCTTTAGATGGAAGCAAACCCTTTCAATGTGACCCTGCTTGGAAGTTAGGGACACGGTGGACTGAGTTGTGGAGAGTACATGATGCATCTTTCTGACCTCGGCAGAGACCGAAGGTGCTCAGCTCCTCCTGATTCACCGAGCCTGTGCAATGAGCAGGTTGGATGCTAGTCTGAAATGTGAACTTCTGCGGTGACAGTGCTGAAACCGTGAAACTCTGCGTTTGGCCATGGCGTTACTTCTTCCCAGTGCTGTCAACACCAAGACTCAGGTTGCGATAGCAAAGCAGAAAGCTGCTGCTTCAGTGGTTATTGCTGAGACGTTGATGTACCCGACCATCTCTCCCTCCACATCTCCCCTCAGCACCATTTCTGCTGTATCTAATAATTGTGTTTCTTTATAAACAGTAATTCAGGACAATTATGAGCAATAGCATAGTTAAACCTTTAAAAGGTTATCTAGCAATGTCATTTTCTTGACTAATGTGTTCCTGCTGCCATGTCGTTTGTGAATAGACATGTGTTAGCCAGCTAGTGTGCTTCATCTGTGGTGACTTTGATTTATTTGCTCTGTAAATTGGGACTGAAGCAATAATGGAAAGTGACATTAATTGTTTAACAGAGTCCTCTTTGTCACATCCTCTGCTTTCTCTGGGGTGTTTGAATGTTGAAACTTGTACAAAACTAATTGAAATTGCTGTGATGAGGACCGGTGTCCACTCAACTTTCTGTTCCTGAATGTCAGCGCACTTGAATGTCTGTTTAAAGCACAAGAGCTGAGCAGCTAACAGCAAATATCAGGATTTCTTCTGGCATGCTATTATTAAAGAAGGCATTCCCCATTAGAAATAGTAACACTTCCAGCTTTCTTGTCAGCTTTATAAGCTGCAAGGCTCAGTGGTGCACCCCACCAGCTAGACTTGCTGAAGGGGTTCCTGGTGTGGGGCTGGGGGTCAGGCAGCCAGACTCCACCATGACCACCCCGGGGCTGAGGACTGGCTCTTGCCGCTATTTACCCCAACACCCACAAGGGGCTTGAAATGCCAGTCGACAAAAAAAGTTAGTGCTTTGTTACATTGCAAAGTGCTTTTTTTTGCCCAATAATGCCTTTTTGTACTTTTTTAGAAGTGACCTGTAATTTTCCTGTTTTCCTCTCAATAACTGGCTGTGAAAAGCTGGATTTGGAGCGTGGTTTTATTCATGAGGTGGCTCCCCTCTGCTTATTTCCATCCTCTGCACGCTGAATGATCACGGCACTGTGCACCTGTCTGCTTGGTATGGTGGAAATCACCAGGTACCAGAACTTAGACTCATTTGCTCAGTGGCCAAGCCCCTTTTGTCCTTTAAAGTAAGTGCTTCTCCTTAGCATTAGCTTTGCCTGAGTGTTTGTTTCTTGGGGATGATGCTGTAAGCACCAGAACAGTTTATGCTCTGCTGTAGCTTCCTAGCGCAAAGACAGAATTTTTCTGTAAGAAGCCGTGAGGTGTGATTTGGCAGGGAGGCCTGGCAGGAGCAATTATCTGTGTGGTTTATGAGCATCTCTGTTTGAATTCTGGTAGATAAAAGGTATTACTAAAAAAAGTCATGCTAAGGGGATACCCAGGTTCACTTGATTTTGGTTTTTTTTTCCTGAGGTATAACTGGCAGTGTTTTGTGGTTGACTCTTCTAACTTCATTTTTTTGTTTGTTGGTTTGTCTTACTGGTATATTCCTTGCTGGTTCACTTCTAAACTGTGAAGTTTGAACTCAGCTGATATCTCTTCACAGTGTGAACCTGCAGCGTGATGAGCCACTATGAGCTGGTGGAAAAACTCCAATTTGATATCCCTAGAATCAGTGAAAGGCTTTTCATTTACTTTAATAGCACTAGGATCAGCCTAGGAATCCTAGATAATTGATCTGTCAAGATCAATTTCCAATCTTTCTGAAAAATAAATATAATGATTTTTACATAATTCTATTCCTCAGAACTCTCAGTACTCAAAAAAATCTGTACCTTAATATACAGTAGGGACTATATTTCATTAAAAAATCGTAAGGCATTTAAATTTACTCAATTTGACAAAAAGAAGTCTTGTTGCTGAAATAAGATATCTAATATAAATTAACATTACAGCCACATCTGATTAGGGATTAATCTACTTTTTATAATTGCAGTCTGAATTAGATAAATGCATATACAATAGTCGTGTTGAGCACTCAAACGACATAGCTCGAAAGGACAGCTTCAAAGGCAACCTACCTAATACATTTCTTTAAAAGAAATCCAAAGAGCCTGCCATTTACATTATGAGTCCTGATGGCTAGTCTTGTGCCAAAATGCTCAGGAATGAGAAGTTGTTCATTTGGGTTTGGAGCAAGGATTTCCAGAAGTATGGGAGGGAAACCCTTTCTCGCTTACAGTGGGCCATGTAGGTGAACAAAGTTTTCCAGATTTCACTGGTGATTCATTTTGCTCTTCTGATTAGCTGTCTTATTCTCTGATTCTTGTAGTTTTGTCAGGTCAATTAGATGGTGTTCAGCGTTGAAAAGAGAAAGAAAGAAAGAGACAGCCTGGTCTGACACCCTCATTAGGTGTCAGCATCTTAGGCACATCCTGTAATACAATCCGTGGGTGATTACTTACCATTGTTAACACTTGATTAAAAAAAAAAAAAGTGGACGAAAAGTAAACTAGAGCAATACGCTGCAAGTGCACAGAGTTTTCTCTTCAGTGCAGAGAATCATGGATTGTTTTATTGCACTTAGTTACATCTGAGATTCTGTTGCAGGTTACTGTTCCAAGGGCTGGTGTAACTATGTTTGGGCTGCTTTTTCACATACACAGGCATCATTTTGTTCCTTTTCTCTCCTTACCTGATTCCGCTTTTTGTTTTGTCCCCTCCCACAGAAGATAGATGAAGAGAGTGAGGCAAACTTGCTAGCCGTTCTCACTGAAACACTGGACAGCATCCCTGTGGATGAGGATGGATTGCCTTCATTTGATGCGCTGACAGATGGAGATGTGACCAACGAAAATGCCGCTAGCCCTTCCCCAGTGCCCGACGGCACCCCTCCAACTCAGGAGGCAGAAGAGCCGTCTCTAGTAAGAACCCTTCCTACTGTTTAACAGGAATTGGATGTGCCTCTGGCTACCCGCTGCATGGGTATGATGTAGTCACAGTAAGGTCTGGACTTTTCATTTAGACTAGAAAGGAAAATTAAGTAAAGAATTGAAAATTAAGTGGGAGGAAAACCCCCACCCAATAGCCATAGGATGACTAATAAGGCAATCTATTAAAAGGTGTGTTGAAGAGATTGTTTTTGAGATTCTTGTGCTAGTGGCTGACACTTTTGCTTATTGTTCTGTTCAAATAAGTCAGGGTAATGGTTTTTAATTCATATTTCATTTCTCAGGGCTCTTTTTGTAAGTATATTTAGACATCACTTTTGGTGATCAGTAAAGAAAGGCCCACTGAGTCTGGTGGGATTTGAGGCTAATTTTGTGCCTATAACATTGACCAGTAAGCATCAGCTCAGTGCTGATTAGGGTAAGACTGAACCTTGGGTGAGGATGTGGGTGAAACCTTATATGCATTTTGCTCAGTAAAACCAGTTTGAGATGTGATTCTGTTTCTGCTGAAAGCCCCTTATCACTGGCTTCAACAGGAGCGGAGCCAGATACCTGCATCTTGACACTGTATCCATTAGTCTGTTAACTTTAACAGCTCTGTTTAGTTCAGAGGCCTCTTCTGTCAAACAGATCACCGAGAATTTCGTATCCCATGGATTCAGAAATCCAAGACCCCTGTCATTTCTGCTTGGCCTGCAGTATACTGCAGTAAAGGGAGCAGAATATGCTGCCAAGCCAGAAGAAAATGAGATCTGTTTGCTCTGGGGAGTATCGACCCCTTCTTTCTGTTTTATTGTACTTTTCTTGCTGAAATTGATGTAGCTAACTTTAACTATGCAAAAATGTAGATAAGTCATTTTAATCCATAAAGTGCATAACTTTACTCTTTTCCTTCCACCTCCCTTTCCCTGATATGTTTGTAGCTTAAGAAGCTCTTGCTGGCTCCAGCCAACACTCAGCTAAATTACAATGAATGCAGTGGTCTCAGCACACAGAACCATGCAAACACTAATCACAGGATCAGAACAAGCCCTGTGGTTGTTAAGGTACAAACTTAATCTTTGTAATAAGTAAAAAAGAAAAATTGTAACAAGATCTTTTATGCTTTCAGCAACCAAGCAAGCAGTGGATCTGTATGCATTTTGTTAATCTGCCTACTATCTTGTAACTCCTTTAAAAAAACAAACGCGAACAGATTATAGACTGAGTTCCAGAAAATCACCTGAACTCCTTTATGCTCTGAATATTTCATTTATGCTTTTTCTCTTGGCAGAGTTCAGTTGCAGTCCCACCGTCTGTTACTCTCGCTTACTTTATTGATACACAGAGTAGTAGAGGGTACGATAAAATTTGCTGATGGGCTGGTGTTGTTTATGAGTGACTCCAGGATGCAGGACTGTCATTTTACCAGCTGTCTGAGCTAAGAAAAATGATACTGGATTCTTGGCAAAAGATGTATATTAGCCATTAATTGGATAGAATGGGGGCTCTGACATAATTCTGTTAGCAGACAGTATTAAACAATGTTTGTCTTGCCGTTCACTGTAACTGAAAACGGAGCATTTAGGGGTACTTAAGAGAGTTGTGAATACTGGGCTCAAGCAATCAGCAGCAAATTAAGGCTTAAACCAGCTTATATTTTTGTTCACAGTAAAGGCGCTGTAGGGTCTTGTTAGTTACATGTTGCTGAGTGAGAACATTGAAATGTAGGAGAAATGAAATAAAAAGCTGCATAAATGTCATTTAGGAATTTTAAATGTAATTTTCTTTCCTTGTTCTGCAAACAATTATTCACAGCTCATAGATCTAGTACACTTAGACTGAACACTTCATTGAAAATCTCATCTCTTCAGAAAACCTGTATCCATTCTGATAAGGTTCAGCTCACTAATTTTAGCTTTATTTTGTTTTATTTTATTTTATTTTATTTTATTTTATTACGCCCTGATTTTAAGGCTGAGAATTCATGGAGCAATAAAGCGAAGAGCATTTGTCAACAGCAAAAGCCTCAAAGACGTCCCTGCTCTGAACTTCTCAAGTATCTGACTACGAATGATGACCCTCCTCAGACCAAACCAGCAGAGAACAGGAACAGCAGCAAAGAGAAATGCACCTCCAAAAGGAAGCCCCATCTGCAGTCTCAGACAAATCATCTGCAAGGTAGGTGTGCGACCGCAGAACACAGCTTTGGTACCAGCAGTAACGCAGGGAAGCTGAAATACTGCAGTTGTGAATACCCTTGATACCTCTTCTGTTCTTTGGATTACTGTTGTAAATCCAGCATCTTTTCTGTGTAGGGAGAATTTTAAAACAGTATAATGAAGTTAGAATTAGTTAGCTAGATTTAGCTTTTTAAAAATTTTAATCCTGTCTCTGTTGCCCCCAGCCTCAGAAAAAGAATCTCAGGAAAAAAAAGTTTAACAAATTCCACATGTTAATATACCAAGCTAGCTGGAGATACTTATTCACAGAGTACTGTACCACTAAGAAGTCATTATACCCTTAAATAAGCTGGGCAGGCCAGTTCATTAGTGAGCTTCTTTCTTTTTTGCTAGCGTAAAACTGAAGGCATTGTTAACCTGCCACATAGTCCTTAAGAGACAATAAATAGTGGTCTCACTGCTACAGAGAAAGCAATAAATGTGTCATTCCTGTTAAAGCTGGAATGCTGGTTTGTAATTTTATTTTGTAAATAGTTGAAAGTTTAGCTGCCATCCTGATCTTTCTCTCTCTTTTTAGATTCTTTATGGCCAAAACTAAACACTTGTGTTGACTTTTAGTATCCCCCAATGCATAAAGAACTGGTCTGTATTACAAGTACCTTCTGTGACAGAAATGCAAGAACTTAAAGCCCCCTCTCTCACTTCCTGTCCCTCTCTTCCCCTGCCTGTTTTCCCAACATAAAGGAAAGCTGTAAAAGCTTATGAGCCCAAAGGGAGCTTTTTTCAAAGTTCCTGTTACTTTAAAATACATCTATGTATATATATTGGCCTGGCATCTAGCAGGCCAGGTGCCTATCTCAGTTACACATAGTGCATATCCTGGATGACTCCACTAAAGTTATCTGGCTGCAACAGAGATCAGAATGTGACCCTAAATGTGGTGTTCTGGTGTTTTTGAAGCAACAACTGTAAAATGTATATGTGGGGTTTTTTTCTTTTCCTCTCCCCCTTCCCTGCATTTTCAGCCCCCATCAGATCTAATTTTTCACTCTTCACTAGGAAGTATAAGCAAACTTAACAAAAATAATCTTCCCTTCCCGCCACTAAATACCCTTCCTGCTGCTGTACATTCTGACATCCTACGTATGGTTTTCCCCATTATGGTCTCAGAATCTCTGAACAATGTTTCTTGTAAGAAAGAAATCCAGCTGCCCCTAGAGCTTCTTGGATGTCAACTGCCACTCCTTCTGGATGGCTGGATGACTTCAGCAGCCTGCTTCACAAAAAATCCGGATTGAATGTGCACGTGTAAAACCTGGGTCTCTTACTGCAATGGTACTGATATGTAGACCTGCCAGAAGTTACAGGGGGCTTTATTAACACTGATGGGTGTTAAGGTGATACGTGATAAGGTATATCATGTATAACATGCTATATGCACATGCTTGTTATACACATACTTAGGTTCATGTGCACGCACACATAAATACGGATTCTAAAATCTTCCTATTCAGATCAGAGCTGCATTTTTCCCCCAGCTGAGGCAATTGTGTAGATTCTGTGCAAAGAAGCAGGGCACGTTGGATTGTAGAAACAACACAGAAGGAGAGGTTAGGAAAGTCCAAAGGGACATATAGCTAACTTACCAGTGTTTAGCAGACGACTGTGATTTTAGTGGTGTTGCAGGTGAAATTGCAGGCAGGGAGAAATTACTCTCTTCTTTAATTCCTGCAGTTTAATTTACAGGTTTCTGAAATGTTTTTTCATCAAATTTGCCTCATACACCAATATATGACTTCAGTATCAATGGATTTGCATATAATACAAATACAGGAATATAATGCTTTCAGCTTGGACAGTCAATTCATGCAGAATCAACCTTGCAGATTTAACTGATATTTGGAGACCTGCAGACATTTGTTCATACATTTAATAAAAAGTACAAGAAAATTGGCTCCTTCTGTTTTAAAAAATAATCAGGATCTAATACTGTCTTTCCAAGTTAAGGAAAGCTCACAAACGATTAGTCAAATGGTATTTTCCTTTAGGGTTACTGTTGCAAACATATTGCAAACCCATGGGACTGTCCATAAACCCATTCATGCCAAAGATCATCTGTGGTTTTGCACTGAAATTTGCCTATGAGGAAACTTAGTTCTTTTGAACCTGAATGTTTTCAATTTACAGGGACAAGCAACTTCATGTGAACCCTTTATAATAAGAAAAAAACACACCACAGTAGACTTTAAAACTCTAATAAACAGGCACTATGGAAAATGACAGTGTCTTGGCTAAATATTTACACTTTGAATAGCTGTATGTGAGACCAAATCCTTCGCAGGAATATTGTTTGGTCAAGCTCTTGCCTAGCAATAAGAAAACGGATGGGTGTTTTGGTATGTGAATTTCTCAGTGGGAGAGCTCAGTGATATCTGCCTAAAACGAATACATATGGGTGTGAGATAGCGCCTTGGTTCTGTGCCCATGTCTGGCAGATTTGGACTGTGCCTCAGTGCTTCAGAATTTTATATATACATTCTTATGTGGGACTATTCTGTGGGACTAATGAGAGCTAGAATGAGACTTTTTAGAGGCTTAAATAGCTCTTACACATTCAGCTTCCTTAGAAAGCCTAAATTGGGTAAAAGTATATAGATTTTTATCCTAAAAAAAAAAAAAAAAGTGGAAGCCTTTGCATAAAATTTTATTCCAGAGCCTTACTGTAAGGTCCAGGGTTTTTTAAAGCCAGTTTTACCTCCAGGTAGCCACTGGCAAACATTAGTATACCTAGATGTATGTATAATACACACAAAGATGTGTCAGGTTACGTTCAGTCTCACCGCACCTGGTTTATGCGCAAATCAGCGGCAGTGCTGGATCAGACAAATAACTCTTTGAGGTGCATCTCCTCACTCTGATGGTGACTTCTGAGGAAGGTGAACCCGAGGTGAACACCTGAGCTTCCAATTCTAACTTTCATATGGAGAGGAGGAGAAACAATATGCAGCTCTTGAGAATTGAGTTAATTTTAAAAAAAAAAGTAATATTACTTTGGGAATGCTCTAGAGCTTATAAAAGTAATCAATTTGCATATAAAATCCTTTAATGTTGATGGGAGCTCCAAGCCTGGAATGAATACGAAATACGCAGTAGTGACACTCTGGACAAAAGATCTGCAGTGCAGGAGTGTTCAAGGGGAACATTTTGTCTTAAGTAATTAATCTGCAGAAGAGATCCCCTGCTGTTGTTCTTGGTACAATGCTCTCTGCGTTTAAACATCAATCTAACTTCTGAAAAGTAAAATTTGCAAGTAATATTATTTTTAATTTTTAAACATTTTACTGGCAATTAAAGGAATCTTAGTTGTATTACAGTATCCTAGTTCTTGGCTTGCTTTGGGAAAAAGCAAGTTTGCATGAATAAAAGCTACAAAGACTTGTAGTTTTATAGCTAGAGCTTTGGTTTTTGTGTATGTTGGGATTGTAGTGCTGAGAATTTCAACTCCATTTTTACCATCTGTGACTTTGTCCATGGCTTGTCATAGTTTGCAGGATAATTTGCAGAAATTTGGACTATAACTGGTTGGACTGTGGCCTCATAGAAACAACCTATTCTCAGTGCTACATATAAAATTGTATATTGTAGAAGTAAAATTAACTGAATATTCATAACGTTCTGTTACTTTGTAGTTACTCTGCTGCTCCTGTTTCCAAATAAAACGTGAACTGTAGTCTAAATTAACTCTAAGAGAAATAACATTTTCACAGTGTATCCTGTAGAGTTCTCCATTGATTTTTAACATGTACCAGTTTTCTGAAAGGTTCTTGGCATTTGGGCTGTGTACTGTATTTCAGAGGTACAGTAATTGATGTAAATCATTGTTGAAATTTAGATGCCCTTTTGGTACCAGTAATAAGGAATCAGGATGAGTCTCCTTATTTATCTATTGAAGATACATTGAAATGGCTGTTGAACTATCAGAGCTCAGCCCTAACTGGCTAACATGGGGTTCCAGCACCAAAATAAAAAAATATTTTTAGTATATGTTATGCAGTGTTTAAATATTCCATAATTGTTTTCTTTTCTCCTTTAGCCAAACCAACAAGTTTATCACTTCCATTGACACCCGAGTCACCAAAGTAAGTACTAAAAAGTGCAAACATTTATAAAAGGGAGGGGGGTTCAATAGATTTTGGCTACAGCAACTCCATTTCAGCTTGTTTTTATAAATGTGCCCTGTCTTCCAGTGATCCCAAGGGTTCCCCATTTGAGAACAAGACTATTGAACAAACCTTAAGTGTGGAACTCTCTGGAACTGCAGGTGAGAAATGGGGAGGGCTAGTTCTTCCTTTAAGCATGGCTCGTGTGTGTGTTTGTTCGTTTTAATATACCACATGTACACCAAGATCTCACAGAGGTCTTCAATAGGTTAAGTTCAGTGCGGTTTAGCATTGACTTTTTATCCAGTTACCTGAGAAGGAATGTGTTTGAAAATATGGCTCCATACCTACACAAGAAAGCATAATTTCTGGGAAAATATGAATGAAACCATTTATCTGTTATACTTCCCCATTTCCCCATAGATTTGTGTACTGCTGAGCACCATCTTTCAAAGACAAACCCCACAGCACAGTGTAATAGATGTTACAGATGGAAAAGTTATGTCATCTAGTCTGTCTCCAGGCCGGTCTAGGGCTGTACGTGACTGCACGTTTCAGTGCTTTGTCAATTCTAGATTAATATGTCACAAATAACAGCTTTCTCCTCTACCACTGAAAAACTATTCCATAGCTTAGAGGTAATTTTTAAAATTGGTGTTCCTTTTATATTCTTGCTTTCTCTTTATTTCTTCTGTTAGCACACTTCACACAACTCCCTTTATCCTCCTCCTCCTCCGTTCAGATCCCTGGTGGTTGTACCTTTTGAAGATTTGTAGATTTTTTATCATGTGCTGGTTTAGTTCATGCGTCACCCATTGCACTCATTTAATTTGTCTACTCTTCTTTCCGCTGAAGTCAATTCCTTCAGACTCAGATCTATTTTATTGCTTTCCTCTGAACTGTGTTGCCTCCGTTTTCCTGAAGTGTCCAGAACTGAGCACAAGAGCACACGTTGAGCTCCACCTGAGCTATTGCCAAGACTGTTTTCTTTCTCAGTTGTGTAATACTGAAAAATAAGAGATGTACTTGGCATGTGCTTCTCTTGGGGTAACAGTGGATTGTAAATTATGTGATCTATAGCATTTTGGGGGGCATTGCAAAGTATGTCTTCCAGTACCATAAATCAGCTTGCTGCCCCTGAACCCAGTGGCAGCTTTACACAAAGGCATGCTCAAGTGTATGTACTTTGGACTTTCACCTCCCTACACAACCATCATTTCACTTTTTTCAGAAACTTTTTCATTAGTTGGGCATTAAAACATGCACCCTTCTCTCTGGCACGTCCTGAAAACCTGCAGTCTTTATCATTCCTCTCATGATTCAGGGATGCACCTTCCAATGCACCTTCTTGAAAAACCATCACAAACACGGCAAAATTCAGTCTGTGCAGCAGGATAATCCTGTTCAGTGCCAGCAGGCCTACAGCACGGAGAAGCCTCTTTTATCATTACTGGAGAGCAAATCTGCACGAGGGTGCCCATTTGTAAGCACACTGGTAAGTCAGTGCTTAGTGCTGCCAAATGAAAGGGGTAGATGAGGTGACTACAGCAGAGTGGTGCAAGCAGCCATTGAAATCACTGAAGGGAACAGTGTTTTATCCCAGCCAGAAAGTCAGCAGCCTGCTCTTCCCATCAGCTGACTAGACAGAAACGGGGAGTTAGTCTGACCCCTGGACAGTCTTCTAGTGTTGCCTCCATAACGGCAACAGGAATGGCCTTGGTATTACCAAATTCATTCCACTCCATCAGCTGTGCACAGAGGACACAAAACAGCTCTGTAGTTGTCTTAGGCAGTATAACCAGGAGAACTAGCGCATTAAAAAATGCATCAGAAGCTGTGAAAAAGCACAACTGGACGCATATGTGGACATGAACCTTGTACTATGAAAACATGATTTTTTTTTCCTTCTGGAAGTAAATAGAGTCTAGTTCTAGCTAGAAAATAAACTGATAATAATCAGGAAGAATAAGAGTTGGTGAAGCATGTGTGGCCAGGGAGCTGGGGAACTGTTACCAAGCAGGGTACGTGATAGTGGCTCTTGGACTTTGTTGCACTTGCTCTGGGCTTCACAGTGCCTGGTAGGGAGGTTTCAGGAGATTGTATTTCATCACTTGGCAGATGTATTAATCTCGGCCTTCACATACACATAGATTTTATTTTTATTTTCACATATATATATATAAAAATCTATAAAAAGATGAGTGGTTGTGCATGTCTTTTTAACTCATTTGTATCGTAGTAGTGTCTTGTGTCATGAGTCTGCTTGTGCTGGAAGCAGACCGGTACATAACAGAAACAACCTGGAGTACTGAAGAACTTACAGCATATGTGAGTAAATCATGGCAGAATTGGGACCCACTTCAGTTAAAAAAACAAAAAAAGGGAAAAAATAGTGGCAGTAGTGATTAATAATACCTTGGAGTTCTTTAGTGAGACCCTGGCAACTCCAAATTATATCCAGATAACTACATTGCTCATTGTCCTTATATAGGGCAGCTTGCACTGTACAAGCACTATTTATTATAATTTAAATAGGAGTTGCCTTGATCTCACTGCTGAATTGAAAAGACCATTAGCAGTGCTGCTCGCACTATCGAAGCACAAAGTATTTTAATATAAATAGCAGCTCCCTTGATCTCTCTGCTGAAAACAACATTGGTTCCCTCACTGATGAATTAACTATAGAGTAGAAAAATAAATAAATAAAGGCATTTCCCACATGAGCCATCAATCTTCGTCACACGCACATTTTGGATTCATGTATCTAAAGTCAAACTGAAACCATTCACTTGCCGATGCTATATCTTGCTTTACAATGGATTTGTTAGTAGTTGTGAATGTAACTTTGTCCTCCCTAAAACTGTCAAAACATTGATTTGTCAAATTACAAGGAACAAATATTTTTTTAAAGTGTTTTGAAGCCACGCATAGGAACTCTTTGCCATGTGCTTTAAGTGGCCTGTAATAGAGGGATAAGTCCATTGCTATCTAAAATCCCAACTCCTGCAGCTGATTTCTAGTGCTATTCTAAGAAAAATGGACCAGAACAGCATGATATGGAGGGAGTCCTAGGTGATGATAACGTAGTGGATGAAATTTCTGTGTAAGGTGAGTCTCATTCTGAGTAAAAGTCTAGCAAGAGGTCCTTCTCCCTCTGTTTCCACAGCTAGCTGCATTACCAATGCCTTGCTAAGAGGCCGTGGGCTTGGATGTCTCTAATGTCTTCCAGGAACATGGGATCCTTCTGTGTCACTGGAAGACCTCTTTCCTCTTTGTTACCAGTCAGGCTGAGGGGGCACCTGCAGGCACAGGCACTAGGAAGATGACTCACACTCTGCAGGTGGCTGTGTTTCTCTTGGTGATTGAGGGCTCTTCAGTGATTGTCTTAGACTTTCTGCTGAACTTCTACATGCCAGAAATTAGATGACATGGCTCCTAAATGTTTGAAATTCAGCGCACTCTGTTGTCTTGGTGTCTTTTTAAACCTTCACTCCTAAATAGCCAAAGCCATCATGTAAGTGCATGAAGTGAGTGTACATGCTTAAGGCTCAGTCAGTAACTGGAAGGCTATTTCCACCCTCTTATCTACAACAATTGACTTGGTGAAAATCTCTCATTTGCACATAGATCCCTGTAATTTGCCTAAGCATAAAACTCTTCATCGGTCTTTCTTGGGTTCAAAATTTTATTTCTCCAAAAAGATGACAGAAAAGGCTGTATGAACATGATCAGCTTGAATAATGATTTGGAATTCATGAGCATCCTTGAGGATACTTATACCCTCTTATTTGCCCACCTCTAGATCTGTGTTACCTCTTAGTTGTCAGAACTAATACTTAAAATCTATCATATAAGAACTTGTTTGACCTCAGAATGATTTCTGATAAAATGAGATGTGAGATGCAGAGAGTTGTCCAGAGGGAATACAATCTAGTAAATTATTTGATATTTTCAGGCATCTGTGTTTATTCTCTGCAGCACTGACAACAGGATTAAACTGAATACTCAACAAGCCTGTAGTTGTTTATTATATGATGGCTATTTAATTTTATTATATTTTCCTGGCTTCTGCAATCTTGTGCCACACAAAAGCTCTTCTGATTCTTTTGCTGAATTGAGCTGTTATCTTGTGTTCAGTGTTTTAAGTGGCCTTAAATGATGTTTCCCTTGACAATCCATTTTCAAACTTAAAAGGTATAAAAGAATTCATTTTCAATGCCTCTCAAAAGCCCAGTGCACATGTAGAAAGGTTCCAGAGCTGCGTTCCCCAAAAGGCACTAATTCTCAGCACCCTCAAAGCACAACAAATGTCATCAAACATTTAAATGCAAACGGTAACAGTAGAGTTTTAGAGAGATTTGTGTCTATGTAAAACAGCATTGCAAATCAGTCCTAAAAAGTCAAGATGTCACATTTTATGCAAAGGCACTCCCCTAATTTCTGCTTATTAATCTAGCTGAGCTAAATGAGTTACTAAGGGGTTTTTTTCAGTGGAGTTCTGGAATGTATCAAAAGTAGTTTCAGTCTCTCTTGAAAGAAGTCGTTCAGCCAAGGTGGCAGAGGCGGCACAAATGCAAACACCTCTTGTTGCACAGACATGGGGAGCGTGGTGCTGCTTCGGCAGCAGCGCTGGCAAATTGATGTACGCTATTTTGAAGCCGAAGATCACTGAGTGAGTTCTTAGTGTATAGACAGAGCAAGGCAAAGTGCAAACGTACCATTTACCGAAGCCATTCAATTAAAGAAAAGTCCCTACAAAGAAAATGGTTTTATAGCATGTCATGAAAAAATACTTGGCTTTTACTTTAAAAAGAAAAAAGACTGTTTAAGGGGAATGATTGCAGAGTATGTACCACTTCTAACAGATTTGCTGTGCAGAAGTACATAAGTGTGAGTGATGTAGAGGTACTTGTTTATTATAGAGCACATTTCAATGCAGTAATCATAAATATTGCTAAGGTTGTGCTCTGTTGAAATATGACCTACATACTCTTGATTGTTTGTGTTACGTGATTTGTCTGACACCCATTACATTCCGGGTAATGGCAGCCATTTGTTGCTGTGCACAGCAGGCTCTTTTGACAAAAGAAAATAGGCAGCAATAAAAAAGCTATAGTCTGAATTACATTCTGCACAGCGCTGCACTGCTGAGAGTTTGTGCAAGTGTGTTAACAATGCTCTGAACTGCCTCTTGTCAGCCTTCAGCCCGTAATGGCCATCTGTCCTTCCATAAATCTGTCAAAACCTCCTAAGTTCAAGAGAGAGCACAGAATATACCTTGTACTGTCAACGCTAAAATGTACACATTGGCGGAGAAACTAGCACGTATGAAATAATCCAATGGTTATAGATTATTGTAACGCCGTTGATGTGGGATCATGGCCCTCGGTGAAGATTACCAGGGATTAGTGTGAAGATGAGCAAGCGTGCAGCCAACTGGTTTTCTCAAAGTTCATGGTTTGGAGATTGGTCATGGGACACGCTGAAGGTGGACTCCGTAGTGGTGACATGAATTCAAAACTGCCCTCCCTCCTCCATCCCCCGATGGAGGTTTGTTCAAAAGTTAAATGAACATTTTCCAACTTTTATCTGTTTCTACTTGCCTGTGCACTTCCTGCTTCTGCTGAAAACCAGGAAAAAAGCCAAAATGCCACGAGGAAGCCCTTTCTTAGCTGTCCCCAGCACAGTTCTGCCAGCAGAAGAAGTGCCAGTAAATTTAGCTCAGTCTGTACTTTTGCACGGGTTTTTTTTTTGGTAGGGGTTTTTTTCCCCTCCTCTAAAGATTGTTGGACTCCTTCTCAGGCTTCTGGGAATCATTGCGCTCTGTGTTGAGCTTGCTTCCTGCTGGGGCTAGCTTTAAAGAAGTGGAAATGGAAACAGTATTTTATTTTGAATACTGGATTATCTCTGGGGGGTTTTTTGCCTGAAATTCTTAAATATGCATTTTTATTGTGGTGTGGTTGTATTTCTGGTTCATTCTTTCTTCAAAACTACGTCCAAAAAATCAGTAACTAGCCCCAGAGCTTCTCATGGGCTGTATAATTTCTAGAGTAAAAGTGACAGTTACAAATTTTTTGTCTAGAAAACAGTCTTTGCTTACTGACATCTTTGCTGAATCTGAGCCTGAAGTTTTAAGCGGGAAATTATTATTGCAGAATTTGAAGAGGACTATTCTCTTCATTTTACCAAAAGTTCATTTGTTAGTCAAAAGTACTTGTTAGGGAGGAGGTAGATGGGGTATTTATTTATTAAAATATTTTTTATATTTTAATAATAAAAATATATTTTAATAAAAAATATTTATTAAAAATACTGCTGTGTATTTTTGGGAAGGAAGAAAAAAAGTGAGGACTCAAATTAAGGAAATAGTTTAACAGTGATGAGTTTGCACAAAACATTTTCACTATTAATTTCAGATTTGAGGTAACTAGAGTAGGTATCATTATCTTTGCCTCAGTTTCCCTGACCTTTGTGCCATTAGATAAAGTCTTCACATAGCCACCTGTAGCTCATAACCATTTTTTCCAATCGTTCAGACAAAATCAAGCTTCTCTCTCACATCAAGTATTCATGCCTTGCTACTCCTATCTTCTTTTTTTCTGGAAGAAATTCATTGCAGCTAATGCAATGGGACTCCCAGTCTCCATTTAGGCTCCTTAGGGAGCACTATGCATTGATGGACACTTTTCGTTCTTTACAGCAAAACACTATAAAACATGTTCCATTTGCATTGATCTGCTGAGCTCTGTTGCATGGTTAAAAATACAAAACAAAACTCTGTAGTCATGTTTGAAATACACATTTCCTGTAAGTGTGTCTGCGCTCTGTTTTCATTCTTGCTAAGGAAGTAATGGAAAGCTCATTGCTTGGGCTAGAAGAAATCTGGGGCAGCATCAGCCTCTGGAGTGCTTAAGTATGGTCTGGATTATCTAGGAGAGCTCCCTAATCTCCATCTAATTTGTTAAAGTTTAAGCATATATATTTGTAAATTACATTGGGGTCAATTGGATGGAAGCAAATTTTTCGAACATAACATACTAAGTATCTTCCTGAAGAGTAATTATTTCCTGAACAGTGGCTGCTGTTTGCTGTTACTGTGCCTGGGTGTCCTGGGTTAGCCTTTTGTAAAGTCCAAAGAAATTCTATTATTCCTACAGAAAATATTGAGAGTTATATTCTACCCTTATAATAATAATTGGAAGATGCTGCTTCAGTTCCCCGTACTGTAATGGTCTGTAGTCCATCCTGCAATTTTGTCTCACCGCAGTGATATAATCTATTACAGTTATGTGAACAATCCTGGTAGTTAGTGTTAGTGTTTGAATACTATCTGTTTTGTTTTGACTCCCTGCTTCGTCACTCTCACTAATACTTACTACTAAATGCAGTGGTTCACTACAGTTGCAGTTACCCTGTTGTTCACTTGAGTTTCAGTTGCAGAAACACATTTCAGGCAAAATGTATTAATTATGCTTACAAGAATGTATTATACATACATTAGCAATGGTTTACTAAGTTAATGAACTGTGGAGACAAAAAGTCATTGCAGTCGAGTTGTAGAGTTGCTGTACTTCCTTGCATTCAAGTTCTGCGTCCCACTGAGGTTCCTTTGGTGGCACTCATTTATTTTTCTTGGGCTTACTTTTATTCAGGTTTTTGTCTGCTAATTTCTTCAGGTTTTTGACGGTGCCAGACTTTTGATTTTTATATCAAAGTCTTTTTGATTTTTAACAAAAAAGTCTTTTGTTTTTCATCTCTTGATCTTTTCTATCAAAATCTACAGAGAGAGAGGCAGATGTCATGGAGGAAGGGGAGGGGCAGAAACGATGCTGAAGATTAATGGCAATGCGTTAGTATTGTTGCTGTTGTTACCAGACCTTTGGTGTCTTGCACCCTAAATACCCTTACTCCTGGTATTAGTAGTGTTAAATTGAAGTGACATAGAACGGGTCTTGCTTTATATTTGTTTCAAAGAAGCACATGAGCTGCCTTTATAAACATTGTGTGTGTGCTTAAAAATACTCTGTTCCTCCTTTTTTTTTCCCCTTAGGCCTAACTCCACCTACGACCCCTCCTCATAAAGCCAACCAGGATAATCCTTTTAGGACTTCACCTAAGCCGAAGTCATCATGCAAGACTGTTGTACCACTTTCAAAAAAGCCCCGCTATAGTGAGTCTTACAGTTCTCAAGGAAATAACCCAATCAAGAAGGGTCCAGAACAGTCTGAGCTGTATGCACAGCTTAGCAAGACTACAGTACTGTCCAGTGGACATGAGGAAAGAAAGACAAAACGGCCCAGTTTGCGGCTGTTTGGTGACCATGACTACTGTCAATCTGTGAATTCAAAATCGGAAATACACATTAAAATATCCCAGGAACTTCAGGACTCCAGACAACTAGAATTTAAGGATTCTTCACCTGGGTGGCAGTGTCAGATTTGTTCTTCTTTAGAACAAGACCAGTATTTCAAGAAAGAGACTTTACAGACAAGTAAGCAGGGATCCCATGGTAATAACAGAAAACAGCTCCAAGACCAGGAAATTCGGGCTGAACTGAATAAGCATTTTGGTCACCCCAGCCAAGCTGTTTTTGATGAAGAAGCAGATAAGACCAGAGAACTAAGGGACAGTGATTACAGTAATGAACAATTCTCCAAACTACCTATGTTTATAAATTCAGGACTAGCAATGGATGGTCTGTTTGATGACAGTGAAGATGAAAGTGATAAACTATGCTACCCTTGGGATGGGACACAAGCCTATTCATTATTTGATGTATCGCCTTCTTGCTCTTCTTTTAACTCTCCATGCAGAGATTCAGTGTCTCCACCCAAATCCTTATTTTCTCAAAGATCCCAAAGGACACGCTCTAGGTCAAGGTCCTTTCCTCAACGCAGGTCTTGTTCCCGTTCTCCATATTCCCGATCGAGATCAAGGTCGCCCTGTAGTAGATCCTCTTCAAGGTATGGTGCAGCAAATTCATGTATCATCATCATAGTTAGTAAGAAGGAAAACCGCAAAAACATAAAGCAGCTTAAAGGAAATATAGAAAACCCCAAGAAATAACTTCATCCAGTACAACTCATTCTATTGCTCCTGAGCTGGTTAACTCTGAAGGTTATGGGGTTGCGACAGAAACACTTGTTGCCATTATCCTTCAAATTTGCCAAGTTTACACTTTCTGAGTGGAGCCAGTCAGGTCAGCCAGCAGCAGAGCAATTGGTGAGAGTTGTACAGAGCTAACCTTTCCCATTATCTGCGAGCTGCCTGGTGCCAGTCTAGCTGTGGTCCCTATCAGATGAAGTTGACAGTGGCTGACTCTCTGCTCTGTGGTAGCTTCAATAAGGAACATTACAAAAGGGCATGGGGGAAAATCACTTGAGGCCCCTTAGTTGACTAGGAGATCGCAAACTGTCACTGGAAAATCTCACTGGTAGCTTAGAAGAAATTGTAAGTTCGGGGAAGAGGTAAAAAATGGTGTCAGTAGATTCAAACTGAATGACAGAGGTGAATGTGTTTCTTCCTGCAGATCTTGTTGCTATTATGAGTCCAGCCACTGTAGACACCGAGCATACAGAAGTTCTCCCTTAGGTGCAAGATCAGGATCCAGATCACCGTACAGTCGCAGACCCAGGTAGTGCATTTTGCCTGCATTTGGTTTGCTTTGCAGCTGGTTCTCAAGAGATAATGAAGCATTCCAGAAATTGTATTACTAATTTTACATTCACAAATGCAGGTGCTTGATTTAATGACTAAGTTATGTTTCCTAGATATGACAGCTATGAGGAATATCAGCATGAAAGGCTGAAGAGGGAAGAATACCGCAAAGAGTATGAAAAACGGGAATCTGAAAGGGCCAAACAAAGGGAGAGACAGAGGCAGAAAGCAATTGTAAGCACTGTGAAGATAACTTTCATTTTGAAAGATTTCTGTTTCTTTTCATAGATTTCTACAGCTAGAGCTCAGACTTTATTTTCTTTTATAAAAGAAAAAACAAAATACAAAAGACTGCTTACATGTATTCCTTAGTATTTAGAATTTTAGGCAAATATGTGTTTTCATAACAATTTGTGTTTTTATATTACAATTCTAATTTTTTCAGGTTCTATAAATTGCAACTCTCCTAGTTTTTCATAGTGGAAAGATACAAAGGGCTTACTAGAAGAAGGTTTCATCCCAGACTATTAAAAGTGAACCAGTCTGTTTCTTAGACAGATCTATCAGTGAACCTGCATTTTATACTGCATATCACCTACCAGAGTGCCAGTAATCAATGTCTCTTTTCTATATTACTGGTTTTTTACATAAACAATGTTACATAAACAATGTAAGGAGTCAGCTTACATACCCATCGCGGGTCTTTCATAGTAGCTGTAACTGTCTATACAGAGGGTGCAGATAACAGAATTCAAAACTGGGATCCAAAAGCATGAGTTTAATTTTTTTTTTCTCTCTCTCTATGTCTTGGTTAATTTTTAAGTTATTTTTAGCAAAATAAATAGTCTGAAGACATGATGCAATTTAAAAATGTCACTTAACACTGGCCCTTTTGTAATGAATATGTATTATTTAATTATTTTGTTCGTCAATGTTCTGTATGAAACAACTGAAATACCTGAGGTGAAGGAAATACCTATGTGGGGATGAGCAACTCTCTTGGCTGTTGTAGCAGTACGACAGAAGAATGGCTATTAAACAGACAGGCAGCTTTTGTACCTTTTTAGCTCACCATTGACAACTCTGTGATGGTTTTGATAAATTAAATTGGGAGCTGCTGTAAATCTGGACTCCTCTTGTAGTTGCTAAGCCCATTTGGTGGCTCACCCTAACACTTTCCACTTGGTTTTCTATGTCCTTCAACTTTACCTTCACTGCTGTTCTGGCTGTGCTCTGGGTCTTGCATGAACTGGTGCAGACTGGGACATTTCATCTTCGTTTCCAAATTTTGCTTTAGTGCTCTGTCCAGGGCTCACCAAAATGAATAGATCTCTTTTCCGGTGCCTTTAGTGGTCTTTGTAGTAAAAGGTGATTTGCCTCAGACTAGGTAGCATTTCTCCTAATACTTACACCTATAGAACTGGGAGTAGACTGGTGTAGTCTACAGCAATGAGAAATTCTGGGAGGGAATAGACACCTTTATTTTCTGATTTTTGTCTCTGCTGCTGTTGTTCGTAGTAAGCTTCATCAAATCATTTAACTTTTCTCTGCTTCAGGTGCCCTGTCTACAAAGTGTGGGTGATAGGTGTATTTTGTAAAAGCATGAGATTTAGAGCTATAACATGCTCTGCTGTGCTGATCTGAAATTCAGTGAAGGCAATGGAATGATTCTGCTTGGCTTCAGACAGGGCTATATTTAAGTCAATTGTTGCAGTTTGTTTTAAAATATCTGGCTTCCATATGCTTAGAGATGAACACTACCTTCCAGCAATCATAACTTACACTGACTGTTCTCTCTCAGATCTAACACAAATTAGAGATTCAAGTAGACCTCTGTCATGGGTGTATCTTGCTACTTCTCAATTACTGTACCTTACCAGTATAAATAAACATGAGTCCTGCTGAGGAGGTAGAAAATTGGATTTAGTTTAAAACAAACAAATATTTGGCAAGTAGCTAATCAAGAGAAAAAGAGAAAGGAAATAAAAGAAACTCAAAACACTCCAGATACGCTGCATTATAACTTCCTATGTAAAAAATTTTAGATGTTTCAAAGCAAAGGTTGAATTTGTTTTCTTTCTAAAGTGAGCATTGTCATGATAATTAACTTCATTAATGAAATTATTTATTAATAAACATACATAAACCAGAACTAAAAAACAAATACCAATAAACAGAACATAGCAAAAACTTAAAATCCAGTCACCTGTGTAAGAGCTGCAGGAGACATAGATGAAATCCTATTAACTTATTTATCCAGAGTTTATCAGCACTTTAAAAATTTGTATTGAATCATGCCAGTTTATTCCCTGTACAAATAATTAGGGGTTAGGGGACAGCAGAGAAGGGGAAGCCCTGATCGCATGAAGTCAGTGATAAAATGTGCATTATTTCTAGCATTTTCTGCTCCTTTTCTTACTCCTTTTGGCTTATGGGTCTCTTCTGTGTTACTCCTTTCTTGATGGACTCAGCTCATTTATTGTTCAGCCCCAAGAATCTCCTCTCTCTTTCCTTGAACTCTTTCTACAGTCCCATAAATTTAGATTTCTTTGCTCTCTGCATTGGGGAGTTTTTTATGTTTTTTTCTAGACCATTCTCATGCTGCCAGAACTGATTCATGGCCACGTACCTCCAGATACTGTTAAAAAGAGTAGCCCAAAGACTGGGCAGTTACTAATGGCTCAGGTGTTACACAGGGCAGGTGGCTTTTCCTCACTAGAAGCACCATGCTACGATCTCAGGAGGTAGTTGTAGAAAGGATGCACATTGGAAAGGGAACAGGAGTTATGACTAAGCTAAAAGCCATCAAGTATTATAGGTTCAATGTCTAGAACTAGTCTCCATGTGACAACAAAAGTGGGAAACCTGGGAAAAAGAAATGAGAAAAAAAATTCACGTATTTTAATCTGTCAAAACCATATGTGAAGCAATGCCCTCTCATTGTGCAGGCAGCTTGTATTTTGGCAGATGTGAAGACATATTGGCAGAATGCTGAGGAGGGTTGTTTAGAAGCCTGTGCTCATGCTATGTAGCGGAGGCGTGTTTAAATGGCTGGCCCTTCAGTCTTGCACACAGCACCCACTGCACTACCTTCAGATCAGCCAGAAGCCTGGGCTAGCATTTCCCTGTATGGATTCCTGAATTCCTATCTAGACTTACAGCTTTATCAAGGTGGCTTGACTTGAAAAGGTACTGTGATATTCTTCTCATCCTTTTCTTCTTTTCCCCTTTCCAGTTACTGGAGATTCAGTGCCTTTTTTGTGGATTGGGGTCTTAATTTTGAGCAGTCACGCTTGAAAAATAGGGGCTGAGCCCACAAGATACTGTCCAGTTGGAGAGTTATAAAAATATTTTGTCATTCATTCATTCATTCATTTATTCATACTCTTGATGCCTTTGCTAACTGAGCAAATGTTAGCGTAGTTTAGTTTGATCTTGTCTTGATTTATTTCACTGGGTCCCCATTTTGCTTTAGAACAGGTCCTCATTGAATATAAGGATGGTCTGCCACCGAGACTTACTTAACTTTATAATGCCAACCAGATCGTAGTAGTAACATTCATCATGAAACTGGAGGAGCAACTGCAGGACAGGACAGTCTGCTTAGGGCTTTGTAGAAACTGGGATCCTACCCCCAACCAAGGTAGATCACAATGATTTGCCAGGAAGACTGAGAACCGCTTTTTCCTTCTGATGCACCCCAGAAAATTTCAGTTATGTGGGCTTTTACTCCAGCAGCTCATTGGACCATGTGGCAAATACTTTCCAAGGCATGGTGTCAGGAATACAGTCAGCACATTTCAACTCTGGAGTCACCAGTTCATGGTTCACCATTGGCACGGTGCACCAGTGACCAGTGCTGGGAGGTTAAACTGTCTGTGTTCTGGATCTCTGCTACTCTGCTGCTCTGGCCATGATGCTGACTTACTGTCACATCCTCCCTGCAGCTCACTTACTGCATGCACTGGCTGCTGCCAGGAGGTATAACAAGATCAGCTTTTGTACCTGAGTATAAAATTACTATTAACATTACTACTTTTCATTTCTAAGTGCTGACAGCCTCCATGAGACAAGTATCAAGAGTCCCTGTCCCAGAGAGCTTACAGACGTAAGAAGATAAATGTGCTGTGAGGCCACTGCAGCGGAAAGAAATGCATGGTTTCAGAGAAAATAAATTGTTCTACAACAGGAAGGCAGGAGAAAGGTGGTTTCATAAATGAGTGCTTGGCGTCTTTAAAGTCTAAAACCAGAGTCAGCCTATAATGGAGTACATTTCCACTAATGAAGGATCCAGTGTACATTGTATATTTAGTCTGGATTGTTTTGCCATTGCTCATCGTGATGGCCTTGATCCCAGACACTCTAACTTTGCTGTATGAGTTGCTGAAAATGGATCAAATGGATTACCTAAATCTTGAGGTTTACTGGTCCACCATTTTGCTAGCAGTCACCATGGAGTGTGGCTGAACTGTTTCAGTCCTCAGGTAGCTGCACAGCAGCACTTGACAATTTTGTGCGATGTTCTTTCTTTTATTTTCCAGTTTTGCCATGCATACTTGCTGACAGGTCATACTTATTCTTCTTTAATACAGAATCTGAAGAATTTTTTTCCATCAGAATCTTAAGCTTTAATGGCTTTTTCTATCCATAGCATTTCTATTTTATAAACTCTGTCCAGCCATTCCCATTGCACTTTCAAAATGGCGTGTGGCCTCCAGCTCTAAGGATAAAAGTCTCATGGCTTTCTACTGGAACTGGAGAGAAGTCACTTGGCACGGAAGGCAACAGGCACAGGGCTTGTACCCAGCCAGCTGCCTGTGCTGGGGGAAGCAGCAGAACCTTTGACAAGTCCATGGCAGACCCCACCTTTAAAATACCCCTGGATTTCTTCTCTCAGCTTCACATGAAACATTACCTGGCTTTTAGAGAACTAGGTATGCAACACAGATGTGCAGACAAAAAGTAGGGAGAACGAGGGCAGCAGCACTATGCGGTGTTACCTCTGGAGTAGCTGCCTTCAGTTCCCACAGACCCTGCTTAGCAGCACCACAGGCAGGCAAAGAAACAAGTGTTGGGTGAAGAAGCCTAGTAGAAAAAACCATATGAAAACTAATACAGCTCATCATCTGTGCTTTAGTTCCTTGTGAAATGAAGGATGGGAAAACAAAGGTTGGCAGGGGGGCGTTTAAGACAAAAAGCTCCTTAGCATCAGTGAATGTTTTGTTTTGCAGGATGAGCGATACCTTTATTGACCCTTAGATGTGTAAGGCATATCCTGGTCCTGTTTTCTCAAGTTTTGGCATTCTAATGCTTTAGTATTTTCATTTGAAACTTGAAATACTGCTTTACAGTCTGAGATTTTCTGCCACATCTGCCTATTCAAATGTTTTTACTGCAAGGAAGAAAAAGCAAGATTATGAAGAAGGAGCTTTAGATAAACTGAAAGAAGACAGACATGTTGGGCCTGAGGGAGCTGGCTGGACTCTTCTTTCTTCATTTTTTTACCTGGCAAAGCAATAAACTACACTTAAAGCTTATGATGTAAAATAAATCATCTTCACTTTTGGGAGGGAAATATGAACAGTATCTTCAGGAATTTCCTTCAGGTTCCCTCTGCCCACATTAAATTGAAAACAAAAGCTTTTCTCTGCCGTTCTCTAGGTTTGCAAGTCATATATCATCTCCTCTAACAAGAGCAGTAAAAAGCATACTTAATATGCACATATGGACTTATGCATGTAACTTATTATAAAATAAAGGTCTTTAACATTTAGAGGTATGTTGTAATCTTGTTAGGCTTGTATAGCTCTTATTATTAATGGGAATAAAAAGCAGGTGTCCCTGTGAATACAAATACATTCTTCATAGTTGCTTTAAATAAACTAAAGTTAACCAGGAAACCAGGACAAAGGCAATGCAGTATGAAACCTGTGTTCGCCAGTATCTTATACCATCATGGCACTGCTTAAAAGGAATATTTGAACACATCTCCTCATGTGTGCACACTGGAGGACATATGGTGCATTTCAGCTTTAAATTTGAATTTCCTTAATTTTGCAGGTTTAACTTATTCCCTTAATGATAGTTTAACAGGCTTTTTTTTTTTAATTGTTCATTTTTGTTTTATTACAGTTGTCTTAAAGGCATATTAGAGATATAAAGGTTATTAGAGGGATAGAAGAAGGAAAAATTGGTGCAGGCATGCATGCAGACTTACGGAAGAGCATGCAATAGTTATTTCCATCACACTGTAATATAACAATCTCCATGTCAGTGAGTGAAACATTATGTTTTTTCAGTCGAGATGTATTATCTCAGCTAAAGTGTATTAGACAGTCTGCTATGTTATGTTCTGCTCCATCTGGTCAGTCATTTAGGTTCAATAGCAAGTATCAATGGAATTGTTTCTTATAAGTGTTTCAGTGCGGTTAAATCCTTGATTTGGTAAAGCAGTTGGAAAAAGTAATTACTTTGCATATGCAGATTTTCCTGGTTTTGAAGTTTATGGCACCCAACCATACTGACAGTAAGCAGAATTAGAATGGGGAAAATAGAAGAAATGCAGATTTCTGTTGCTTGCACTCTACAGTCCCTAATTCGCAGAAGCCCTAGCCAAAGTCCTCTGTCAAGAGGGTCAGAGCTTTACACTGGGACACAGTAGAGACAGAGATAAAAAGCAGCAGCTGTCTGTAAAGTACCCCTCTTCACTAAATTTATGGCCCCCCATGAGCACACTTGTCCTTCTTTTAGCCATGCTAACTTCTCCAAACTGCACTGCTGTGGCAGAGAACAAGAGCAGCTTTTGGACCACATGCTTTGGAAGGCATAACATTTAAAAATGAAAGTGTCTGTCCCGGCAGGGTTATAGAGGACTACCAAGGCAGTCACCTTGGTTCTTCATATAATTGAAAGAGGCAGTAGTTTCAAGCCTCTAAATGAGATACCAGATCCCATTGATTAAGGAGAGCATATACATACCTTGGTAGAGCAATCAGGGACTCAGCTGGGCTGACCAGGGAGCTGTGACGGACTCAGGTGGTTCCAATGGTCACTTCTTGTGCCATACCTTAGTGGATAGGGCTTTTGGGTAGGAGTGTTTGATTACTGGATCTCTGCTTTCAGGAGCTTTAAACTCACTTTCATTTCTCAGGAGCTTAGATTAACTGGATCTGAGCCCCTGAGATTTGTGAGGCCAGGAAGGGTCAGTGAAAATAGTTGACTGAGCATGCTAGTGAGAAGGAGTTTCTGTTGGGAGGCAGATATATATAATTTCAGTTTTCTGCTGAATTTTTATTTTGCATTAAACAGTTCCAGGGAGCAGAGTGCTCTCCTGGGATCAGGGAGCTAAGATTTTGGGCCCCATAACTAAGAGTTCTGATGGTCCCTTTATCTCAAATGAATGCTCAAACAAGTAGAGGAGAGGCATCGGGATCATTTCTGTTTCTGCATGTGTTTTGGCCTGATCTCAATCCTATTGTCCGTGGTCCACGAATGGCTAGTGCCTTATGTGTCTGTGGGGACTTACGGAAAAGCTGCATTTTGTGCTGTATCTGAATTGTAACGCTATAAGCTACCTGTCTCTTCAGGCTCGGATGTTTCTGAGCAGGAATGCAAGTCTATATTTAGGTCCCTAGAGCCTTCTGCATCGCACAGTTGAGGTGCCATTAGCCTTTAGGCACCTTCAGGTTACCATAGTCATGAATTCTCAGCAGTCAGTGTAGCTCCTTTGGCATTTGGGACCTAAATCCTGCGCAAGTCTCAGGTGCCAAAGCTGATGGTTTAAACTGACATTGCTCCACTGACTGACAGATTTACCCCAGCTGAGAATGTGGCGGTGCTGGTTTGATTTATGGGACAAGTGTGCGGGTGTGTAAGGAATGAGCAGCAGGGCCAGTAGTGCCAGGTTCTTCAGGCCAGAGGCAATCTGAGACAGGAAGGCTGAGCACCCAAGCCATGTGCACCTGGTGCCTCTTTTGCCCTGATTACCTTAAGGTCAGTGTTTTGAAGATCTCTTTTTGCCTTTTGCTTTGCTTATAGCTCACTAAATGGCTCTACCCTCGATAAAGCATTCATCCAAAAATTCATAAAGTGACTCTCCCAGGGTTTCCTAGTCCATCTGTCATTCTGCTGAGCATTTCCACTCAGGAAGGAAGGATATGACCATGACTTGATTGTTTTAAAAGTATCTTTGATGCTTTGCTCAATTGTCAAAGGAACATCCAAATGACACCCTAGCCTGTAAAATTAAGGACCTTCAGTCACTTTTTTTTTTTTTTTTTTGGTGAGGAAACTAGAAGGTAATAGTGACCACAGGATTTATTTTATTGTCCTGCCTTCCCCCCCAGAAATATTTATTTTAATAAAAGTCATCTTCTGGACCCCTAACAGTTTTCCCTCTATTTTAAGGTATGGATTATGGTGAACAGCTGATGGCAGGATGAATCAGCTACTGAGTCTTCTTTTAGAATGCTATGTTTGTAATACATTTTGTTATGTCTATGATAACATTTATGCAAATATTGTGTTGCTTTATACTACTCCACAACTAAGATGGGTTTTGCCCGGTATTGTATAGATGCCAAGAGAAAGGGAGCTCCGGGCTGAGAAGAGTTTACAGTCTTGAAGGGGAAGTGGTAGAAAGGGGGAAAGGGTGAAAGTGAAGAAGGTGCAGTAGGATACAAAGGGAGCTGTCTGCCACAGTATACAGCAGAACAGTGACAGCAAGCAGTGAAACCTTGCAGGAGCACACCACCTGACAAATGTAGCATCATTTAAATACTTCAGATGCTTTCCGGGGAGAACTGTTTCACTTACTAGCAAGATGCAGTAGGTCTTCCACGAGAGACTATTGCTGTAATCATGCATCCTCTGCACATCTGTGTGTGTGTATTTGCATGCATGTATGTATGGGTTCATCTGTGTTACACATTTGTTAAAAATATGCCTTCGCTGTTGCTGTTTCTAAACAGGAAGAACGTCGTGTGATTTATCTGGGTAAAATAAGACCTGACACAACCCGAACAGAACTGAGGGACCGGTTTGAAGTTTTTGGTGAAATTGAGGAGTGCACAGTAAATTTGCGGGATGATGGGTAAGAACTTTTGAGAATGCTTCTTGTTTGGGAGCTGCCATATGTAAAAAATTATGGCAGCAAGATCACTGGTATGTGAGTTACCAGTGTAAGTGCTGTGACAGATGACATGCTGAATTCAAAACCTTATTTATTTTCTTTTATCCTTATTTATTAATCTTGCTAGTTGAGATTTCCTGTCCCAGAAATAAGTATTTAGCTGCATGACAGGACAATCATGCTGATAAATGGATGCAGTACTTCTGGCATTTCCACTGCTGGATCTCCTGCAAGTTCTTGCTTTCAGGAAGGGGTTACACTAATGTGCGTTAACTCTTCTCGGCTTTTGTCCACAACTGTATTTTTCAACTGCAGAGACAACTATGGTTTCATCACCTACCGCTATACTTGTGATGCCTTTGCTGCTCTTGAAAATGGATACACTTTACGCAGGTCAAATGAACCTGACTTTGAACTGTACTTCTGTGGACGCAAGCAATTTTGCAAGTCTAACTATGCAGACCTAGGTAGGTATTTTGCTCTCTGCGAATTAAAGTACATAACCGGAACCTTGTAACTCAGGAGAATTCAGGGTTTGCTTCTTTTTTGTTTGCTGCTTATATTATTTAAATTATTCAGGGGGGTTAAAGGAAGTGGTTTTCACTTGCAAGAAATTTAGAAGTCTACTGCTCTGAGCTCTAACCTGAGCTGGCTTCTTTCAGGTATTTCAGACTCTAAAAATTCTTTTAAAGCCCATTTCCATCATTATAAAAAATAAGTGCCCGCTAGTCAATAATACATTTCCATATTGAAATGATAGCATCACAGAAACCTCCTGCACACTTTACCATTCATTTCTATGCTATGACTGCTTCGTTCTAATACTTGATTTATTTATATGAGTGATGAACCAAGTAGATACTCACCCCAAAAAATTCATTATGATTCTTATTTGCTATAAGTTGTGCTGTAGACGTGTAGAACTTGCCAGAGACACTCCTTAAACACAATTGATAGTTTCTCATGTTTGAAAGCTGGAAGGGCTTGTGACCAGATCTGACCTTTAGTACAGCAAACGGCCACAGATCTCAACTGGTGGTTCTCAAATTGTGCATAAGTATCTATGTATGAAGGTGTGTCCTTGCAGGGAATTCCAGTCATGATGTAAGAGGCTCCAGCCTGTGGAGAACTTAGCAAATGTCTTGGTGTTTGCTGTCCCACTGATGTGGGGCACTATGCATACCAGTTTCCAGACGCCGGTATGCTGTGGTAACTCTAGTCTCAAGTGTGCATGTGATACTGGCTGCAGTAACACATCTGGGTCTGTCCTAGTCCTGTCTGGGCAAAAATGTGTGGTTCTGTCCTGTGCTCTGGGTCAGTGCGATGCTTCCACTTGGAAGGATGTTTGGAGGTTTTTGAAGTCTTACAGCAGGAATACTGATGTTAAGTATGTGCATAAAGAGACCATTCAGACTACCAAAACATCCTCTGTAATATTATAATATATTATAAACTCACCTCTTATTCAATTACCTTTTAAAATGTAAAGTATTCATTAAATGTTAAACCTTTCTTAATACCTGTATAAATAGACTAAAGGTATGGGAGATACTCTTTTCTGAATAACATAGCAAGGGACGTTTTGCTGTTGAATCTATATTAATCAGATATTGTGGGTTTTTATGAATAAATGACCACAGTCATTAAAATCTCTCATAACCCCATAACACAGTGCTAATGAAATCTTGTATGTGCTGCCCTCGGCTTTGTACAATGCAGGAAGTGAATACAGATATATTTTTTCTAACCAATTGATGTCTTTTCAGAATAAATGATAAAGATGATACGCATTGTTCACAATGAATATGCTGTAATTCACTTCAGTGGCTAAACAGATAATGTAAAGCTAAGAAAAGGCAATTGACTGCTGAAGAGATACAGGGTTGATGTTGAAAATATAAAAGGTAGCAAGGCATTTGAAGAAATGTAGGCTGATAAAAACAGTAAAAACAGATTGAAGTCTTGACTTGATTTGACTTATCTTCAGCAGTAGAAGCCAAGGTCATCTCTGTATCTCAGAAGATCTGGGGTTTAAAATAAGTTGTCTGAAGGGAACCCTCTTGAACATTATTCATCACTGGGAGTATTCCCTGGCAGGTCTCTCTATACTGAGTGGGATTCCCAGAGTATCTGCGAACAGAGTATTTTCACTTTGTCCTGCTGACAGCTTGAGCTTCTGTACTTCAGACTGCATTCCCTGTATTTTGCAAAGTATCTGATAGAGCTACATAAGGAAATGGCAGGATGAACTTTAAAATTCATGAGCTAGTACAAGGACAGAGAGAATTAATCAGCCTTGGGTTGAGTACAGAAGAAAGAAAACACTTGAAAATAGTAGTCAGAAGTTTAACACCTCTCCTCTGTGAGAAGATATTGTCTTAACAGAACTTGTAATGAACATTTAATGCACAGTGTGTCTTATACTGGTAGATGGGGAGTTCTGATTAATTCAACACAAGAAATGGCAAGAAAAGGGCACTCTCATAAAGGAGTTGTGACACAGGAACCAGGGAGAGTCAGTGTTAAGCAGGGACGACTCCAAAAGGAAATTCAGTGCTTCCAGCCACATCAATAATTGCTGTACTGGAGCTGTATGGCCACAGACGAGCAATCCCTTCTCTGCACTAGGAACAGACTGACGGCCGTGTCTGAGCAACTAGCAAAGCTGGAGCAGGTATTGCAGGTCACAGACACTGGACCGTTATTGCTGCTATGTGTTTTCAAGTATGCTGCAAAAAGCTGAGGAGCCCACCTGAGACTGCCTGTACAGCAGTGCAGAGGCCCTGCCTGGAATTGCTCACACTCTAAACAAGCAACCCCCAAAAAAATCAGAGTGGAAGCCAAAAGAGATTCCGGGAGGTGTAGTGACTTGTACAAGACCCCAAGGCAGGGCAGACAGAAGTAGCAGTGTCCCCTGCGAGCTGCCTGCAGGCTGCCCTGGCTTTCTGCAGAACCATCCCCCTGTTACCTTGCTCAGGAGAAGTAAGTCTTGGATATTGCATGTTGCAAAACAATAGTGGAGTTTTGGGTAAAGCATATGTCAAGGTTATCTGGACTACTTTGAAACCTATACATAGCAGTATGTCAGTGCCCAAGTCCTTGGAGAAACTCTTTTGAGTTTACCGGCACTGTATGTACATGCAAAATGGTTCTCCCCCACTGCTGATGACATGTATTGCTTTTGTTAAGTCCTGCTTCTTACCAGAAAACTCTTATCTATACCTAAAGCTTCTCTGATGACCATTTCTGTGCTTTTATCATCCTATAAAGTTGTAATTGTAAGTGGATTGTTTCTTCAGTTCTTTGTTCATACTGTTGTAGACAAAATAATGTAAGTACTCACTAGTGTTTCTTGCCTCTTATCTAAATATGCATCCTTTGGGTTTCAGATTCAAACTCAGATGATTTTGATCCTGCTTCCACTAAAAGCAAGTATGACTCCATGGATTTTGATAGTTTACTTAAAGAGGCACAGCGGAGCCTGCGCAGGTAACATGCATCACACCCGAGGAAAATGGAGGGATGGCGAATACCTCACGGACATCATGTCCTTCAATAATGGACAATTAAAAAGTCATACTTAGGGACTTCTCCTACTTTACACTCTCTGTTCAAAACCATGGTTTACATGAACACAGCTGCTCGACAAGTGGAGGGGCAGGATGGCTGTCCAGTAAGCACACGCGTATCCATGGGTGTCAGCTTTGCTTTCGCGGGTGATCGGTGGCGGGGGAGCCGGGCGTTCCTTGCGAGTTCAATGCAAATCACGAGACATGGCAGCAGTTCCACAGAGATACACATACAACGATGAACTGCAAAATCTGTACATATTGCATTTTAACAAAAAAAAGAACAAAACAAAAAAAAAAACCACAAAACCAAATTTGAGAACTATGGCTGCTGATGTCTGGGAATCAGACACTGCATTATTATTTTTTTGTTTAAACAAAGCTTCTTCTCGCAGCACAGTCATAAGATGACAATCCAGAAGCAACCACAGGTCCCAGAAGCCTACAATCTGTTTTAGCTTTGTTTTAAGATTTTTCTTTTCTTTGGGATTTTTTTTTTTGTGGGTTTTTTTTTAGCCCTTGCAGAAGAGAAAATGAAAGGTTCAAGCTTCCCTAACATTTTGAAGTTTCATCTTTTAATTCTGACACCCATGTAAATGTCTACAACGTTGATCTTCCACAGAAAAAATTTCAAAGCCTTGTTAATGGTCAAATGTGCAGCTTGTTCAGCGATCTATTCTAATGAGCGGACGTGGTGTTACATTATTAATGAGAGTTGGATATAACTATCTGGGTGTGTGCACAGATAGTTTATTTGCTACATTCTCTAAAGTAGTTGAGTATTTAAAAATGTTAAATGGAGTATTTTTATTTATGTACATACTGTATGACGTTCTTTTTTGTTACAGCTATGCACTGTAAATGCAGCCTTCTTTTCAAAAACTGCTGAATTTTTCTTAATCAAGAATACTCAAATGTAATTATATGAGGTGAAACAATTATTGTACACTAACATATGTAGAAAGCTGAAGTTACGCTTATATATATTTGATTGTAAAAAAAAAAGAGAGAAAAGCGTGTGGGTGAGGGTGTGCATGTGTATATGTGTGTGCGCGTGTGTCTGAGTGCAGAAATGCTTTACACACATTCATCCCTTCTTTGGTGAGCTTATATAAGAATTTTGTCAAGAATTATCCTAGCCCAAAAGGTATTAACCACTTCTGCAGTATTTTTCCACATTTTTCTCATTGCTTGATTTTCTTTTGCAGTTTTATACACTGAATTTGTTAGGGGAATGAAATTTTCTCATCTAAATTTTTCTAGGAGATACCATAATTTTATGTAAAGTCTCTCAAATGGGTAATCATTAAGAAATGTTTTTATTTTATGTATCAACAGTAGTTTTGGAACTAGAGGTCAAAAATCTTTTTAAAATGCTATTTTGTTTTAATTTTTGTGATTTTAATTTGATAAAAATATGCTGAGGTACTAAGTACAGTATGATTTTTACAGTAATTCTGTGTCTAAACACTGTTCTTGAAGCCAGTAATCTTTTCATTGGCAGAGTTTAACGATGGTATTTATCTATATTTTTTACAGTTATGCATCCTGTATAAATACCAATCCTTCATTCCTTTGTTTACTAAAGAGACATATTTATCAGTTACAATTATCCTATTTATTATAAATTATGAGATGACTAAAATAATAAAAAGGCCAGTGGAAATTTTATACCTAGGATGCATGACGGTTGTCAGTTTGGAGTAAGTGCTTCGTTTGGATATTCAGCTTTTGCAGAAGCATTGGGTTGTTTGGGTTTTTTTCTTTTTTTACTATGCACTAGCATGGCCTCAGATGTGCCCATGACATTGTTGCTGATGACATTGCTTCTGCTAAATTAAATAGAAACGTCAGGAAAGAAAAAAACCACAAGAGTAAACTACTGCTATTCTGAGCATCAGAATTTCATCTGAACTCAGAGTCTCTAGACTGAATCAGCAAAGTTTGGAATTTGCTTGTGAATGTATAGATTTGGTATTCTATTACTGTTTGGCATTCATGACTCCTTTTAAAGGTATGGCACACCTAACTATTTAATCTCCTTTCCTGCTCCCAATCTTAGAAAACTGATTCTACCCCCATGCCAGTGCAGTTGATTTTGATGGCTGCATTCATTTTATCACCAGCATATTGTGTTCTGAGAGATTCCACTGTCTGTCCTGTCGGATGCTTGCTTGATTTTTTGGCTTCTTATTTCTCAGTAGATCGATAGCAATAAAAAAAAAAAAAAAAAAAAAACGGAAAAAAACATCAAAAAGAACTTTTTCGGAGGTTCTGTGTTACAACTGTAACATTCTTTAATCTGCATAATTCTTGTTGTTGCTCTGTAGGTTAAAAATGCAGGTATTTTAACTTTGTGTGAATGCCAAACTAAAAGTTTACAATTTTCCTTTCTGGATTTTGAGTATCTTCTGTTGTAAAGAAAAATATTAAAAGCAATAAATTATTTTTAAGAAATCAATATTTAGTATATCATATTATGTGTTCAAGGACCAGATGCATTGCCTATTTTGCCTTTAAATTTCTGTGATTAAATTTTAAATACATTCTCTTTTGCCCTAGATTGCTGACATGAATAAATTGGTGTGGGGCTTGGGGGGGGTGGGGGGAATTATTTATTTTTTACCAAGCAGGCATAATGACAAGAGTAATTTTTTTTTTTTTTCACTGGCCTGGCAAACATTCTCATCTTGACGATGGCTTTCCTCTGTGGATTTACAAATTACATATGAAATTAATAGAACTAAGATTGCTGAATAAAGCTATTTGTATCCTTTGTAGACACTGTAGTAGATAACTCATCAAAATATAAACTCGATGTTTCCTTTTCTTCTTTTCTCCCCCAAGAACATTTCAAATTAGCACATGTACCGCATTGTCACCGGAGGCAAATTGCAGCATAGCTCTGTGTGTCTTTTAGATGAAGATTGTACTGTTGCTTTCATGCTGTGGTAAGTACCACATCCGCAATACAGGTAACAGAACTGGTACTTAGAAACTATGGTCTTTCCTAGAGCTGTAACAAAGTAATTCCTATAGGACATAAAATGATCCAAATCCAAACAGAGGGAGCCTAAAATTGAAGAAAAATACCTGTGCTAAACTACTCTGAAAAGCAGTTGGGCTGCTATCACCATAAGCAGCACTGAGAGGAAAGTTTGTGCCTCTGGGGTATAATACTTGGGTCAGATGAAAAAAAAAAAAACAAAACAAAACCAAAAACCAACCACACCTTCTCATCCCTTTAGATGTAAGCTTACAGTAGGTAATGATTATGTGTCCTTTTTGATGGCTGTAATGAGAACTTCAATCACTGTAGCATAAGATCTGATCTATAAATGACCTAGAATAGCCATGTAATATAATGTGATGACTCTAAATTTGTACCTATGTGACAGACATTTTCAATAATGTGAACCACTGACCTGATGGAACTACTGTAAGATTTGTACAGTAGGTGAACATGTAAAGCTATTGGTTGGACTATGCTGAACAGGGAAAGGTAGATATTAGTTAAGCCCAAGCTGGGCTATTTTCCACCTGCCAATTCTACATGTACTTTTGTGGTTTAATTCATTGTATGAAAATTCCTGTGATTTATTTTTTTTTAATGTGCAGTACACATCAGCCTCACTGAGCAAATAAAGGGAAACGAATGTTTCAAATCCATTTCTGTTTCTCTTTTTTATCACAAGTGACAGGTTTCCCCCCGCCCGCCACTGGTCGTGTACTGGGTTTTTTTGGTATTATTCTTTCTAATGGTTGTAATCGATTTCAGATAGTCCAGAGCACACATGCGTTACTGCACTCTGGGCAGGGGGCAGAACCACTGGTTGTAATATATTTAATGGTAGAAAGGTACTATCTGCCTTTCTGCCACGAGTACCCAAGGCTGTTGAAGGGCCAACATAAACCTTGTAGGAAAACTTTTGAAAAATGCTCAGTGGAGTTTTAAGAGTTGCTGGCTTGAGTTAGGAGGGCGTGGGGAATGTAAGGGCTTTTATACGTGGCCATGCTTGGATCCAAGTTGTGCATGTACTAGGGACTGACAAATCCCAAATGGCTTGTGTCTTCCATCCAGAGACGATAAATACCTGTACTATGAAAAAGCAGCATTATGAGAGTCCTTCACCGGCCTCTCTGTCTCAGCAGACAGGCTGGGAAGATCAGACAGGTAGGTGGCTGGACCAGCATGGGTTTTCTGAATCTTTCCTGGACAGTACAGGGTGCAGCATGGTGGGCTTCCACACCGCCTTTGCCACTGGGCAGGCGACAGGTAGGCGAAGGGCTGGCAAAGGTTATACATAGCCCTCTCCTTCACATGCATATAAAAAAGGGAAGGGATTGCTTTTCTTTGGTTTGCCCAGGGTTTGTTCACAGGTAGCCAGCATACAGCTCTACACCTGTCCTGATGCATCAACAGCCTTCTCTGGGGGTTAACAGCACAAGGCTGTGTGACTTGAGTCTTCTAGTCTTGATGTGTGACTCAGAAGGTACTCGAGGCATGATGCGAGGAGCAGCGTAGGACAGCCTAGGCAGCTGATGGGCAGCCTGTTTGTGGTCTTTGGATAGAGAGAACTACTGAATTCACTTGAAAAAATTGCCTTTCTCAAGACGACTAGCCTCCAATTCATCTCTGGTCCTAACATTGCTATTTATTTTATACTCTATAATGATATTTTTTAAACTTGCAAAAATGTTTAGCTCTTGCATTTCTACCAGCCACTAATCCAAACTGTTGTGCTTGGCGCTTGCAGTGGTGGTAAAGCAAAGTTCTTGGCTGCATGGGATTTGCATTGTTAATTCACTGTTCCTGATCAAATTAATGCTCAAAAGGTAGTAGCCAAATCCGTCCCTGGTTTACTTCATCAGTTGCTGCTTTTCCACAAGGCATAAGTTTAGCCCAATATTTCTCCAGTTACTACACTTTTTAATTTGATGGGTTTATTCGTTTCATATTTTTGCATAGCACTTTGATTCTTGCAAAAAAACACTCTCATTTGATGTCTAGGAAAGTATTGCTTTTTGACCCCCATCCCCTCTTTTTCTGTTATTAAGGTGTATTGCATAAAATAAGGATCTCATTTATTAAGAAATCATCCCTTCCACTGCCTGTTCTCCTGGGTTACCATTTTCCCCACAGTGAATGCTGCTAGCTGAGCACCTGAAATCAGATTCAGGCGCCTCAATGAGTGGCCTGATTTTCGGAAATGCTGAGCATCTTGTAGCTCCCATTGACTTCAATTAGACCTGCTGGCTCTCAGCACTTTTAAAATCAAGCCACATATTTAGAGCCCCAATTCAGCACAGCATTTACATTTGTGCTTAAGTCCATCCTGATTCAGCAAGGCACTTAAGCACGAGTGTTTTTAGATCCATTGAAGTCAAGTGCTCGGCTGCTTTGAATAAAAATAGACTCCTGGATTGGGGCCTAAGAATCCAAATACAGACACCGAGGCCTAATTTTAGGCTCATTTGGAAAACTTTGGCCTTGCCTGCCACCTTTAACCTTTAACGCTTACAGAAAACACAAAAACACCCGTCAGGTCATAAGGGGAAGAGGGGGAGGTTTAGAGAAGAGAAGTGGAAGCGATGGACAAAATTCTTCTTTGCAGAAGATGTTTTGAAAACTTTAATTCCAGTTCTTGCAAGATGCCTTGGCTCGTCAGTGTTATTCATGTTGCACTTCCAGAATCTTATTCAAGATTAATGTGCAGTTATTCTATTGTCCTTCACCGTTAATTAATAAACTGCTATAATGAACTTTAAGCAATGCCAGCTTTCTCTGATTTTCCATGAATCACACTCTCACCATTGATATTCCATGTTCACAAGCAAACTAAACTATAAATCAATTTTCTCTACTTTATCAAACAGCAGAAAGTAATAAAGAAGGTCACAAATAGTACAGTAGTTCCTTGGAGGTTTGTAACATCATAATTTAAAGCTCAGAAAGATTGAATCAAAAGTTGAATTAATCCCTAAGGGAAAAGATTCTATATAGATTCTATTGATAGACATAGGGCAGCCTGTCTTCATTGGGAGCTGGTATATTTGTTAATACTTCGGGGCAAAGGAGACTAGTCTTCTCTGCAAAGAAGAAAATGAAATCCTCCACGAGAGGAAGTGAATATATCCTCTGCGCTTCCCGTTGCTGTGCTCTCCTTGCACCACTCTGCTGGAAAAAAAGAGAAAGCCAACTCATCTTTTGCTACACAATGTGCTCTGCTGAATGGCTGGTGTCTGTGCAATGCAATTAGGGAAACTGCAGCTGGATGGAATACATACATAAACTGTAAATGTTGCACTTGATCGGTGTTCATTCCTCAACTCATGCTTTTTTAGTGCAACGACCTTAACCCAAAATCTTAGCAGGCTATGAATCCAAAGCAAAATGAAAGGTTGCTTTTTTTCAGTGACAAATTTTGGTGAAGTTACAAATATTTATTCTGCAGCTGGAAACATATTCCTCAAAACATGTTTAGCTTTTGAGGTCCCTTTGAATTACTGCAGCTTCCTTTCAACACACCTCCGAAATCGTAGTTTTACAAAGGCATTTCTGATTCTCTTTTATAAAAAAATCTATAACCTTAACGATGTGACTGGACCTGACTTCCATTCAAATGGAATGAATGGGGGGAGGGGGGGAACAACCTCCCATACCAAGGAAAACAATTAAAAATAAAATTCACTAATGGCCTCAGTTGGAAAAGTTAACACACACAGATGTGGTACACGGTGAGATCTGAGGTGAAATGTACCGGTTTGGAATGCATGCATGGTGAAGTACAAAATGATCGAAGGGTTTGCGCTTGCATACTGACTATTTTCTTATGGTATTTGCTAGGAGAGAGGAACTGAGCTGCTCTGTGATGAAGGCAGCTGAACAGAAAACAGGTACAATTCCAGCCTCTCCAGAATCGGTGACTAAACTCCAGCCCTCGTCAGCCTTTTGCATTAACCCTGGCTTGTGTAAATAGTGGACAGTGATCGAATGTAAATAATCTCATTTGCCTTATTTGCATCATGATAGTCAGCCAGATGTAGTGTAAATGAAAGCCAAAGCTAAGTATGCAGAAAACTGTGTCCTGAAGACCCCACTATGTAAATTACTTTTAGGACTCTTAATCGAATAAAATACTTGCTACAATTTATTTTTGACAATGTGCATTCCATTCTCTATCAAATTAGTGCTTGATAAAGTAGTAGAATTATCACAGCCATAAAGTTACTGTGCTATACCTTCAAGGCAAGGCATTCGAGAGATCTTCTTGTTGTCCTCGGATTATTGACTTTGGCATTATGAGAAACGCACATCGGTGCCTTAGACTAATTCTTTCCTACCGCACTTGCGACTCGGGCCTATGCTTACTCATGCAATGTGTTGGCAGTAAATTTATTTTTAAAAAAAGTAATCAGCCACACACTTGAAAACTAAGAGAGTGCTTTCTTTTTAACTATTTATTGGAACAATACCACAGCTAGCTGTTTTCTATTGCATGAATAATGTATTGTCGTAGCTAGGCATGCCCTGGGTTATACACTCCTGCCAGCAAGTAGTGGAGTGGTGAGTGCTGTTGCTGAATAATGATTAATTACTCGCCCTTCTGAAGGAGCCTGGTTTTGTAAACTGGTCACACAGCGCGTTACGTGGATTGTGTCTGCTACACAAAAGGTTACTTGCAATCACATAATGAGACATAATGATGCACATCACAATTCTTTGGTACAAATCTGCACACAATGGAGTTCAGATAGAAACCCATTTACGTATTCTGTTTGTCAGAGGGTAAAAACTTCCCTGCAGTGCTGCAGTGCTGCCATTGCTCCTTCTGCAATGCTGACATTTTGGGTGAAAACAGTGTGACGGCTTCCTCAGGAACCTCCAGCCACGGCTTCACAGAATTGCACTGTGACAGCCTGCTGGCAAACCCTGGGTGGGACTCGGCTCCCGCCACGGGACAGCTGCGTGAGTGGGATGCTTTGCTGTTGCCTGTCCAAACTCTTGGTGAGAATCTGGGATGCAGTTCCTCGCTGCAAGGTGAGCGGTTCACTTGCAGTATGGGCTGAGCATACCTGCAGGTGCTCTATACTTTCTGGCCAGGAAGGGTGAGCAGGGAATCCAGGTTTTGCAATGTATTGTACTTTGTTGTGTGGTCAAAGGAAGAAGGGCATTCGGTACTGTTCTAAACCCTGGAGCCAGAGCTTTTCTGAACCCTAGGGGGAAAAAAGATCTAGTTGTTCTTGGCTCCTGCTCTCTGGAAAACAAGTTCTTGGCCAGGGCAGTCCCAGGGCTGCTGGGACCACTGCTGGCAGCACCAACGGCGGAGCAGTGACGTGTAGTCCTGCCTGGTCTCAGCAGGAGGCATTTGATGGTCCAGGCAGGATCTGTGCACTGCTTTGAAGTTGCTTGTGTGCCACTAAGGCCCTGTTGGTCAAGCTTGTCAACCAAGTTGCAGAAGTTTGAGTTGCTTGGGATGTATTGTGGGACTTGGTAGGCGGTGTGCATTCTCATGCTCTGGAAAGGATGGGGAGGCCTGAATTTGCATCTCTGTCCTACAACAGCATGGCAAAGCTAGCTGCAGCAGCACATACCGTCTTCTTTCCATGTGCAGTGACCTGGATCGCCCAGCAGCCCCACAAAAGCACTGTCCTGGTCTGGTCAGGTAGGATGGTTTGGACACATTTGCATAGGTGAGGACGTGTGTGGTTTGAGAGCCACACTTTGGACACTCTTGCGCTGCTGTTGTGTGTCTCAGTGTTCAGGAACTTCTTGACATCTTTCAAACTGCTCATTTTGTCAAATGTCTCAAACAGGACAAAATGTTATGGTGTGGTTTATATATCAGCATGACTGTGGTAGAAGATTAGGTACCCTATGAAACTTCTTGTTTTCCACAAGGTGGACTTAAGTGGTATGAGTTTCTACTGCATATGCGTGGCAATGAACAAACTGCCTTCCATGGCTAGATCATTAGCAGTCTCTAATGCAAATACGTACTTACCTCGAGCTAGAGAAGGTTGTTGGGGGCAAAAGCAGCAAATGGCACCGTGCGACGGCCAATGCGGCAGATATTTCTACTGACATTTCGCAGACCCTTCAGCTTTGCCCCGCTAGCAATGTCACAGCCACAGCCACTGCTTCGCCCTCCCGTACATGACAGCTATGCAAACCACGACAGAGAGCTATGTGCCTTTTCAGTGAGCGCAAGGCAGCCGTGAGACACTTCGTGGGGTGCCAGGGGCCTGGTGGGGTGCACCGGCCCCCGGGTGGGAGGGTGGCCATAGCTCTGCATGTAACAGCTGCCGGACACCAGCTCAACAGCTGGCATAATTCTGCGGCTAACAAATATAATTTTTCTTCTGCAAATAGTTCCTTGAGCAGTAGATCATGCACGGGCTGATTTACTGCAGCACTCTCCTGTGCAGGCTCTCTGATTTGTAATGATCTCCCCAAGGCGGGTCTGCAGCCTTTCGCTCCGCAGCGGCGGCGGTGGGGACTGTCTCTGCCTCCACCTCTCCCCCGGTTCCATGAAATAACGCGGTATGCCAGATGGCAGTACGCTGACGGCTTCCACCGCGCTACCAGATTTCGCTGAAATGGACCAGCATGGTCAGAAGTTACTGGGGACTGGGAGCCAGGAGGAAACAACGCAGGCAGGAGGAGCGTGCAGGCAGCGGGAGCGTGGTGGAAACAACACGGGCAGGAGGCAGAAGTGCCTGAGTCTCATCCCCTCAGGAAATGAGGGGAAAAAGACCCCAGAGGAATCCTCCACTTGGATGGCTCAATAGTATTGGTACTATTTCCTAGCTACCCAGGCACCCATCTAATAAGGTGAAGCTAGTAAGTTTCAGATTCGGACCTTTGCGTATTTACAGCTGGGCAACCGTAGTGAGATTTTTGTGGGAACCTTAATGAGAGTGGACAGGGAATGGACTTGAAGCATCGAGCATGAAGCCTCATAGCTCTGAAGCTGCTTATCAGACATAGATCACAATCCCACCAGCTCTTGCTTGTGCTGTTACTAAGCTGCTGACATTGTATGAAAGCTGATGTATAATTGAAAAACCTATGTATTCATTTAACAATGGAAAAGGCGTAGCAATAATACGACTGCTCCGTAGCGAGCCTCCTAGGATGCCCCTTCCTAGCAGAAGAAGCTTTGCAGGTAGCTATTTATGCTTTTACTCCAAATCTCATGGCACTGGCCTTGCTCTACAATGTTGGGTCTGATGAGATCGGATGAGGTTAAGCTGCCACGAATAGCTGCTGACTGGCAGTTTATTCCCTCACTTGCTCAACAATGCCAGACCCACTATATGTCTGGGAGGCAAAGAATACAGTTAGGCTAGACAAATGGAATAGGAACCAACAACAAAGTGAATCCTGTGCTGTCATATACATTTTTTATTCACATTGCACATAAATCTCGTCTAAGCTCATGGGAGAACTTTAGCATCCCCTTAAACTCCCATTTATTCTCCATCCTTCTCATTCTTTGCACTATTAAGAAACAGATTTATTTTCTGAAAACTACTCTTAATCATTGTGCAAATAGCAATGGAACATTTATACTCAAAGTAATAAATAGATGATTCGCATCTTAATATGAGACTGGAGATTATTCTGACTTGTTTGTGTTTATTGCATCTAACACACAGATGCTATTTTCACTCTCTAATAGACATGTTAATTATGGGGTTTCGTTATTCTTATTTAGATTTAGGGTTGGTTTTTTCTGTGCCGCAGTGTGCATGGGACAGTTCTACAAGACATGAAATGGAGATGTTCAGCACTCCAAAATGCTAAAGACAGAGAAAAAGAAAATTAGGTTTAACTGGACAGGGCAATAATCTGAAGATCTGTGAAAAATGCAGAGTAATAGAGAGCATGGAAATTCATTTGCTGTTATTCTAGTTAGTGGTAAATCTCTAGAAGAATCAGTCTTAGGTTTCGATGATAACGAAAACATAGTAACGTGGGGGTACGGTCAGCTCCAGAGTTTATGTCCTTTGCTACAGAACTAATGTCAATTCAAGTACCTCTGAATATGGGAAAGTGGGTTGTCAAGTCCTGTTAGAGTGGCTTTTCTTGGATGAATAGGAAATGTTTTCTCTTTCTCCTGGTTATGTCTGCCTTTATTACTTTATACTGCCAAGGGCAGTATCTAGCCCTTGGAAGTATTTGTTTCTTGTGTTCAGAGAGAAACATTACGCAGTATTTTCACTGCTCCATTTTGCTCGCACAGGTTCAGGTAATGCCAAGGAAACTATTCCTTTGGTCAAACTGGAAGTCATATGGATCTTTGGTTCCTTTACCAGGGCTGTAAGACTTAACATTTAACCTTTTAAGGTATGTTTAGTCTTCAGTAACTTGCTGGCAGGCTACCTGCTATCCTTCAGCCAGCAAATGCACACACCTGCATATATATGTTTATATGTGTGTGTATATGCATATATACATATCAACACCCCGATACATAAAACGTGTATGTTCATGTAGACTCCTCATCTCGGATTTCTCACTGAGAAACTCATCTGTTACAATTAAAATATAAACTCCAATAATAGTTTCCTCTCCAAACAAGACTGTAGGCTATATCTACATCCTTATGTTGCGGAAGAGTTCCCGCAGGCCAGCAGGAAGCTCTGATTCCACTTGCACCCCGGCTGACATTATTGCAACAAGCCTTCCTGCCTGGGTCACCGCCATGCATGGAGTCAAAGGGAGTGAGTGCCTTCTGCTCTGTGGTCATTACAGCTCACCGGTATTCACAGCACTGTTGGTAATCTGGTCAGGAGATATGCAGCACCTGCTTAACTCATGGTAATTTGAGCATTTGTAATCATCCGCCTCAAACCTGTGTTCTGTATCTTTGCAGTCATAGTAACTGAATTCAGGGCTGCCTAAAGAAGTTCCTTAGGCTATATAGGCTTCAATAGTTCCTTAGGCTGTTATTTAGAAACAGATTTGTGTGCTCTATAAGCTGTTGGTAACGAGCAGACTCAGACCCTCTGAGTTTAACCCAATAAGACGGCAAACAGTTAAAAGATGGAAAGCAGCAGTACCTGGTTTTTGCTTACTCTGAACTAGCATCTAATGAAATTGCTCTGCAGGTACCCTGTGTCCCCAAGACTGTAGGGTGCAACGGGCTTCCATGCCACTTTGGCTCCTTCCTGGGAGTGGAAACCAGCCTGGGGATCCAAAGAGTCCCAGGCTTGGCACCATGCACGTACAATCAGGGTCCACTTCAACTTGAAGGAAGTTGTCATTTCCTTAAACCTGGAATAGTGTATCAGCCAGCCCAATATATGTGAACTGGTAATAGATACTTTTAGCTAATAAACTCCTATAAACCTGTTTCTCCATTTATGCAGGACCATATCTGGCAACTGAACAGGGGCTTGATTTTTTGCCCCCCTGTTTCCATATGTTTGTGCTATGAGTAAATTCAAAGCTGGCTGCAGTATTTTAAATGTCATTTTCAATCCCTGGTCATAAACCAGGAAACAGTCTCCTTCACCACATTCAGTTCACAGTGATGGCACTGTGAGGATTTGTTCCAGCTCCTATATTTAAGAATGCATGTATTTATTTATTTTTATTACAGCATACTTTGGTACTTTTCAATAGCATTTGTAAACTGAAATAGCTAATGTTAGATGGAACAACACCAGGTGGCTTCTCAGCACAGCCTTCCCAGATCACCTCAAATTGCTACAGCTTTGCAGAAAATGATGGGAGCATGTTGGCTTCTGCAGGAGTGCCCAGGACACCCACACCAACAGTTACTCTGAAGCCTGAGTTTGTCCTGTGTCGCCTACAGGCTCAGCATTCAAAAATCCCACTGTATTTTTGAGCGTTGCTGCCATTGCTCTTCAAGGGTAAGTAGCAAATGTCATTTCTTTTGATTATATCTGATTTTGTATTTACAACATGTGGCACTATCTTATTTGTTTAATAAGACCTCTCTACTCCCATTTAAGAAATCTTTCTACTCAGATCTGTAAAGGGAAATAATTGCTTAGTTCTACTGAATGTCTATTATTAAGGGAAAAAGTATTTAAAGATTTGAAGATACCCCTGCTGCACCCTTCAATGGCTTTACTATCTCTTCCTTGTGTTTTTATCACTTCAGCATTGCACTAGCCTTCCTTTAGCTTTTGATGAAATCACATCCTTGATGAAATCACTGGAAACCCAGGCTCTGGGAAAGTGCTTTATCTGAGATCCCAAAGACAAGTTTGTTCCAAAGATGTTCATGCTTTACAGTCTTCATATTTAGACCTCTCCGGTGATACTGCAAAGTCTTTGCAAATGCTCATATTGTCTCTCCAGGCTTTGGGTTACTTTGCTAGAGAGATGTTCCTTTGTTAATTAAGTGCTCTTTGAGGATAAAATGTTCATCAGAAGTCTACAGAGTTACAATATCATCATTTTTGTCATATTACTGTGAAAAGACATAATTATTTTTTTTTTAACCTATTTTCCTGGGGCGTATGTAAGAAAGGGCTTCTCCTGCCTCCTTGTTGAACTTTGTAACAATCATAACAGGGCAGAGCAGAGCCTCCAGCCAGCCCATTCAGCTGAATATCTGAAATTAAAAGCCTCTTGTGGATTAATTTTTGGCATCCTTTTGCAGTCATACATTGTTTTATTTTCCCTCTCTTTGTTCTTCTTATTATGTGGTGCTCCCTTCCGACAATATGTAGATACAATGCAGATATACAAATATAGGCAATTAACACAGTAATTAAAAATAAAAATACTGGTGTCTAGTGGTATATACTACTGTTATATATATATGCATATGTATATATAAACACTTGCATATGTGTGCATATGTGTGTATATATCTGTACACTGAAAATATTCCCAGCTTGAACAGGGAGAACAAATTCTGGAAGGAGCTGCATAATATCTTTCACAGGAACAACCCCAGCTGACCCTTGAGGATGGTGTGATAGATACGAATTGCTACTGGCATTATGCTATTGGAGAAACAGGGGTGCTTTGCCAAAAAATGAATCCATTTAGTCATAAACACTACAGCTAAGTTGATTCAGGGTTTATCTAAAAAAGCCCAGCAGGTTTGGTGTAAAATGAAAAGCAGAATGTTAATTTGGATGGCAATTGTTTTTCAATAATGCTAATTTGCACTAAACATCCTGATTTACATAAGCAAACAAAGGCCAAATATTAGGCCAAGGAGCACAATCAAAACTTGGGTTCAGTTATGGGGGAAAACAAGCTGCTGGAAACACAATCCACTACAACCAGCTTTTTCAGTTTTTGCCAGCTTTCAGTCCCTTAGCATTTTGCAGTGGAGGTGTGGACACCTCTGTTGTTAAACTTAACACAGTGCTTACCTTCCCTAATTGTCCTTCATGGATCCGTTGAAAGTAACCTGAGAGGTTCCTGGACCACTGCCTGGTGGTCCCTGCAATGCTCCCTCTGCTCGTTTCTCCATCACCGGCTCCTTAGTTCTGCTGTTTCCCGTGTGACAACCATCTCCACCTTTGGGATCATAAGAGCTTCTTATTCATCCTGGTGTAGGCCTAGATCTGCCTACAGGCACTTTACTGCTCTCGTCTAATACCCGTCTTTTGACCTGTCTTGTAACACAGCCCCTGATGGAGCAGGTGGGGTTATTTCTCCTGAAGAACGGGCAGATTTCACAGTCTGGTCCAGCTTAGGTCACAGCTCCTGGATCAGAGCCATGGATTTGTTTTATGCCTTAAGCCAGGAACTGAACCGATACCACCAATGGGTTAAAATCTCCACTGTGAGCTTGTGGATTTGGGTATATCAATGCTGACAGTTACACAAAGGTCTCCCCAGGAGAAGCCCCCACTGCTGCTGATGGACCCGTAGGGCTCTGCTCCTCCCCAGCCCCGCAGCCCCACTTACCACAGGCATTGCTCCTCTCAGTCTCATGGTCAAAAAAGACGCCTAGAGGCAACCCATCCACTGATTTCCTGAACACGCCTCTTCCCAGTGAAAAAATTGGAAACTTTCACTTAAAAAGAGACCTTTTTTCCTCCGTTGTTTTTGAGTGCCTGGTGTGGGAAAACTGGAAAGCTGGAGGAGGCAAACCGAAAACCAGCTATTATGTCAATAGTACATTTTTCTTAAATGAATGAAAAGTGAAATAATGTTTAAAGCAATATTCAAAATTACGTTACTGCCATTTCAGTTAAGTTCATCAAAATGCAACCTACAGTTAATACCTATTCACAATGAAGTTGCTTAATTCAAGAAATTGAATTAAGCAGATTTAATTCCCATGTAACAAATGTATTGGCCTTGGCAGTGAATAGACGATATGTATGATGTTATCCTGATTTTTCCAAGCTTATTTTCTAGAAATCTGAGTATACCTTGTATCATTTATTATTATATATTACATCTTTACAACATTACGTCATTTTCATCTATTAACGTGCTATCTGCAAGCCTCAGGTATGCAGAACTTTCGATTATAGTAACAGTATTTGTTCCTTTTTTATCAAAATGTTCTTGCTCATTTGAAGGAACGAATGGCAATAAACTTCTATGGTGTATAGCCTGTACACTGGCTGTGTTCCACCTGGCCTTAGCTGTACGAGAATTAGTCTTGTTGGGTACCTAGATTTGCCCCCAGTCTGTGGACTTGTGCCATTTCCCGACCCTCGTAGCCCACGCAGCTTGTATGGTGGTTAGGAGGGAATGGTTGCCATTTGAGGTGCTGATTTCTCTTCATTAACTATGTAGAAACACAGAGGCTGATTTAGAGACCTAAAATTTGGATGGATGAAATCGGATGTAATGGCATCTGCTCTTGGGGTGTACCACACCTCAGTCCCTGGCAGTAGGTGTGTTTGTCATTACCTGATATTAAGAACATAAGCTCATTTATTTCATAAACGTATGTATGTGTCCTCTATATGCCGAATAAATTGCACTCAGTAGCTTGCCCATTCTTAAAGAAGCAAAGGAAGTTTAGTTTCAATAAGCAGAGACCCAGTGAAGGCATTACTCTTTCTTCCCAAATTTCCTTTTCGGTATGTCAGAGAGGGATGACATGGCACCTTCCTTGTGCCTTTGGCATTCAGGAATGTGGGCACAGTCTCAGTGCTCTGAGCAAACTGCAGCTGGATTACTGCAGCAAAAAAGCTCGTGGCTGAAAGAGTTAAAAATACATAAATGCAGTCCCAAGTCCTCTCTTCAGCCCAGAATCCAACATAAGCCTTAGCTTTTTCATTGCACTGGGCTATGATGCAGATTTATGAGAGAAAGCTAAATAAAATTTAAAAATCTCACCAAAATCCCAGGCATTCCTTTGCAGTTATATAGAGGTGCGAAATTCCATGCAAATTTTTTTTCCTTATTCAACTGTGACAGAACAGAATTAATGTACATGATGATTTACTATCTCTGAAGAGACATGTCCTTTTTATTTTTAAACCTAAGCAAAAAAGGCTTCAAAGTGCAAATCCTTTAAAAAAATAGATTTCTGGCTCTAGCAAAATAAAAGTCAGACTTTCAAAAGAAAAGCAGGTGTTTCCCTAAATTAATTAGACAAACACTTCTTACCATTGTCACACGTTAACATCTTGTCAATCACACTTCTGTATTATTTTACCTTATCTTTGTACTTACCGCTCATATCAAGGTTTAAATATATATATCTCATATAAGAAACCATTAAGATTTTCTAATCTTGTTGTGCTCTACCGTTCTTGCTTATTGAACAGCAATAAAATTACCCAAAGGGAACTGGAGGTTATACTGGTAACTATGTCGGAGAAAAGCAGTTGCTGCGCAGCTCATTTCTTGCTCAGGCTACATGTCCTTTTCCCACTGGCAATCATACACTCCACTGTGACCCCAAAGACTGTTTGCTATTTCTTTTTCACACATGCCTATGCAGGAGCATGGATTCTCTAGAGTGGGCTTTAGTTTGCCTCTGGCTTTTTAGGCATTCTTTCAAAACCTGTTCTTGCAATAGTAACCAATTAAACTAGTTACTAAGAAAGAAGCATGTTTCAGCACTTAAGTTAATTGAACTGTTACAAACTAAATATGATTCCAAATTGTTTCTGTATTCCAAATCACTTCATGCATGCAGATAAAATGAAAAAATTACTAAATCGTTTTGAAATGTGCAAATCAGCCATGCAATACTGACATTTAGATCTGTGACCTGATCACAATGTAGTAAGTACCTTTGAAAACTTTGCGGATTTTAAAGCTGTCATATGAAACCCTTGAACCACTGCTTGATGTGATATTCAATAAGTGGAAGTCAGGCTGCAATCAAATCGTGGAACTGTCTGCATCAGGGTTTTACTACCAATTTACCCAGAAAATAATCTTTCCCTGATTCATTTCACGGGCCAAGTAAGAAAGGAGGAATGACTTAATGTATAAAACACTATGCTTTATTCTTTGGGACCTTGCTTTGAGTTCAATTTGTGGTCCTAACTAAAATGAGCAGCTCAATCCCCAATGAACAGTAGTCCATATCGTTGAACTACCACACACAATTAGGCACAATTGGCTGTCTCTGCTCAGGAGAAGTAGAAGACTGATTTAGCATGGAAACTAAATCACTGCTTTCAGCTGTAAAGTGGGGTGGCCCTTTCTGGGACTATGTGACAAAAAACCTCCAACCATATTGTTTCTTTATTTCAGCATTTCTTTAGTACAAGAAAAATAAGGGATAGGAAAAACCTCATTCTCTTATAATAAAAGCCAGATGGCAGCCCTAATTTGCAGCTATTCTCTTTTATTAAGAAGCTAGTAACTACCGTAACTGGCAGAGTGATGGTGAAAATACTGGTACAGGGAACAAATGGACGCTTCTAAAAAGAGAAAGGGAAAAAAAGATGATGAAGAAGAAAAGCAATGGTGTTGAAAGCTGGCAAAAGCTTTCCTCTCTGAATCCTGGAGCAGGAGAAACGCCTGCTGGGTAATATATCTATTTAGTTACATGTCATACATGACCACAGTATTGAAGGGTTTAGCTGTCCTGGGATTTAAACGTGTCACTACTGGGATAAGCTGCACTTGTACAAAACAGAGTAGTGTAAACTGTTTTGCCAGTGGTATGAGTGGTGAAGCCCTAGCAGAGAGGTGATTTGAGAATATCAAGGCTTGCACTGTAGCGCAGGGAGGAGAGGGCGATAGCTGGATGGGTTGCATGAGCAGCAGAGTGAGCTCAGCAAGGGGTGAAGAGAGCTGCAGAACCACTAAGCAGGGGATTATAGGGGAGCTGAAGGGAAGAAAGAGCCTACATCGGTGTGGTGTAAAGAGAGAATTAAATTAAGTCACTGGATCTATTTCACAATACACCAGCAGAGGATATTGGCTAGTCCCGTGGAATAGAGAGATTTAGCATCCTTACCTAGAGCCTTCCTAAAACGTAAGGGTCAGAATAAGTCTCTCCTATATTATTAGGTATAAACAGCCTCTATCATGTACTGGAAGACCATTAGTGTGGTGCTCCACTTTGAGAAACAGGTCGTGGTTGCTTGGCAGCGGGATGCACAGGCATGGCTGCACTGTTTTCAGTACCTGAGCTGGTGCAATTGGGGTTACCTCCCGAGCTCCAGCTGGTCGGGGCATCCCCACGTAGCACTTCACTGTGGCATACAGACAGGAGGCATAGCGGGTAGCAGAGAAAGCTATCAGCCTTTGCACTGCAAACTTTTGTTCAACTCTGTGTACTAACATTAGACCTCAGAGGAAATTCACAAGCTTTTATTTTTAACAGTGGGGTGGTTTTCTTTAGCTATTCTCAGGGATTCCATTAATTTTCATTATGAACTATACTTGCCTCTTTCATCTCAGGAAGAAAAGACTGCGACTGAAGGTACACGGCAGCTCTCCCTTTTTAGTTGCTGGAAATAAGTTAATGCAGTTAAAATACAGGGTACCATTCTCATTCCTTATTGATACCAACTATACTCTAACAATGAGTTTCAAAGTAACTGCTGATGTAAACTCTACCTGAAGCCTGTTTGATCTCAGATAAGCATCTTCATCCCATTCTTCATTTCAAGAAAAGAAAATCTTACTGCACAGCAACATATTCATCTGCTTTGGGTTCAGTTCAAGATAAGCAGTGCCTTGCAGAAAACCTAATTAATATCAATCACAAGGAAAACAGAAGTTGGAAGGAAATGTTCTTTCATTTCTTGATAAACAGATCACCTATGATACGTACGCAAATGGACATACCAATTCGCTTCATTATGGAAGTATCAGAAAAGAAACTGTCCCTGTAGGGCAGATTTTTTAAAGAACAAAGGGGTAGTTGCACTCTCACTTGGGTGTAAGTAAGAGTAACTTCAGTCTGTTGATACAAGAGTTGAACGGTGTAAGACAGAACAGAATTACATCCTGCAGTGGTGTGCTTAGCAGCATTTAAAAATGTTTTCTCCCAACCCTCATAATGATAATTATTAATGTTAGCTCCTAAAAACATTTTTTAAAGTTCCTATAATGCATTTCAGGCATTTCTTTTCTCCTTTCTCCTCCCTCCTGCCAAAAGGAAAGCCATGGCTTATGACCTAGGAGACCTTACAGGCTTAGAATAGAACCTTTAGGGATAAATATTCATATTTGGAAAAAATCTTGCCAAATCAGAGCAGCTAGCTTCTGTCACAAGTGCACTTCACATAACAGCATTTTAGCTGACCTTTGAGGAATTTTCCTGTTGACAAGCACACTTTCCCACCCAAGGATTTTAGTCTTGGGGCTGGCCATATAGCACTGGCTATACAGCTGCTTCCAAATGGTGTAGGACTTCCATTAGATCTGATGCACAAAATTTTCTTGCACAAAGCAGAGTTCTGCTCTAATCAGTGCTCTAGTTCATTTTGGGAAAAGGAAGGTTTGGAGGAAAGGTCACTAATCTTTAGAAAGGTCCCTGCCTTTGTCGTCAATCCACCTTTAAAGTCCTTGATGTTAACATTTCAAGTGACAGTATGGTATATACCAAGCTTGGGAGGAAATACAAGCATCAGATGGTTTAGTTTTATTAAGGCATTGACTCAGCAAAGAATTTATGTGTGTAAAATATCATTCCATTTGGCCCCAAGTGAGTATAAAAAAAGAAATATTCCGTTTTATTATTTCCTTCGAACTTCCCAGTACTTCCAGCTTTGTTCTGGCTTGCCCTCAACTGTCTTCATGTGATGCAACTTTTTTAGCTGCAACATTGCTAGGGTTTGCCTATCCAAAAACAACTACACAAAAAAAGGACTGAGCTGTTGATTTATTAAAAGTTTAAAGGAAAGATCCAAACCCTGGATCATTGGAATGGCTGGTACACAATAGCTGAGGAAGCCCCTCTTTCTCCCCTTTCTCACTCATTGATATCATGTATCTGTGCACATCCTTTAACGTACTTCAGTCGATGTCCTTTTACAGCCTCTCCTTTCCTCCATTTATTGATATATTGTGTTTGCCTTTGAGAGTGATTTCTTTTTGGCATCTTGTGGCATTACTGAGGAAGTTTCTGATGCAATGAGTCACTTTAAGGACACAGAAATCTGCCGCCCACGCTGAAAGGGCCAGCCCTTTCACTGCAAGACGAAAAAGAAGAAATAAAAAGGTTGGAAAACCTGCCTTTAACAGCTTTAAAGGAGATATAAACATGAAGAACAGAAAGCACTGGCTAAAGATGAAGCTTCAGACCTTGGACTAATTTCTTATTCAGCAGATAAACCATTACTGCACTGCTGTTTAGCCAGTGGTCCATAAGATGTTAGTGGTCCATACAAGTAATTCTTGTCAGTGCTTGTTGACAGATATCGTTAGTGGACTGCAAGACAGTCCTTAGATGTTTCTGAGAATCAATGCATGTATAACAGGGAAAAGCAAGGAAAAGAAAAAAAAGATTGAGGCACCACACTAGTTGTGTTCTCCTCATTTTTGTTTCATTTCTTAATGTTTATCTGTACTGGCACTAAGATATGACCTATCCAGTGTACCTTTAACTGCAGAGTCTGTCTAGCAGTCTAGTTGCATCAATGCCATCTTATTGCCAAAATACATCTTTCGTTTCTCTGTTTTCTTGAAACCCTGCACACAAATTTTCTGCTGAATCTTCCCTAGCTGAAAGATAGCTAGGCTATGTCTGTATGGTATGTCTGTAATAATAAACCTTAGCTACAGCATGGACCTACTTCACAGAATGCATCTGGGTATTGTATTAAGCTGTAAATAATATGGGAAGTATGCAGATAGATGGATTTATGTTGCTATTTTTCAAGTAACGGTGGCTTTGAGGCATAGTGCATGTATCTGTCAAAATAATACACAGAGCTCTGCAGTTAACTATTTACAAAGGATTAAAGTTTAGCTCCTAATAAGATCTTCTCTCTGATGCTTTTGCATTCTCTCTTTTGCTTTTGCTACCTAATACCATGAGAAAAGTCTGCACAAATTATGAAGAGAATGTAGGAATTCATGCAGATCTGAGATATTCTGTTCAAAGGTGGATATCTGGGATAGATAAAACAGTCCAGACAAAAGCATTTCTTGCACATTGTAAGAAGCAAAATAGAAGCAAGCCTTTATTGAAGTTCAGGAGTGATTTAGACACATTTCTTTTTTTGGTCAGGTTTCCGTGAGGCAAGAGAACCTTAAAGCTGTAATAGTACAGCTCACATGTCTCTCAGCACTTCAGATTAAACACTCTTGCCCTGCCAAAAAAACCATGAGCTATCTAAGTAGAAAAGTCTGTTTGAAGCTTTTGACTGCATAAAAGGTACAAGGAATTTGTGTGAAGCTTACAAGTAAATATTGCCTGTTTGCTATTTTTTTTATTTGCCTCTCCACCATTTTGAATGTTTCTTCTCCTCAGCCTCCTTTCGGCAGTGTATGATTAGTTGAACGAGGGAGAGCAGAGACTATGTGGCTACTCCTTTGCAGCTCTAAGTTAGTCGCGGTGTATGTTCTAATTGGGAACCATGTTAGCACAGGGGCTTACCTTTGGTAAGCAATATTGTCATTCTGCACATATCCACTAAATAACTGGGATTTGGGGCACAATAATGAGTTCGCTTTTAAAAAAAAATGGAAACAGAGAAATGGCATTTAAAATTAGAAAGATTACAGGGGCGTTTTTAAAATAAAGACTAAAAGAATGCTAAAATCTGTAGATCATAGGTTTCTGGATGATATGTCCTCTCAGCTGAAATCATACAGATGCTGCATCCTCAAAGACAGAATGTATCAGAAGCTGACAAAACTTAAAACAGCTAATAATGACAGGGTGATCAAATTAGTTCTTATTTAAACAAACCAGGAAAAGCTGCAATTAGAATAAGGACTGGTACTGCGTTACAGCTTCTAGAAGTCTATAAAAATAGGAGAACAGGAGTATCTGGCTTTAAACAAGGATTTGGCATTTCACGAACTTGGTGGAAGAATGATAATCAGTTAGAATCATAGAGTCATTTAGGTTGGAAAAGCCCTTTAAGATTGTCAGGTCCAACCACAAACCCAACACTGCCAAGTCCACCACTGAACCATGTCCCTAAGCACCATGTCTTTTAAATACCTCCAGGGATGGTGACTCAACCACCTCCCTGGGCAGCCTGTTCCAATGCTTGACCACCCTTTCAGTGAAGAAATATTTCCTAAAATCCAGTATAAGCCTCCCCTGGTGCAACTTGAAGCCGTTTCCTCTTGTCCCGTCGCTTGCTATCTGGGAGGAGAGACCGACCCCACCTGTCTGCACCCTCCTTCCAGGTAGCTGTACAGAGCAATAAGGTCTCCCCTGAGCCTCCTTTTCTCCAGGCTAAACAGCCCCAGTTCCCTCAGCTGCTCCTCATAAGACTTGTTCTCTAGGCTGTGTGATAGCAAAATTTGCAGGAAAGATAAAGCATTTCTTGGAGGGGAAGTAGTGGTGCAACATGTGACAGCATTCAGAGAGTTAAATTTTATGAATAATTTAAGAGTATCAACAGATAGTATGGACTCAGTACAGCCCATAATTCTGTACCTACATGGAGAAATGACAGCACTACCTGTTGACATCAGCCACCTGTTCAGGTTGGTTATAATACCTCATTGTGACAAACAGCATGATCAAAGAGGCCATTATGATAGGATACTTCGGTTGTAAATTAAGATGTAAATTAAGATGTCACAGACACAATATGATGCCAAGGTTAAGTTTTTTGATGTAATGAATGATTGTTTAATGGAGAGACAGCCAGGACTCCCAGAGGAGAAAAGCAGCTCTTTACTACCAGAAGAGCTGATTCAAAATTTTGCTATCAATAAGCCAGTGTAACAGTGCCTATGAGGTACGTATATTCAAAAACCTTGCTTGAACAACAAAATCCAACAGAAAGTGAATGTTTAAAAAATGAAAAGTTCATCTTTTTCTTATTTAGCCTTTTACTATTTTAACGACAAATGCAGCAGTAGGAACTCTTCTTGTTGCCCTCAGTATCCTTTGTAAGCATCAACTCCAGGTGAGCTTTGACTTTCCTAACACCATCCTTACATGCACACACCTTTCATATGTCTTTCCATAGACTGAGAAATAGAGAAATACAGAACAAGGAGAGTTCACAAGTGAATCTGTGGCAAAATGGGAAAATTTCTAGGGTCTATGAATCACGGCATATGCAAAAAAGGTCTAGAAATTGTCTTGTATTTGCTGGGGATGCTAAGCTACTCACTTTAAGGTAGACCAAAACAACAGCAGACTGTTGCCAAGGAATTCTACAAAGCCAAGCTACTGAGCAATAAAATGACAGATATTTTTGAAGTTTATCAATACAATTTGACATGTGTTTGGAAAAAAGATCTAGACGTTATGTTCATAATGTTAGCTCAATGTTCTGTACTAGTCAAGCAAATAAGATGAATGGCAGGAAGCACTAAGAAGAAGATAACAGCAGCAAACATCATTATATTGTTTAAACTATTGTGACCACAACTTCAATATTATATACGGTTCTCTCTCTTCAGTCTTGAAAAGTATATCATAGCATCAAAAAGGCTGGAAAGAAGAAGGATGATGAGAGAACTAGCTTCCGTATGAAAAATGACTAAAATGGACAAGAACACTTCAGCCTGGAAAAGACATAACCTGAGGGACGGATGTGATGGACATGAAGAAAACATAAATGGAAAGAGGAGGCAGATAGAAAATTATTATTTACTGACTATTATAATACAAGAAGTAAAGGACATAAAATCTAACTGTCTAGGATGTCTCAAACACAAAAAGAGGAGGAATTTCAGTATGCTGTGAACAGTTAAGCTGTGGACTTCATTGTCATAGGAGGCCAGGGTGGTAGGTGCCAAATTTTGCATGTGTTCAGAAAGTGACCTGACAAACTCATAGAAAGAAATCATCCAGAACTATGCCGTCTTTTCAGTTGTCCCAATCGGTCCATTGCAGCATAGAAGTGTCCTCTGCTGATTTTATAACCTGAAAGAGGCTGAATCAGGCACTAGGCTAAAGGAAGACGTGTTCCTGACAACCATTGGTCTGTCTGTCTTGAAATCAGCCCAGGAGTGACAAACATGTGGCTGGGGAGAAACAGAAATAAAAACCAGAGGAAAATTAGTTTTCAATTGCTCATTTAGAATTGCTAGTTTCAATCAATGACAATTTTAAGGCATTAAATACATTCCAGAGCAACTTGTCAAAAAACCCTGAACCCTGCAGTTGCTGACATTCTTAGAGGTTTTTAAATAAGATCAGGGTCAGTGATGGGAAATAAGCAGGAAGATGAATAGGATGTCAAAATTAAATTGAGTTCCAGAAGAGTTATCTTAAGTTCCCAGAAAAATAGAAACTCACGAAACTTTGTCTCAAACTAAACGGGAAACGCGTGTTTTAGCTCAGAAGGTAATGGGAAGGCTGATGACTGTCTTTAGAGGTATTAACAACCCATGCTATTTTAGCAGCTTGAAAAACACCTTCTTTGTCCTTTGAATTCTGGAACAGAGAAGGTTCTGCTTACTTTAAATCCTAATGATTTCTGCTGCACCAAGCTCTTTCATTTTTATATAGGAAACCCAGTTTAATTGTTTCAACCATCTGACTATCCATTAGAATCAGAGGATGTACTTCTTGTTAAAGTTTTAGAATTGTTGAATAAAATACCATTTTAACAACCCATATGTCAGTGTTTTTGTTTTGTTCTCTTTTGCTAAATGTTGTAGCACTTCATCTTCTGGAGTGTAAATACACTATTGGCCAGGCTGTCATTAATCATCATTTTGTCAATGAACAAAAATCCAGTGAGAGAAAACAATTGAATGCCTAGGACCGCAGAACAGCTAAGGTTTCTGAATGACCACGCTGATTAATAATGTTACTTTCATTTTGGAATTTGTCTATGCACCATTTATGAATTTTTCTCAGGTCTGTGGTCTTGTTATATTTTTATGCCATTGTTAAAGATACTCTTGTCTACCTACTCCTTGGACTCAAGGAGGCAGAATACAGGGTCTGAATAAGAGCATTAAAACTGTTACTAAAAACAGTTAGCTTTTCTCCAACCAAAACTGTGCAATGACTTCATCACAGGAAAACAAGTTTTCTCTAGTTGTCTGTGTATGAAAAAACAGAGTTTTAAGGACCAGAACCCCCATGAAGCAAACAAAAAGACGAAGGAATGTATAGAGGCAGGGCTAAGTAAAGCAAGGCTTGACAAGCAGGGAGTCACACAGGAACAGATTTCACACTGAAATTAAGGTCTGCCAAGTCTAACACGACCACTGGAGAAAGTGAAATAAAGAAAACGCAGCATTTCAGGGACTCACTCTGAGCTGTGTAATGCAGTCCAGCAGGAGGGACCTGGAACTCAAAAGGTCAGTAAGACCTTTGGGATGCCGAGGCAAAGGGTGGAGATGGAGATGTTGCATGGTTACATAAAACTGTACATCTCTTGGTCTGTGTGAAATAAACAAAGATCATGTAGTGAGTACTATTTGCTTCAAGTAGCTTGAAGATGTTAGACTAACAGTGAAATTGCTCTCAAGAATGAAGGTATAGGAAAGGATGTTTTAAAGCTTTTTTGGGAGCTCTCATTTGGAAGAGACTGTGTCTTATTTACAGGTAAGGCAAGAAACATAATCATAGAATCATCTATGAGCACAGAATCTATGATTCTATTCTATGATTCCTATTTACAGGTAAATCAAGGAACACATGATGTATTTAATAAGAGTATTGAAGGAGTTAGAAATGATGGCTGGAGGCAACCCCGGAACAAAGGAGAGCTTACAAGCCCGGAAACCCAACTTGTAGGTATATCACAGCAGCCTGGTGGAATCCAATGAAGTGACTGGATAAGCTTCATCAAAACCACTTGAGCTCATTTCTTAACCAAGTTCACAATATAAACGTTAGGTCTTTTGTGACTTCTGCCGTATTCCAACTACTGACTTAACTGCACTGTTGCTATCAGTACCTAGTAGATTGATTTTATAGTTACACTTATCTATATCAAATTAGTGCTGTTTTCTTCCCCAAAACTTGGGGTTGTCATTTAGGTTCTGCTCTTAGCTGAAAACCAGCATTTTATGTCTCTTTAATCTACAATACAGTCTCTTAACTAAATGTCATTTCACACCTTCTTGGTTCTCCAATAAGGTGTTCTTGCCTTACTACTCTCTAAAAAGCACTGTTGTAGGGACTTAGAGCATCATTAGTTTCTATGCTTAAACATGGGAAATGATATATAAGAACTAAGCTTTATTATTCTTAATGTTTTCATATGCTTGCAGGGAACTGGAAGTCCACAGGGGATAGAAATAAAAATGGAAATGTAGCAACATTTTACTAATATAGGAGTGGCTGTGAGAGAATGACTGTTATGCTCCTGAGCTCAGGGAATGCTCATTCAGAAAAAGACTGACTCACCTGGAATCAGAAACTAGAGAGCGCCTGCAGGTGTTAGCTGGACCTGTAGGAAAATGCTGGACTTCCTCGCTATGCCTTCTCATACCTCTGAAGTTGAATTTCAGGACATGAGACTGCCTACTTGATAACACAAAACATTAACTTGGATGTTATCAGGCTATGTGATGTGTGTGTGTGGCTCCTCATGCATCATGTCACCCAACGAGGGATTGGTGGTGGGGTACAACTGTCTGTGAGCGATGCACGATGGCAAGGGTGCATATTCATCCACCATCACGCTGGTCAGTGACTGCTGGTTTGTCAGGTTCAGGGGCAACTTACTATTCCTCCTTTTTCCCCTGGAATGGGCTGCTAGTCTTCTCCTCCAGACTGAATGCAATGACACAGTGACACCCATGTAGATTTATATATATGAAAAATACAAATCTGTTTAAAATATATATGTATATACACACAGAGAGAGACACACGAGTCTCTAAATCAGAGCTTCAGAGCTGTAGGCATCAAGCTGTTGTACTTTGTATTTACTCTGGACCTGACGGAAGAAAGTATTAAAATGACTGATAAGTTTTCTGTGTTAACGGTTCTTAAAGAAAAGTTAGATATTCTGGGTCGCTGTGCAGGAAGTTTATTTACTTCAGCAATTTAAAATCTAATGACTTTCATGGTTAATCCTGTTTCCTTTGCTGCTGCTTTATCTCTTTTGATAATGATGTAAGCTTGAATGTAAGTGTGAAGGACATAAATTTATACCTGGAAAATCACTGAAGTCCTCTATTTGATCATGCAGATCTGTCTCACAAAGACCTGAAACCTTGCGAGGGACTGTGCGCTACATTTATTCCAGTGACAACATCCATTTCTTTCGTGGTGCTCTCATTGAAAATGAAAATTGCCTGCTTCCTAGTCCTAGAAATACATAATTTTCTGTATATTTCTTCCCCCTACTTATTTCAATCCCTTCTTCTAATCTAGCTCAGCATTATAAGTATCAGCACTGGTGACAATTCAAGGAAGTGAATTTAGAGTGGTTCTCTTCAGTGAAGGCCTCACTCCTTTGGTATTGACATCAGAGGCAAAATACGACGATTTTGTTAGTACATAGAATCTGCTATATATAACTTAAGTCAGAATATAGAGAATGGGAATGGTCAAACTATCAGAAGAAACGTCTCAAGATACCTGAACACAAATGTAAAAGAAAGTCCCACAAGGAATAGAAAACTCTGGAGAAAACTGAAGTTCTTCATTGTACGTATGCGTATATTGATTTCTCAGGAGGTCTTCTCAGTGAAACACTGGTGGGGTGGAGGGTTTCCTCTGTATTTTGCTCCCTTTGCCTCATGATTGTCAAGGGCAGTTTGTGCTTCTTTCTTGGAATGAGATGTCCTCAGACGTAGCTGAGCCACGTGACACAGCCATGACTCATTTCTTGACTCAGCCGAGTTCAGAGAGAATGGTGGCGGAGGATACATAAAGCTAGGGCACAAAATAGATCACAATTTCAGTCAGGTTTTTTTCTTTCTAAATGAAGCGGGCAAAATTCTGAACCTCAGAGCAAAACTATGTTATGGTAGCAACTTGCCTAAACGCTGCAGAATCAAAATTTCTCTGTAAAGCTGTAAATTAAAGAAAAAAAGAATCATTTTTCACCCACTTAATAGCTTGTATGTAAATGAATAGAATTCCATTTTTTTTGTATTGTATTGCTTCTCTATTGAATTACGTCTTTGTCCCGTTTAAAAACCCCATCTTGTTCTGTCAATCTCTGAAGCAGCTATTCAGCAGCCAACCAACACAACAGAATTTCTCTATGCTGAATGTTCTTTTTCATTTTTGCATTGTATCCTAGTCTCTTATTATAATGGTGCTGCTAGCAGAACTATAGACAAGTGTGTGTCAATATTTCTATGCCAAACCCTGTTTTATTAGTAGATGTTTGCAACAAGACCATTCTAATTTGTATAATCAAGATGAAGCTAAATACAGTTATTCTCCATCCTGACACTAACTTCCTCAAAAAATATGCTTTATTTTCTCAAACGCTTTTAAAAGATGGACAATCAAAAGCTGAAAATGCAAAGCTTGCAAAACTCCATGTTGTTGGCTACTCATCCTCAGGTAGAAGGGGACAAGAAAGAACGTAAGAGACCATGTAGGCATTTAACTTGAGTATTTTGATACAAAACACTGGAGACCAGGGAACTCCTCGTCATGGCTGAAGGAATCTTTCGTCTTTGGAATGTTTAGTTTGACCTTGGTCAATAAAGTAAGAGACTATTGGTAGCCACAGATGTATTTTATCTTCCATTTAAATAATTTTGTATGCAATTTCTATTTTACATTGTACACCACTTTGGGTTTTGGTTTTTCTTCTTTTTTTTCTTTTTGCTCCTCAGAGAATGTAAATGACAGTTGTGTCTATGCCATGTCTATTTTCAGGAAAAGTGTTTGCTGCTGACCATGGCTATGAATGTGAAGGGAAAAGATAAGCTTGTAGAAAGTATGGCCTCATTTGCATACTATTTTTAGTAAAGATCAATTCTTTCATCTTTGTAATGACTTCACTTCTTGCACAAGGTGAACTAAAAATAGGATTTGCTTCTCCCTTGGTAATGTACGGCAATGAACTGTACTGCAGCTGTCCAGCTTTCAGATCTGCTGAGTTTTGAAGTCCCGAGCTTTTGACATTTGCAGACCTCACAGATTCTTTTAAAGTAATCCTGAAAGTTCAACCAGTGACCAAAAGATTGCTTGAAATCCACCTAATACCATGGTAGATTCTTATAGAACCAGGTGTTGCTTTCAATGCTGAAATTAATAGTTTAAGATAAATCATTAGTATGTTTTTAGCTTACAGTGATGCCTACGGATGTGAGCCTAACAGCCTGGTGCTACGAAAGAGCTTCCTCCTGTCCTCTCTTTGTCTCCTTTTCCCCCTGCTGTACCCATCTGCATTCATCCTGCCATCTTCCTTGCACTAGTTCGGATGGGGTCTGGCCTTTCCTGTGGGCTGATTTATGCACTAACTGAACAGGCTGATAACTACATTTCTGCTGATGTAGTTTTTTTCTTGAGCCAGTGAGCTGAGTCAGTTCAGACAAGCTGTGATGGTAAATGGTGGGCACACACAGCCAGGAGCGTTGAGACAGAAGGAGTGGGTGGGGGTGTTTAGGGAGGATCCCCCCTTTCTGTTGGTAGTGAATTGTGAGATTGCCTCACCCTGTTTCAATGAGCTGCACCCTGTGTCATCTGCAAAACAGCGAAAGTGTAGCTACTGCCATTTCCCCTACATACTGGGCCAGAATTGAGGTCCGGTGACCTTTCTGTAACGAGTATTTGAAATATTTTCTTGCTCAGCGTCGTTGTTCAAGTTCACAGCCTGCTTGTGAAAGTGGCTTGTTGGAACTGCCTCCCAGGGGAGTGCTGGGGCAGTCACATTAGCACCACGCCATGCAACCTGGGTGATACAGTTGGTGCTGCTCCTGGACCCACACAGCTTAGCATCACATGCTACCATCACTTGTAGGCGGCTTGTTAAAAAAACTCAAATGGCTGCTCAAATCCTTGAGCTGGAGGAGCACATTAGACCTGCCAGACTAAAGCTTCACCGTCTTTTTTTTTCAGTGGGCAGAAAAGGAGGGGGCTTACGCATGAAATTTCACCCCTGGATAAATGCACACCAGATGAAATTTGCATTTATTCATATTTTTTATCTGAATTTTGCACTAAAAATCCCCAAATGAATATGAATATCGGCCTCTGTTCACAGGCTTGCTCTTTATACTTTCCCATGGTAGTAAATTTGACTTCTACTAACGGCAGGTGAAACTGCTCTTCATGGAATAAGAGACTGCTTAAAATATTTAACTCTTTTCTTGATGGATTGGTGCAGCCATTTGTGAATGCATATGTTTGAAATTTCATTTACATTTTTAATTAATAACTCCATGTGATTTTTTACTATATACCATTGCTTTACCACAAACAAATAAAGACCTCACTTTGGTAGGCTGATGAGGATGAACCCTCCCAGTCTTACCCCATTCCCCTGATGATGCTAGTGACGCATTTCTGCACCTATTGTTATATGACTTAATTTTTTTGGCTGTGGATGTCTAGAAATGTACCTAACTTTCTGGATGACAATTTCCCAGAATTACAGTTCACATAAAGTTAGGAAACAACTTTAAAGCGTGAAAGCTTTCCTATTTCTGACTCTGTTTCTTTGGTTATGTCTTAAGAACCCATTTTTAGACATTAGTTCTGAAATACATGTCAGTGTTAGCCCATGAAGATGTATGTTCAGCAATATGAATACAATCTTCTCTTCCCTTTTTTGTTCCTTTTATTTCCAAGGGACAAACTCGGGGTTTATGCATGGGTTCCTGCAGGAAAACGTTGCTCTGTAGTAGTTTGTGATTTCTGCTGGTTCATTCCACCCAGAGCCCACCATTCTGTCTTTGAGTCCATATTGTGCAGTGAGGGTATCACGTTCTGTCCCTTCCTAAGGAGACTGATTAGAAGTGCAAAGCAAAGTACACAATGTGACTGAAGCTCCTGGTGGTTCATTATGTGCTTGGCCATGTAAAATGTTACCAAAATACCAAATGGAATCGGTAGCATATTTAATGTCCTACATTTTACACTTTTGTGTTTGTTTATTTTGTGTTTATCAATATTCCCAGTTGTGTCACACAACCTTTTTTAATGCTTGATGTCTCAGTAAATGTGATTTTCTTTCAAGGAATTATGGTCTTTTCTTTTATGTTAACATTCAGGGCTATATTGTATTAGATGTTCATTGCCGTTTGGCAATTCCAATCAATCAAGCACCGTCTCTCTATTCTTTCATTGTACTTTCTACCAGTGGAAAAGTTTTACTCATTGTTTTGGGTTGAAAAATTGAGAATATAAACACTGCAGAAACAGCTAATTGATTGACATGGTGGAATGCTCTGTAATAGAAGAGTTTTTCCCAGAAAAAAACTGTTAATCCTAAAATCACAAAATACTTACATTTAAAAAAAAGAGAGACAGAAGTAAAGGAATGAAGTTAATTATCGCACAATTACAGTAATGGAAAGGAAAAAACCTAATCAGATATGAACAGCTTGTATAACCATTAACCAAGCTATGGTAAACCATTACTTAACTCTGACTTATGAGATCCATCATGGGATTCATGGCAGCCAGTTAACTAATGCTTAAACAATTCCACAGTAATTTAAAGCTGTGGTAAATGGCATGACTCAACCAAGCAGTCACTCTCAGTCTCAACAGTTATTTTTAACTGGTATGAAGTTATGCTAACTCCCTCCTCCCTTCCCCTGCCTAAACTGCAAATGCTAACAAGTCTTCACTAGCTGTGCGACACGGTATGAAGTCCTTTACTGAAGTCCAGACAGATGAGATTAATTTTTTGGTGTTATTTTGGGGTGGGGTGGGGGGGTGGGGAGGGGGGTGAGGAGAAAAAAAGGAAAAAACATTTCTCCACTGAAGAGTAGTGTCAAATGAATCTGGCACACTCTCCCTTGGCTGAAGCTGCATTTAATGTCTTTGCAAGATAATTTCCTCATCTTCAGTTATTTTTTACTTTGAAAGTTGTTTAAAAATTGTATATTATTAAGATCAATATAACAACTGGTAGCTAACTAACTCATTTTTTCATACATTCTCACTGACTAATAATCAGTCAAACTACAGGATGGAGGTGACTTGCGTCAGGGAGGCAAAAAGTTGACTAAAGTGAACATGACCCTGGTGAGTGTTGAAAAGGTAACGGCAGCCAGGAGCGAGGCTGCTGCTGGAGTGTTCCAGTGGCTGAGAAAAGGTTCCATGTTTGTTCAGTATTTTTACTTCTAACCTGAGGATCAAAAGTGGGAGTGAACTGATAAATTATGCTAGTGCCACAAAGCTGGGTGGCATTGCCTTTGTAGAGGAGGATCAGAATACCATGCAGGAACAGCTGGATCAGTGAAGACAGAAGTAAAAAGAAATGGCTGAAATTTAATCATACAAAGTTCAAAGTCAACAAAGTTCAAGGTCATGCTGTCAACAGCCCAACAAGAATTTCTGCCAAGAACTGGTAGCCTAGATTCTGGAAACACCTGAAGAGAAGGAAAAGCCGAAAAAGCTGCTGTCTGCTTATAGGTGAACAGGAAAATGAAATCCCTTCTGTATTTTGTTTGGCAGTAAAGCCACTTTCTGTGCCTTTCTCCCTACATCCCACAAGGCACACATTCCTGTGCCTGTGCCACAGATTACTGCCTTCTTACCGCTGCCAGTGCAACAGGATCACTCTGTAAAGTAGACGATGGGAAAAAAAAAGAAGTTGGAAGCTATTTCAGGTGAAGTAATTGCAAAATGGCCAGTGCATGTGTGGAGGCCATGTCACAGATGTCAAACATGCACAAGAAAGATTAATGTAAAGTGGTAGAGGCACATGGGAAGACTATGAGGCAAATTTTGGGGCACAGAGCTCTTGTCTTACCAGAAGACACAAAAACTTCCTCGCTAGCTTTGCTGAGCAAAACAGAGTCCCAGAAAGCTTCAATTGCCATGAATGTATGGGGGCAGAGGAGAAAGGACAGTTAAAAGGGAGATAAAGACTACTTAAACTTTTGGAAAACGTTAATGTGACAACAAACAGATCCAAAGTAGAATTTATTTAACACAGGTATGTTTTGTCCTGTGAATCAGAATTGAGTTCCTAACCACCAGGTCAATAAATGGGGAGCTCTGGTCCAGAACTGCCTGCCTGGTAGCACAAAAAATCTATTATTGTCAGCCTGGAGAATGATTTAATAAGAAGAATTATTATATAGAGAGCCCGTGATAGCAGGGGCATGAATTGTGTCTCAGGTGGCTTCCAGTCCTATATTCCAGGGTAGCAGAAAGCATTTGATGTAGGCAATATGCAGAGGACTGATCTGTAACAAAGTACCTGACAAGAACTTTTGTGCTTTCAAAGTTGAGAACTGGTTTTTGCTTTCAAATACACCTATTTTTCTGGCAGACATTGTTTTATGAGGCCTGGGGAGCAAGAACTGATTCTGTGAGAACCAGCTGAAATGTTTAATATACGGCTGATTACAGGTGACATCAGTAAATTATGACACAGTAATTTTCTGTATTCTATTAATTTTTTTTTTTTTACCCTAGAACATCAGGTATTTAGAGAATCTGAAAAAGCAGCCAATTTAAACAAACGCTCTTCTACAACTGGCAAGACAGCACAAAAGAGCTTCCAATGAGAAAATGAGACCTCTTGCACCGATTCTGACACCCCGCTGCCTACCTCCCAGCCCCAGCTGGTGACCAGTGTCAGCGCTAATGAGGGGAAGGTGGCAGCGCACCTCTGTTGTAGCTGCTCTTTCTTCCTGTAGCATCACTGATGACCTCCCCAGAGCGCTTCTCTGAATAAGCAAGCTAGTAGTGCGGAAGAGCCCACCTCATGTCACAGTTCTGGGGATTGCATCGTGCCTTCCCTCAGACGCCGTCGTGCTCCTGCTAATGAGGGAGAAAGTGGTAGACTTGGCCACGCTGCCATGGGAAAAGGGGAGGGCTGGAAAGAGATGGAGATGACAGTCTGGTGTTATTCCGGGAGGTGTGGTGTGTTAAAGGTCAGCATGTATAATCGTCTTGTTAGACCTCAAGATTAAAGCATTTGAAAATTAGTTTAAGATCAGCTATTGAATAGAAAGGACTGCAAGGGAAAGAGCGTCATTCTTCATTACACAGCCTCGAGACGAGATCCAGATCAGACCTGTCACATATATTCTCTCAGCTGCACATGCTCGTAGCCAGAAGAATGACAGCTTGATACCTACCTACATGTCAGTCAGTCTCCTTACCCCAAATAAACTTTTGCTTCTATGATATCCTTTGCTTCAAAGCAATGCTGACAAGGATTTATTGAATTAACCTAAATGGCTTTAAGCCCCAATTCATGCTGGTGCAGCATGTCTCTATCAGGGGTTTGCACTGGTATAACTAATTGATTTAGTTACAGATGGGAAAATTTTCTTAACAAGAGAAGGCCTAAACTGCTGGCCAGGCTGCCTTTGTTGTCTGCAAGTAATCTCCCTCAGCCCGTTGTTAGCATAAATCTGTTCTATTTTGGATTCACATAGAGCTAATTTGCACAGGAGTCACACAATAGCGTGGTTTACATTTCTTGCTCCTTTTCAAAATGGGACTGCAGGATTTAAAAAAAAAAAAAAGGACTTTTCACAAGTTGTTTGCATTTCTGTGAATATTTCATTGCCTCCATCTCAGTCCTCATGTATGGCGTGGAAGAGTAATTCATTTGATAAATGAGTTTTCTCTAACTGGATGCAGAGGGCAGAGTGTGTGGTTCTGCTCCCACATTGGCTGGACTGGATGCACAGCACCCTTTGAACCACATTGCTGATACAAAGCGTTATATTAACAAAGCTGACAACTGCTTCCTTTGGCTCTCCTGTAATACTCGATATGAATTTTCTGTTGTTGATCTCAGTGCTGAGCTTATCTGTTACCGTGTCCATGTGAGCTCAGCTGAAACCCCATGCACGTGTGTGAAACCAACATGACGAAATCCAAGTTGACGTTCACAGAAAATTTACATGTTCTCACCTGAATGAAATTAAATTGAAAATTAAACCAACCTTTTTTGAGGGGAATTAGATATGAGGTCCAAGTTCACGGGAGCTGGGACAACTGGCCCTTGGTCCTATTTATTTTGTACACACATTTGTAACCATAATGAGTTACTGAAAGCTTTCCTATTTATTTTAAAAGACACAGGGATTTGGGTTCATTTTTTTAAGTCTATTTCTGCACTTTCATATCTAGCAGTCTTTTCAGGGGGGGCTGAAATCTTGAGACAGTGATACAACCTCCAGTAACCTCCAGCAATCGTTATCACTCCTTAAAGCACAGTGTTTTAGGAAACTTTTAAGGTAGGATAGTATGGAGCAATAGCAGCTCATTGGCCTCTGTTTGTTACCTCTCCCAGAGTTGTTCTTTTCCTTTATCAGTTTGACTCCTCTTCAGTTCTAATCCGTTGTATTGGCCCAGTACTTATGAAGTAGAGATGGTACAACTGAATGGGTCCAAATGATTCATATTAATTTAGGGAGTGTATAAGCATTGCAGTCTTTGCCACAGCAAGAACTGTTTTCCCTGAGATCATTTATGCTTTTTCTATATTTGAATAGTATCCATTTTGCAGTTTAATCCTATGAAGAAATGGTCAGAAAGTGAGGCATTACAGAAGGTGATAAAGAGAGATTTGTAGGTGAGGACATCGTAGTAACATTTTATTTACCTAAATCATTAACCTATGTGTCTCAGATAGTCTTAAAATGTTCATAGAATTGAAAAATAAAGGGTTTTCAAAAGAATATAGACATAGGTAGGAGATTTTTTTACCATGCTAAGTAGTCTTGTTGCTGCCTTTTTGCTCAAATTAATTCAAAAGAAAACAGTGTTTCCATATCAGGAAGAAATAATTTCATTCTCTGAACTGTATTGTTATGGCCATATACTTTTTTTCTTATTTATTGTAAAAAGATAGACATGAATAAGTAATGCAATTTTCAAGGAGAAGCTGTTGCTGCAGCCCAGAAATGTGAACTTTTTTCCATGCAATTTTGTATATTGCAAAGAGTTTTGAAAATTAGCTGAAGAAATGGTTGATAGTTGGAGAAGGAATTGGAATGTATCTTGGCTCACTTAGGAGATTGTGACTAAAAGCCCACGTGTATCCTTTTCAGACATAGATTTGACACTATTGTTCAATTCTTATGCTGCTTTTCCAAAATAAAAATTGTTTCTAAGTAGACTATGCAACAACTTCAAGATTTATTCATTTGTCAATGAAAATATTTATGTATAGAGAACACAGAATTAAATTCTCTCTGCAAAGTCAGCCAAAAATGGCAGAAACTACTCACTTATATGATCGGGATATAGATATAGATGTTATTTTTCACTGCAGGAAATGCCCTACCAGTTCTAACAATGCTGATCATTTTTGAATGCTTGTGTGGTTTGTACCACAGTTTTTTCTCTGTATTAAGAGGGTTTCTGACTACTTCACAGAGTGCAAGGCTTAGTTGTGCAACAGCCAGAAGTCAGGCACGGGCTGAAGGAACAGAATTCATGGTAATAGGCAGCGATGTTCCTTATACACTAAACGATGCAGTTAGGCTCCAAGGATGCGGTTTTATAACAGCCACCAAGGTGTGGGGGAAAGATTTAAGCCAGGCAACAGCATAGGCTATTTATCCATCCATCTTTTCTGATACCAGGCCTTTTGCAGTTCTTCCATGTCTCAGCTATTTTAGTTTGCTCAGTTTCTTAATTTTTCCTGATTTTCACACTCTTTGTTTTCCCTAACTCCTCTGTTCTAACTCAGTGCTTAATAACATCAGGAGGAGGCTTTGTTCCTATACAACTCCCAGTCTTTCCCGAAGCACCCCACATTATATTATATTATATAGCAGTGAAGTCTCATGTGAGTGGAAGATGAACAATCTCATGGACTTAATGAGAAGTGTTGCTTTCTGGATGCCCACATTTCTCTCTCACCCATCTTTTCCACTTTTTCTGCAAGAGAAACTCTTGGCATTTCCTTACCTAAAGGAGCATTCAGGTTAATTATGCAGGCACCAGAAAGCACTTCAGGAGTGAGTTTGTGCTGGGGTGCTTGCTACCCCTTGATGACCTACAACCCCTCTGTCTTTGAAATAGATTCTAGCCTCTGAGGATGTGCAGAAAATGGGGCTCAATGAGCAGAAGGCTGAAGGAAGCAGGAGCTAGAAAAGATCTTGTTTTGGTGGAACACCAAAAGATGAGTTTCACGTTTTCCTTGGGCCAGTGAAGCAGAGAGGAGATCCACTGATTTGCCAGGCATTGAGGACATCTGTGCCAGGATCTTAATTCAGGCTTTCCAAAACCCACTGTAGCAGCTGCTCCAATTCTTCATGCTCTCACACCTTTTTGGTGCAAAATAGATCGTCACTCCTAACCTATGGGCTATAGATCTCCTAACCTATACATCTTTGGGCACCCATAGAATTGCTAAAGAAGTGAGAATAGTCATCATCTCAATAACAATAACATTTTTTGGCTACAGCAGTCAGACATATACTATGGAGGTGGGTTTACCACTGAGGCTATTGGTAGCTCCCATTCTGATGTGCAGGTCTCACACCTAAATTGAACTGGCTTTAGCCACTATAACAATACATACCATATATTTTAATACATATTGTGTCTTCTACAATAACATATTGATGTGAAATATATTATATATTGCACATGCTCTATAAAACATAATGCAGTATATTCTTTTTCAATAAACAATGTAAAATGACACTAAAAGAAAAATAAAGGATTTATAAATGTTTAAACTTCACATGATGGCTGTGTCCTTGAGGAGCTAACACTGATTATATTGAAAAAGATTAATCCATAAATAAAATTAAAAGAATCCAGATGCATAAAGCACAGAGGATAGAGAGTGGCTCGCTGGAGTATAAACTCACATTCCCCTTTCTTACTTCTGATCTCAGTTAACATGAGTAAATTAGGTTGCTGCTTTTTCATCTGCTTTCAGGTCAATGTCAAGGACTATTAATAATCTCTCAGAACATGTTTGATAGCAGAAATATCTGACCAATGTGGAAGTGAAAAAGGACCCTCCTGGCACCTTGGACATGTGTGGAGGGAGAGCACCAGAGTTTATAGAATGATCTAAGCAGACCAGCTGGAGAGTAAGTGGTTGGCTGAACAGCTGATGTGAGAAGAAGCCATCACAGGAGCAAGTACAGGTCCTGGGTGCCTGTGGAATGAGGTGAGGAAGTAATTTTCTTCATATACGTACTCTTGTCCTGTGAAGACTTGTTTATGTATTATTTTCATGTCAATGAGTAGCCCTACTGACTTCATTAGGACTACTTATGTGTTTCAGATTAATCACATGTTTTTTTTTCCCCCGCTGAAGATAAATTTTCAAGAAAATTGTTCTTAAAACACTTTCCACCTTACATTAATGCACTGCCTCAAATCTAAGACCTATAGTATTGCTTACCAGTCTAAACACTGGTCACCGACAAATCACCCAGCATTGGACCTGCTTCATGGGAACCAGGTCAACACTTGGGCCTGCAGCCCTTGGCTGAAGATGGAGCAGAACACACTGGACCCAGGGAATGGCAGAAGGCAAAGGTGAAAATAACAGGAAACTGGAAAAAGAGCAAAGGACAGCTGCTTAGAAGAGCTTCTGGGGGCCAAGGAGCTTTGAAGAAGTGGAGAAAAATAGCAAGGCAGAGGTATATGTTATATTTAACATGAGCCTTTTCAATAGCCAAAAATTAGCACTGGTTTAATATTGGAGCCATGCTATATTTGTTTCCACTGCATTAAAACACCAAACATCTAAAGTGTAGTGTGGTAACACAACCCCCTTTGTTACAGAAAAAAATACTGGGTTGCTTGAATTAGTAAGGTTTTATTTGTTTATTTTCTATAGTATAAATATCTATAGATGCTAGCAGTCTAATTTCTAAGTGCCTGACTTGTGAGTAGAAACTAAGCCCTCCTCATAAGGATCTAAATTCCTTTTTGTTCTTGAATATGTCAAGCTGCAGTGAGTAGGAGGTGACACCTGGGAGCGTGACCCCTTCCCTCCTCTGGTACCCACTGTTTCACTCCAAGTGATGGGCAAGTGCCTTCTGCCACTGGGGATCATAAAACTGGAATCCTCTCCCGACAGCAGTGTTCTGTAACAATTTCTTCAAAGAACTGATCCCAGCTTTCTCTTCTCTTGTAACGTTCAAGCAGGAGCAGGTAGTTTCCTCAAATCGTACTAGACATCAGAGCACTTGCTGAGGAAGTGAGACACCCAGGCTCAATACTTTCCACAGTATGAAATGGTTCACACACATGTCTCTCTAATTAGTGGGGAATGCACAAAGAAGTCTCTTCGAACTCTTTGAGAACTTCATGGTTCAGCTGAGAGAGCCGTCATGTGCTTACCGGAGGCAGTGTGGACTGTCCCTCGCAGCCGCTGCGCTCAGAAACCCGGCTGAATGCTCTAACCAGCAGGCTGCTTCGCAAATAGGACTTTCTAAGGAGACCTGGCATGTAGCTGGTGCTTCGGATTGCGGTGGAGCTTTTGGTGGGAGATAAGTATTCATTGCCCCACAACAGGCTCTTACAAGCATATCTGGGAAAATAAATGCCTGGAGAACTTGCCGATGAAGTAGGGATATGCCTGATAATTCTGGGTTCTTCAATAGACCTTTGGTCTAGTGCCCCTAACTTAGAGATAAGATGTTGTTGGACTGGATCTTCCCAACATAAAGCTCAGATGGTCAGAAAAACTGACAAAATGCATTTAAATAAAAAACTTAAACAAAAATGTTTTTAATTCATTCCCTCCTCTTCTCCTTCTTTCCTTTTTATGTCCTCTTCTGAATTTACACTCTCTCAGAATTTGTCTCTGGAGGGCTCCTCTATCTCACTCCTTGGATTTCTCAGATTTAGAGAGAAATATAAAGACTATTTTTACTTCTACACTGGGATTAATAGAGTCTAGCCTGTCTAGCTGCAGGGTAAATCAGCACAATTTCCCTCTATGCCGAATGCCAGTGGTTTGTCATAGATGTGCTTAAGCCCCATCATTAAATGTGGCTTGCAGTACATGCTGTGTACTAGTAAGTGGTTAGCTAAGGGGAGAAAGATACGAATGATGACCAAAAGGCTAAGACCCACTTTCAAACATCTTGTGACCATATCCCTAAACTGAGAGCAGTTCTGCTTTGCTGATCATAAATGTTATATTATTTGGATGGACTCTTTAAACCCTGCCATTTTTGGCATTTAAAAATAAAAGGATAAACAAAAACACATCTGGTCTGCAAATGTGCATGCCATGTTTGAGCTTGATGCAATTTCAAATTAGTTGTTAAACATTGAAAATCAGGGTTCATAAGGGAAATGCCTACTCAGCTGATTGTAGTGCAACTGGTGCAGCTATAATAGACGCCAGACACTCCTGGAATAGCAGATAACTGTGTATGGCTACACAGTCATAGACAGAAAGAAAAGCCAGATGGTGTACTTAACTGCACTTAAAATGATTGTGTGTGTCAATAATGAATGCCCAAATCGGATTCCACCATAAAAAACAACTATATGTGCATACTAGTAGAACAAATGTAGCCCTGTAGAAAAAAATGTGTGGATTCCATCACTGTAATGATGATTATGATGATGATCAGTTATTTTGTATTTGCTATAGGTTTTAAAAGTCTTAAACATTAAATATGTTACAACACAATAACAAAAATAAGTTGATCATAGGGGTAATTCTGAAAAATAGAAAACTATTATTTATAGCAAATTTTTTAAAAAATACAAATAGTGTCTGTTGCTCAGATTGCTGGTAGAAGTTGCTGGGTGCTACAGTCTTAAAATACCTGCCTTCCTTGAATATCAGAATGAAATCCTGGTGGGGTCAGCTGAGTCCTTCATCATTTCAAGGTAGATTAAGTTGTTTATTACGGGTGAAAGTTAGGCCTTGTGGTAATTGCTGGAAGCTTTACTGTCAACCACAGCATCATACCTATAAATAGACATTTCCTGTAAGACTTTAACTTAAAGAATTTTTACTTTTCTGTATGGAAATTAAGGTTCCCACAGTTACTCAGTCTTAGAAAAAGAATTTGCTTGGCTCAATTAAATAAGAACAATTAAAGAATATAATTCCCTGTAATTCCTCCATATGTTTGCTCCCTCTCTCTCCCCCTCTCTCTGTAAAGGAGAGATTCTGAACCTCTTAAATTCAGTGCATTTACTGTTAGCAGTCCCACAGGTTTTAGCAGGAAAGCTTTTGGATAGGATGCTAATCAGTTTGAGTAAAATTAGCAAAAGGTGGTCACAAATAAGCACCAAATTCTGTTAAACTCAATCATATTAATCAGATTTGTCTAAATATCTTAGCTGTATATATTCAGATGGCACAGTATGCAACGATGCTAGCCCAGATACATTGGTAAAGGCCAGTTTAGTATTTCCCCTCCTGATGTTTTCTTTCTGCATGGAGTGCCATGCAGACATATTATCCTAATGCTTCCACTTCTGGAACTAGCAGAGTTTCCGCTAGCTGGAGTAACAGCAGCTTAGGTTGCAGTGACACTCATAGAGTTTAGGCTCTCAAATCTCTAAAGTACTTTTGAAAATAGTATGCAATATTTATTACCCCTTCAAATTGCAGTTCAGTGGAGTAGCAGAAGAGAATCAGACTGCCTTTCATTACAGTTTCCTGACCTTTTATCTAATGTAAAAACCTATTTTTAATTGCTCGTATCTTTGCCAATCCTTAAGAATTGCCTTGTATGGGCTAAAATGAGCCCCAATGGGTGTGAGCATTATGACATTGTCTAATTACATGGTCACATTTGAATTTTGTTCTAAACTATTTGTGCTTCAGTCTGTGCACAGGACAGAAGGAGCTTAGCTCAAAAGCAAATATTCAATTTTAGTTCTCTTCCCGTTGCTCAATATGTCCCCCTTGCCTTATTTATTGCACAGTATACAAACCCTGCTAGGAAGATAATTACTATGTCCCTTTCAGGTTTTTCTACAATGCCTGTTGCTATAGTACCTGAACATTTTACAAACTTTAATGAATTTACATGCACAACCCCCCTCTAAGGTGAGGAGTAGTATTACTCCATTTTGCAGATGCTGAACTGAGACACAGAGAGCTGAAAATAAAAACCTCCAGCCATCTAATATGTCACTTTGAGGTGATGAGGTCTGAATTTTTGGTGTGCTACTTTATATATTCAAAATTGCACTGCACTACTTGTATACCAGAAGTATCAAATCAGTCACTCAGAAAATCAGGAGTGAACAAATAATGCAAACAGAAGACTTAAATAAATCACTACCCCAGTACATATGGCAGTGACATAAATCCAGCTTTCCACACCATTGTTCCATTGTCTTAACTTGAGACCATCTTTCTCTTTTTGAAATTGTTGCCCAAGCAACCACTTTTTATAGCAAAGAGGCATAGGTCCTATAGGCAACATGCTTCACTATACAGCAAGGCAGGTCTAAATCCTTCTCCCAGCAGAGCAGAAGGAAACACTGCCAGCTCTGCAGGTCAGCTGGTGACGGGGTTATTTAAGGAGAGCTCAGCGAGGGCAAGGCTGTGGCGGAGATGGTAAATAAGTGTTTTGCTCTGATGCTCGCTGTAGGAAGACTGGGGGGAGCCCCAAACCCTTTGAGAGGACTCAGCAAGAGATTGTCTGAAACAGAAGAAACTGTGAAAGAAGTAAACAAATAAAGAGATAGAATAAACACTAAGAAATCACTGAGACCGTAAGATATTCACCCAAGAGTCTTAAGAGAATTAAAGGATGAAATAGTTGAATTATTGATGGTGGCATGTAACCTTTCTCTTAAGGTTTCATTCATTCCTGAGGAGGGAAGAGTGGTGAATGCAGCATTTTTTTTTAAAGTGGTTTCTAGGGAAGATTTCCAAGCCTGTGAGCCTGATGTCTGCACTTGGTAAGTTAACAGAAGCTATGATAAAAGATAGAATTAGTGGAAATCTGGATAAATATGACTTACTGGAAAGATAAAACATACTTTCTATAAAGTCTAATTCTGGCCTTCAAACAAAATGGAAGTCTCTTAAGGGGACAACAAGGAAGTCATTAAGGATGAACCTGTTGCTATAATGTACATGGATTTCCAAAAGACTTTTGGCAAAGTCCCTCACCATAGGATTTTAAGGAAATGAAGCTGCAATGGCATAAGAGGGAAGGTCCTAGCTTGGATAAATAATAGGCTTAGAAACACAAACAGAAGGTAGGACTAAATGTTTGGTTTTCAAAATGAAAGGGCTGTTCTAGGACCTGTGCTATACAGCATGTCTGTAGGTGACCTGGAAAGCACAGCAAACAGCAAGGTGACAAAACTGGCTGAGCTGGAGGAGTCCATCCCTAGGCAGGCTATAAAAAAATGCAGAATGGGATTAAGAGACTAAGAAGTAAGATGGCAGGTAAAATTCAATATAGATAAAGTGGTGCAGATGGGAAATAATAATCCTAAATTTACATACTAAATAATTTCCTCTGATCTGCCAAGAGTGACAAGAGTGAAACCTTGGGTCTTATGACAGAGAGTTCCAGAAAAACATCAGCTCAGTGCTCAGCAACTGTCAGAAAAACAGACTGAATTTTAGGGGGAAATCAGCAAAGGAATGGAAAGCAAAACAGAAAAACAGCATTACAGCTCCGTAGCTATGGTCCGAGTATACCCTGAATATCTGTGTACCCTTCTTGTCCCATTCTTCCGGAAGTGTATGGTAGGACAGAGAAAGATCTAAAGAAGGGAATTGTAAGTGATCAGAGTCACATGGCAGTGTCTGTACCAGGAAAGGTGAAATGGAGTGGGTTTCTTCTGACTGGAAAAGAAAGGACCTGAGTGTAGGGGAAGAAATGTCTTTGAAGTCATGAATGCTGTAGGAAAGGTGGAGCTGGGAACTGACTACTCACTGCCTCTTCCAGTACAGGAATCAAGGGGCCGTGGCATGTTTTCAGTTATAGGTAGCAGACCAATAAATCTCCTCACTGAAGGATGCTGCATGCTTAGGGAGCTTCAAGAGGAGATCGGGGAAGCACTTGGATGGGGGATGTGTTGTGGGTGACAAAACAGAAAAATCACTGAAGGTGCAAGATTCCCCCCGGTTGAAAAGTGTCAGCGCTGAGAGACCGCTGGGGGAGAGGCTGACTGTGCTCACCCTGCATGACACCCTGTCTGGGGTGCCTCCCTCTGCAGCATTGCCAGAGGCGGAGTACCAGGCTGGCAGGACCCTGCTCCGGAGCTGCATGACTGCTCCGATGCCTTATCTTGCTGTGAAGAAGGCAGCGGTCTCAGGTATGTGGTCAGGTATCATAATGCATAAGGCAAAGAAGCTGAATTAGGTCATATCGTCCCCTCTGATTACAGGACAGAAGAACGTCTGATTACACTGTCTTGGGACTGCCACAAAACAGGCTTGCAAAATCAATGCCTTGTTATATTTTGAAAATGAACTGAAACTGAGAAAGGAAACCCACACATTTAGAGATGATGAGACTGATAAGAACATTTTCAATTTCTCCATTTGAAACAAATACAGTGAAAGCTGGGGATCCATTTAAGGATACTACTGCATTTGGGAAATGCTCACATCCACGCTGCACACAGGACGTTGTGCGCACAGACAAGAAGCAATCCCGAACTGAGTTTCAAGTCAAGAGAGAAAGTAGACATCAATCAGTAGCTCTAAGTAAATTAGATCTGGCACCTTAAGTGCCTTAAACGTTAGAAGTTAAACCTGAAATGGTATCCTGATTCTTAAAGGAAGGTGGTAAATTACCTGCTGAACAAATGGGTGACATAACAAAAATGAGTAACATTGCTGAGTCCTGAAGAAAGCACAGAGTCCGGGAGTAAGGTGTTAGGAGACAGAGCAGGAGTGAGTTGCTAGTTTCCAAGAAAACATCACACAAAACACAAGCCATCTAAAAGGCACAGTTGTAAAGACAGGCTTTATTTTGGTACAGTCTTAGGTGAGCATAGTAAGTGAAATCACAATTCTCAGGCAACTCACCTTATATAAATTTTGCTGTTATCACCAGTGTATGCAACAAAAACCTTGAACCCAAATAACTAATAAAATAGACAATCCTACCTCTTAAAATTGAGATGAAATTAAACTAGATATATTTTCCTTTAAAAGAATCTCTCATTATTATCTTCAGAGTGTTTTTCTGATAGTGAAATGAGTGATAAGATGGTTCTAGATGAAAAGGAAAGCCTTTTAATTTACTAAGGAAAAACCCCAGAAGGCTGCTGTGACTGGCAATATTAAAACTTACTCTTCTGTAATTGACTTGTGTCTAATCTAACTTATTTTCTCAGCATTAGTGTTGGTCACGACAATGAAACAATATTACTCACTCCAAGAAATATCAAAGATCTGATTTTTTCAGAAAATAAACTGGGTGGCCAGGAGGTAGACATCCTACCACTGGCAACAAAAAAGAATATTGCTTTTACAAAGAGCAAGTCAGTGTGGATGTTTTAAAGTCACTCGTGAGATTGACCTCACGTTGCCCCACAGGAGAGCAATTGACCTCAATTTGGAGATTGACCTCAGGGTGCCCTCCTGTTCTCTATATAAGAGTGTATGGCTGCACCAAAACAATTAATTTGCAATGCAGAGGTCTGACAGGAACTGGTCTGCACGTAGCTCATCTCTCCTGGGTTTGTCCTTCCTTCTTGCACTAAAAAAGAGAGGAGGAAAAGAGCAGAATGGCCTGGTGTTGGGAACAGGGAATTTTGGCACAGGTGCTGGCAGATATCATAGGATATCTGCCTGCAAACTTGTATGGATTTGAGGTACAGCCGGCTGAAGCAGAGCTGGCCTTGCACCTGGTGGTTAGTCCCTTGCTGGTCACGGGGAACTGGGTGAGTTGTGGCTAACTGGATTTTGCAGACTTTTAAAAAGTTGTTAAGTTCTTAAAAGTTCTAAGACTGAAAGTCACTAGCCATAGCCTAACGATATCTTGTAGCTCAGATCATGGCCCATCAGATATATTGAATATGAAGACTGCTTTTTCTCACACCCATCATTGTGCTATCTGGTCAGGTCTATTAAAGTTACATTTCCTGTGATATTGATTTATTTTGTATTCATCAAAGGAGACTAAGATTTTAAAATGGCTAAAATTGGAAATTTATTTTGATTCACACTCAGGCATGAGAGTTACATCTTTTGTTAAGCTGAAATTTTGATTGGAGTGAATTTCTAGCTTCCTACCGGTAGTATCATTAGCTCATATTAATACTCCATGAGGAGTATGTATGCCAAGGACTGTGGTTCACATCATTTTACAATGTAGATAAACAAAACCAGAACTGTAAACAGAGCATCAATTCTCATTGCAGTGGCTTTGGATTCAGGGCTGTGTGAAAGTTCTCCAAGCACTTCTGTTTTTCATATCTATGGCATTTATGAAGCGCATATCCACTTGCAGCAGTTTTTAGATAGTTTCTATTATTTCTTCTTGCCACTGTTATTCTATGTCAAGATGATGATAAGTAGTCCCCTTGCTGAATGTTGTAAAATCAAATATAAAACTTATGCACTATAGAGTTATGCAAAGTTAAAACTAATTTTGTCTAACACAGCAAAATATTATCCTCAAAACTTTACTTTTGTTTCTCTGGTTCATTCCTTCTGCTTTTAAGAAAGGTTTACAGAACCCATTTTTTTTTTAGATAAGTTCTGTATGTCTTTATTACAGTAAAAATTTACGTATTTTTCTGTTTGATAAGAGTTCTTTTTTTCCCCTGACCTAAAATATATCTCAGAGATCAAAAGTTCTTACATATTAATGAGGACTAGGCTGTTTGAGAGCTTGCATGGAAACCTTCAAATATCATTAAGGTGTTGCAGGAAGAATGTGGCTTTTTTTAATCAATGAGTGGTTCTTATTCAAATTCTACACAATGCTTTTGCAAGATATAATGGTTCTTGTAGAGGACAGATCTTAAAAACAAGGTCTTAATAGACTTGATCAAAACTCACAGTTTCCACTGCATAGAAACATCAATAATTTGAACAGTATTTTAGTTGCAGTTTAGACTGAAAATTTGAGTTTGACAAAATTGCTTTTTCTGATGTGAGGCTGTCTGGAAAAAAACTTTTCATGTTATTCATCTCTGCCTGGCTAGACTATCCTGACATTCTTCATTTCTGTTTGTAACTGTTGTAATTACACTTTCATTCACCTGCAATGTGCTAATTGAGTGAGAGAAAGAAAGTGAGGAAACCATGAGGTTGCCTCTTTGCACTAGTGGTGGAGTTGTGAAATGGTTGCTCTAAATTTGCAGAGAGGAAATAGATACTTAATTCAAAGAAAGGGCCTGGATCTGAGGGTTGGAATCGGAGATTATCACTTCCTCTCATCCCAGAATTAGACACCAAAGTACTCTTGCAGATACACCTTAAATTTTACTTTCTCCTTGATATAAACTATGGCTCGGACAGCCTGTTGGCACTGAGAAACCCAGTGTAACATTTATTCCTTTATGATTTACAGGGAGCCTAGAGGTTACAGCCGAAAACTAAAGGTTAGAACACCTGCTATAGAAAAAGCCCTACATAGTTTGGGAGCTTGTTACAGCTTCTGAAGTGACTTGGGCAATGTGAGTCAGACCTTTAAAGGGATTTAAATGTTGAAGGTGTCAAGGGCTTTTGATAACAAGGCATTTTAAAAATTGTTTTAATTACCCCTCTGTATCTTTAGCAATGGAAACACCTTTAAATGTAGCATGAAGACCCTTAAAGATATAATTAGCTTGCACAGCAGGTAGGTGGTCTGTGTCCAAAAGTTTAATTCACTTCTGAAAGTGGGCCCAAGTTTCCTAATACACTGACTTGAAATGTGATGTTTTTTCTTTCCTTCCAACTATTCCTTGTACTTATCATGCTCTATGTATAAACTTAAAAATGAAAGAATTTATAGCACAGTTATAGCACAAGTCCAACTTGTTTGATTTCTAGCCTGCATGTAAAAGCTGAGTAACATTTCTAACATTTTGAGATTGGGATACGGGGATCACATTTTATTTATCTACCTGTGCTTTTTGAAGACCAGCTATTCTGTTTTATTGAAATACGTAATGTTAGTATGCCAGACATCGGTGCTATGAAATGTCATCTGTGCCCATTTCTTTATATTGTAAATCCTTACACATTGCAAGATCAGTTAGATCAAAGAGTAGAAACAGTTAAAAGACAACGAAGAAATTGTAAATTATATATGATTCTCATTTGTACCCTGATCAGTTTATACTTACAGGAGAACATGCCTCTCAACTAGGTGCAAGTGCATTTTGCAAGAAGTTCTGTGTCACTCTAAACTTGTCTGAGCCTGGCTCCATGCTGCTACCGGCCATGAGATCATGGTTTTAGGCTCTTTGTATCAGTGCAACTATTTATATCCATGTAACAATTAACATCAGTTGTTTACACTAATGTAAAGGAGATTTAGACCTGTAAAGCTCCCATAAAATATATAAAAGGACCATATACTTAGTTATATTAAAAATTTATCTACACGGTACTTTGTAGGCAGTTAAGAACTCTTTCATACTTTGCTCACTTTGTTCTTCCTCCAGACTATCTGGGAGCAGAGCAAACTTGATTTGTGCAATATGAAGGATCGGCTGCCTACCGGCAGTCAGAAGCAGGTTGCATGAACTTGGGCTTGGTGATTTCCTAACAACAGCTACTGGACAGCTCAGCTGAAACCACTAACAGTTCCAGGCAAAATACCACATGCACACACCAGGAGTAAAGAAAAGTCATGCTTTTTCTGCACAGAAGCCTCCTCTATTACTATTTTATAGACTGTCTTTGGTATGAATTGCTGAGGTTAATTGCATTGCACAGGTGTGAGGCTTATGTGAACGGACAAACTGGGCCCTACATGTTCGAAGTAGCATATTCAGTTAACCTATTCATTAACTGAACACAAAACAAATGCCATTACAATGGGAGGAGGAGGAGTTGTTTATATTATAGCTTCATCTGGCCCTGTACCTATTTGATTGGGAGGCTCCTACAAGCTCTTTTATGGCATATTCGTCTCATATTGACATCCTCCCTTTCCATATGTTTTTAGACACTGCAATATGAATTATGCTTATTATGGAAATGACAGCCAAATCTATTTTGCTCCTACAAGTGATGTGCCAAGACAGCCTCTGTTCTGTCAGCAAGCACTGCCAAAGTACAAATGCATATGGCAGCAAACCTTTTTCAAGTTAAAACAGAAATGCTGAAAACTGACTTCACTAATTTATCAAAACTGCTTCCTGGCTCTCCTGGGATTTCTTCTGGCAGCTATAAGAGATCCTTCTCCAATGCAACTGGAAACTTTTTGGAGCTGAGTCAATATTTTCATTCACAATTCATGTTAACACTGGACCTGAACATTGCAAGGTGCTGAATCTGTTGACGGGGAAGCAACCAGCACTATCCAACAAAGAAATCATGGTCCTATTCTAGTGGTTTGCTGCCATGGCATTGAACTTTGTAAAATTACTTCTAGTTGTAAAAAATTGGTATGAAGTACTACTAACTGAATATAGGCATTTTATCCTCTCATCGCATATAAATGTGCCTGTGAGGTCAGGATAGAGAAAAATAGGTCCCAACTCCTTTTCCTTCCACAGAATTTAAAATTTTAATACTGGGAACAGTGAGAATAGAGCTCTCCTGTCTGCCCTTCCCACCGAAGCTCAGGTGTTTGGTAGTCCTCCAGTAGTTTCAGTAGGCCTGGGACATGGTTCAACACACAGGAGAGCTGCTTTTCTCCTTTTCTTTTCCACACTCATATATATTATTCTTTTTCTTCTAAGGACTGGAAGGCCACATGCCATTGTCCTTTAAATAGTGTGGAAATATAACTCAGCAGTTCCATGGTTTATGAACCTGACTTGGAAAGAGAGCTGCATTCTTTACATCTTCAGGAATTATTTACTATGTTGTTTGTTAACTAAATTCACTGATGAAGGTCTTCAGTGCCTTTAGACATTTATGAATGCTGCTGTCATGTTTCTCACCCTCCCTAGCCCTGCTCAGTATACAAAAGACCCCTTTTCATAATCCTTGTATTGGTTTCTTGTGTATAGCAAAGCAATTAGTTAAACACACTTTCATTTTGTGTAGTGTAAGCATCCTCCTGGGTACAGGCTGTTTTTGAAGGTGACTGGATCCTGAACTTTGGTGGAGTAGCAGTGACACCTCTGATAGAAGATGACACAGAAATTTCATGTAAGGGATAGATAGTGTAATGGAGATTTCCGTTACTCTCTCCCTATTCTAAAGTTTCTTCTGCAAGGACAGAAAAGACACTTCTGTCACTCAAAATATTAAATCTTTGTTTGGCATTTTTAAAATGAATCCCTTTTAGGCACTACTGATCATAACCCAAACCCTTAGCTAGTATAAATCATTATAGACCTTATTGGCTTCAAAGATGATACTGATTTACACTAGTTAAGTGTACAGACAGGGCCTGTAGGGCATAACCATTAGGAAAGAGCAAATTTCCATGGGTTTTATTCATTTGGGTCATGAACTGGCAGTGGTTTTTGTAAGTCACCTGAAAAATACCTCTCAGATCTAGGCACTAGCAAAATTAGTCATATTGGATCCTAGTACAGAAATTCCGTCCAAGAGTGGCCAATCCCACCTATTTTTTATCTCCTTAGGAATTTGAGGTTACATACTTAATGACTTCAAGTGGTTTATGTGGTGTTTTGTGGCTTGGGACTTCTAATATATAAGAAGTTCTGGGCTCTGGTTGAGAATAGAATACTCTCTGTTGTTTCTCAGAAAATCCAACCTTGAAATTTTTTTTCCTTATATGTTAAATTTCAAGCATGTCCCCTCTGAAATCAGTGTCAAAACTCTCCTTGGCATCAAGCAAGAGCAGGGCTGAGTCAGCTGACAGCTCTGTTTTGAGCTGCTCCTGCAAGAATGCGAAGGATGAATACACACAGAGTTGTACCACTAGATTGGAGAGTCCCTAAATTGGATAGGTCTGCCCCTGTGTCTGGCCATCACTTGGCAGACATAACAGTGCTAAGTTTAGCCTTCTATCGATTGCAATTTGCTGTGGGATGCTGGGCAGGGAGGAAGATCTAGAAATGGAAGATTATAATGTATTATTGCATTTACAGTATTGACATTATTGCAAATCGTTCCCTAATTTCTACAGGAATATTTTGGGCACAGCCACATGAAAATAATAAAAATAACACCCTTGTTCCATCATTTGGAGAGCCAGAAAAGTGTTAGATTGCATATTGTGTAATAGAGTTAATTCCCTTCATAAGTTGGGAATCGTTTAAGATCTGTCTGAACGGAACTTTTTCCTAACTGCATTTTAGATTAACCAAAGTCTACAAATTTGCACTAATAGATTTGCAAAGTGACTGTTGATAAGAAATGAAAAGTTACAAAGTGTCCAGTTGAATGAAAATCTGAAAATGCCAAAGTACTTAACTTTAATTAAATAAAGAAAAAGTTTCCAAAGACTAGTGGAAAACAACCATGTGTTTCCAGGCTTTCCAGCAACTCTGCAGTTGTACATCCGCACAGAGCATTTAATCACAACAGTAGGCCTGAAGGGGCACAGGTATACCAATAGGGTATCAATTAGGAACCAGAAGTATCTGCTAAGGCATATTAATCAGCAGAAGTCACCCAGGCTGAAAAGACCTCCAAAAGAAGTCTTTGCAGGGAAAGGAACAACCAGCTCAGCCTTTCCCTTTTGTTTTGCTTAAAAGTGTAAAATTCCTTCTTTTGGTTGGGGATGACCACCAAATGGCAAAGCTGGGGCTACCCGCTTCAACTTCATTGCAGTTAATTCAGGTGTGGATATGAAACCTATTGCACACATTTGAACATGTATGGGGATAACAGCTGAAAACCATGATGAGTGTAAAGGGATACATGAAGTGCTTAGATGTTCTTCTTTGTCTGGATACATCATATCCCAAAAAACTGGAATAAATTTACCGAAGCTGCAGAACCAAGTTACAATTCCTTTTGAAACAAAATAGAAGAAGCTAAACTAAGTACATCCAAGTACCAGCTCCATTTCAAACCATTTTCTAATCCATATTTTATGGGGTTTGCCAGACAAGCAGCCATAGATACCCATCAGAGTCACTGTCTTTACAGTCCCAGTTGACTACAAGGCAAGGAAGTCTAAGGCCCTTGCTGCTTTATAGACACTGTACCCTGGAGCACTGTCCATTTGTCTGAAATGGTTTCAACCGCTCCAGCCCTCAGTACAAAGCAGTTTGACCACACCTGCACAATACCGTGTACAGGGCATTTAGTCCTTTTGGGGCTGGTCAGGCATGAGCTGCCCTTGGTAAATCCACGCTGGGCTGTTCCCACTCACCTTCTGATCCTCCATGTGTTTGGACATAGCTTCCAGGAGATTTTGCTCCCCCTACTTTTCTGGAAACCAAGGTTAAGGTGACTACTCTGTTGTGTCTCAGTTCTTCCTTCTTGCCCTTGTGAGAGTCATGTGGTGTTTGCCTTATTCCAGACACCAGGAACTTCCTCTGAGTGCCACAGCCTCTTGAGGATGGTAGAGAGTGAGCTTGCAATGACATTGGCCAGCTCCCACAGCACCATTGGCACCTACAGCATCCCAGCCCATAAACGTCCAATTTGCTAAAGTGGTTGAGTGGTTGCTAAGCCTACCTTTCTCTATTTCATGTAATGCCTCATTCCTGCGGTCTCTCACAAGGCTTAAAAAGCCAAGAGATGTATGTGCAGACTTTATCAGTTAAAGCTGAGGCAGGCAAAGCACTATCTCATCCTTTTTGCCGTCCCTAGGGCCTCAGCCCCACAGCGGGCTCATATTTTCCTTTGCTTTACTTTTTCTAATAGTATGCTCTAGAAGCTTTTTCTTCTTGCCTTTCAGATCACTTACTAGTTTCAACTTCAGCTGAGCTTTGGCCTTCCTAATTGCATCCCTGCAGGCTTGGGCAATGCCTTGATACTCCACCTGGCTTGCTCACTCCCACTTTCATGTGACATAGATTGTAGGACTTGTCTAACTAATAAAATTTAATGCTGTGCACTGTAAAACTCCTTTTCCTCCTAATATCATTTGCTAAGATCAACTCCAGTCATCTCTGGTCACCCTGTAAATCAGTTTAGTTGCTGCCATCTTGTGATCACTGCCACCTTGTGACCAGCCGCTACAGGATGCCAAATTTTAACCTCTTTTGGTAGCCTAGAAACCAGGAGGTGGAGCCAAATTGTTGTTTTCCTTATGATAAACAGAAAATGGCTAATTAGAAAATAGTTGGTTGCTAGTACAACTGTACTGAAGGAATATTTGCTTTCTCTATGTGAGTTGTGGATCTTTTATCCAAAGAGCTCTTCACAGATGCTTGGGTCAAACAATGCTTAGTTCTTCAGTTGTAAGAAGGGTAAGCTGGCACTCCCAAGAAAGGAAATATAAAGGTGTACATCTAACACGTTTACAACTAGGATTATACAGCATGAGACTGGCAGAACATACAGCATTCACCTTCCAGATGTTAATCATAATAATGCATTATACATAATAAGGCTCTCTCTCCTCCTAGGAATAAATAAGGAGTCTTAAGTGCTTACAAGCTACAATAATGGAAGCCCGCTGTGTTATTTCAGAAGGGATAAATAGACCAAGATGCCCATATATGAAGGTTAGAGAGAAAAAGCCTTCAGAGATATAAATTAACTAAGCTTTGTGAAACATGGTTTTGAAACAAAACATTTCCACCCTCCCCCATCTTTTTACGAGGTTTTTCCACTCAGATAATGTAGATGCTTAAGGTACAATTATAACATCTTTAGAAGATTGTAAGATTATATGAAAGAGGAAATAGTAATATACGTACAGAGAGATACTGAGACAGAGGGTATGTGGTTTGAGTCAGAAATCCTCTGATCTCAAAAGAAGCAGATGATGCAGATAAAACACAGGCTTCACTGGCACAGCTAGCAGGGAACTTTTATGTGTACATAAAGCAATTATAAAAGGTGTTTGATTTTGCATTAAAGCAGCCAATTAGTTCCCTTTTTGACTAAAAATATATATTTCTACTTTTTGTATTTTCAGCAGACAACAAACCAAAATGAAGCTTGGTAGAAGTCATTGGCTAAAAAAAGCAAAAAGCTTTTAATGTACTTCAGTGCAGGAATTCTGATGGGAAAAGTCCCCCCACATCCAGACCCCTTCCTCACTGTCTCACAAGCTACATGCAGAGGCTTTCCAACAAAATTGGCAAAGATGGTGGTTTCAGAAAGATACCTTTGCTTCTGGGATAAAGTTGGACACTGACAGGCAGAGCCAAGGCACTCTGCTGGGCAGCTCACATGAATGACATGTTGGCTATAGCTGTGGTGAACCCTTGCTGTGGGGTTATCCCATGTAGGGTTGCCTGTTGGTTTTACAAGTGTATTTCTCTTGAAAACAGGAAGGAGTCAAGAAATATCAACAAAAAGTAACTGACCATGACACAGAACAGAGAGCACCAGGAGTGCAATACATGGGAGAGCGCTGGAGTCTGTTTGTTTTTCGCTGTTGTAATTGCACTGTTGTATTACACAACGTCTTTAGCTCTTGCTCTCATGTGGGAGCAGCTTTCAGGAAGGTTTCTGCAGCGTAATAGCTTCCCATGAGGAATGATTTCAAAGGGCAACTCTGAGATATAGATGTAAGAGAGCTGCTGATTTTAACACATTTTCATATCAATTGTTTCAGAACAGCCATGTTTTAGAGCATTAACATTCATTTATTAAAGGATATTTTCTGAGAGGTAAACACTGCAGCCTGTCTCATATTCCTCCATTTCTTGTAGCTCCTCAAAAATCATTACTGTTATTTCCAGACATTATTTAAATATTTTAAAATAAAAATTATTAATATTGATAAAACATGATGGTTGAGAAAAGATTATATTGACTCATGGGGATGCAGAAAACTTGCATATAAAAAGTCTTGGAGGTTATTTTATGAGACCTGAGGATCAAGGTTGCTATCCTGGCACAGAATGAAAGGGATGTGCCCTGTCACAGATATGTTTGGCAGGATTTTAAGGATTTGAGAATGCTTCATTCATATTCACAGGAGAACTGAAGTAGGTCAATCACCATTATGTGTTGTGCTGATGGAATACACCAGTAACACTGATTTTTCAGCCTTTCAGCTATTGTGAATTTGTCCACATTCACAGAGTAAGGGAGATGCCCTAAAGCTCACTTAATTTCCAGTACGAAGCAATGACAACTCTGTTACAAGGTTTTGAATGCATGGGACTAGCACCAAGATTTTAAGCCTTATATGAATATCTTCAATTGGTTTTGATAAGACTTCCCTGAATCTTATGTAATGCATTTGGAGCCATTATATGTGGTTATTTTCTTGGGCAAGTTCCAGAAATCAAAGGACAATAGGACATATTCTTCTGACCAGCCTGGATTGTTACCAAGGAAAAAAGTAATTTATTCTGAGCATAAGGTATGCTTTTCTTACACTTTCATGCTGTATTCTCCTGAAGGTAGCAGATGAAGGGAAAGGACACAAGGAAAGCTCTGGTTCATAACATGGACCTTGCCTTTTCCACACTGAACACAAGCTGCTAAATTGGATACATCTCCTGCAAGTATCCATTCAAGAATTTTTATGTATGCTGTTAACATGAACAACCTTGATAGCTTGTTACTGAGCTGTTTTTAAGAATTTCAGGTAGAAACAGCTCTGTAAAAAAACATTTGGGGTGATAAATTCAGAAGGCTTTCACTGCAGACCATGCTGTAAAAAGATATTTCAAAAATAACTTTCTCCTAGAACTCTGAAGTAAAATATACCTTTATTGTTGGCAGAGAGTGCTGCAGTTAGATGCTTACTAGCATTTGGCATCTCTCTCTTTTCTCTTTCCTTTTCTTTTTTTGCCAACAATGACTCTGTAATCCCAAAAAAGAAATTATATCTTGTAGAAGCAGAAAAGACCACCTTATTTAGATAGACAACAAGGAAAACCTCCACAAAGAAACCGTGTCTGTTGAAAAACACATTGAGATACTGAACTCTTTAAAAAGCAGGAAGCTCCAAACTCATGATAAAAGTTTAAGGTGTGTTTCTTTGTATGGGAACAAGAAGGTCAATTCTGAGCCACCCAGTTCCTGTATTACTCTGAACTTACAGACTTTTCTTCCTACTAAAAGTAAGCAGAAGAAAGATGTATAGGTGCATCCCTACGGGTAAGAAATCAAGCAAAGGGGGCTGGAGGCCTGCATGGTTGACCGAGGAGCTTCTGGCAAAACTCAAACAGAAGAAGGAAGTTTACAGCATGTGGAAAAAGGGACAGGCCGCTTGAGAGGAATATAGGGATGTTATCAGAACGTGCAGGGAGGCAATGAGGAAGGCTAAGGTCCATTTGGAATTAAGTCTGGCAAGGAATGTCAAGGACAGCAAGAAGGGCTTCTTCAAGTCCAGCAGTGGGAATAAGATGACTGGGGAAAATGTGGGCTTGCTGCTGAATGAGGTGGGTGCCCTGGTGATGAAGGACACAGAGAAGACGGAGTTCCTGAATGCCTCCTTTGCTTCAGCCTTTACTGCCCAGGCAAGCCCTCAGGAATCCCAGACCCTGGAGGCAAGAGAGAAAGTCTGGAGAAAGGAAGACTTTTCCCTTGAGTTGGGGAGGATTGGGTTAGAAATCTTAAGCAAACTTGACACCCACAAATCCATGGGCCCCCACGGGATGCACCCCTGAGTGCTGAGGGAGCTGACAGATGTTATTGCCAAGCCACTCTCCATCATCTTTGAAAGGTCATGGAGAACAGGAGAGGTGCCTGAGGACTGGAGGAAAGCCGATGTCACTCCAGTGTGTCACAAGGGCAAGAAGTAGGACCCAGGAAAGTACAGGCCGGTCAGCCAGCCTCGCCTCCATCCCTGGAAAGATGATGGAACAGCTCATCCTGGATGCCATCTCTAAGCATGTGGAAGAAAAGAAGGTTATCAGGTAGTCAACACGGATTCACCAAGGGGAAATCATGCCTGACCAACTTAATAGCTTTCTACGATGGAATGACTGGCTGGGTAGACAAGGGGAGAGCAATGGATGCTGTCTACCTTGACCTCAGCAAGGCTTTTGACACTGTCTCCCACAACACCCTCACAGGTAAGCTCAGGCAGTGTGGTTTAGATGGGTGGACAGTGAGATGGATTGAGAACTGGCTGAACGGCAGAGCTCAGAGGGTTGTGGTCAACGGTGCAGAGTCCAGCTGGAGGCCTGTAGCTGGAGCAGTGTTCCCCAGGGTCAGTGCTGGGTCCAGTCCTGTTCAACTTATCCATCGGTGACCTGGATGAAGGGACAGAGGGTACCTCATTGAGTTTGCTGATGACACAAAACTGGGAGGAGTGGCTGACACACCAGGAGTCTGCGCTGCCATTCAGCGAGATCTGGACAGGCTGGAGAGTTGGGCGCAGAGGATCCTAATAGAGTTCCACAAAGGCAAGTGTAAGGTCCTTCACCTAGAGAGGAGTAACCCCACGCACCAGTACAGGCTGGGGCTGACCTGCTGGAAGGCAGCTCTGCAGAGAAGGACCTGGGAGTTCTGGTGGACACCAAGTTGCCCATGAGCCAGCAGTGTGCCCTTGTGGCCTAGAAGGCCAGCAGTATCCTGGGGCATGTTAGGAGAAGCATGGCCAGCAGGTCAAGGGAGGTAATCGTCCCATGTTCTACTCTGCCCTGGTGAGGCCACATCTGGAGTGCTGTGTCCAGTTCTGGGCTCCCCAGTTCAAGAGAGACAGGGAACTACTGGAGAGGGTCCAGCAGAGGACTACGAAGATGGTGAGGGGACTGGAACATCTTCCTTATGAGGAAAGGCTGAGAGAGCTGGGGCTGTTTAGCCTGGGGAAGACTCAGAGGGGAACTTATCTACATTTACAAATATCTTAAGGGCGAGTGTCAAAAGGAAGGGGCCAGGCTTTTTTCAGTGGTGCCCGGTGACAGGACAAGGGGCAACAGGCACAAACTGCAACACAGGCAGTTCTGTCTGACTCTGAGGAAAAACTTCTTTATATTGAGGGTGACAGAGCACTGGAACAGGCTGCCCGGAGAGGCTGTGGAGTCTCCTTCACTGGGGACATTCAAATGCCACCTGGACATGATCCTGTTGAACCTGTTTTAGCAGAGGGTTGGACCAGATGATCTCCAGAGGTCCCTTCCAACCCTGACCGTTCTGTGAGTCTGTGATAAAGGCCAGTGTGGACTTCAGGAAGTTATTGGGTAGATGCTTGAGCTAAGGAGAGTTTTGCTGATGCAAATCATGCCTCTCTGTGGTACAGAACAAATAACTTCATAATCAGAAACATTTTTTTAACACCAGTCTACTAGTCAAAAGCAAGGAAAGCCTTACCTGCTGCTGTGAAATCATGAATTTCGGACGCTGAGATTATGATCTGTGAGATGCACTAAGTGGGGTGTATACGACAGTGCTGATGTTAGCTGGCTTCCCAGCTGAACTGCCTTATGCAGCAGCTAATCACCTGCTTCTGAGAAGGAGGAGGTACGGGGAGAGTTTGTTTTTCCTATAAATTGATCTCTGATCCTTTCATCCCTCAGTATAGCTGTACTTGGTTAGCCTACTGAGGCCTCTTAGGGCTAACACGTAATGAAGTACAATCGCATAAGGGTGTTCATAGCCACAGCAGTGCTGTTAGCTGTGCTCTTTAATGGATTTGGATAAAACCCCACTCAGCAAATAGCACGCTGAAAACAAATATTCTCTTTGTTGTCTTAGGATATACTGTCCGCATTACTGTACTGCATTTGTTCTCAAAACAGACCCACACACAGTTGCATTTTGATCTTTGAACTTTGAGCTGACCGGTTGTCAGATACTGATGCCTCAGTGTGAACTTTAGCACAGAAACAGATCGCTGGATTTGAAATAGGAGAACCTGTGCTGTCCTGGTGGGCAAGCCATGTGGTAGCTTTCTAATTTATTCATAATTTTACTAAAATCAGAGGTTGTATGAAAAAGTAAATTAAGTAAATACCCAGCTGAATGCAGTCTGTCTGAGCTGCTTCACGCTGTGCAGCCAACCATGACTGGGAAAAATACAGGCTTAGGACAGCAAAGGCTCTGAGACCAAAACTCAAGGGGTGACCAAAGCACCCAGCACGTTCTTGGGCAGTTTATAAAGATGGCAAAAATCATTAAATCCATTCCACTGCTGCTCACCAGATGCCACTGCAGAAATGAATTAATCGTGTACAGTGAGCCAAATGGTGTTCTCCTTTCTGACACAGGGCTACACCTTGGTTTGAACTGTGTAAGAAGGCAGTGCAGGTCTTCACCTCTGGTGATCCCATCTTTGAGAACTGGGACTTTGACACCAGGGACTATAAACAAAAAGCTGACTAATTTCTTATTGAAATCAACGGCAAATATAGAATTTGACATTTCCCTGCCATGCATTTAGAGGCAAGCCAGATCCACCTTTCCTTCTCACCTGGAAGAAGGGAAAGGGCAGGACTTTGATTTCATCCTTCTATTTGCTGGCTGAAGCAGTGTGGCCACTGCCTAGTTTAGAAATTACTCTCCCCTACAAGCAGGGAGTCACACTGCTCCCCAGGCCACTGGTGGGACACCCCAGGCTAGGCAGCTCTGCCAGCTCAGGGCTGTGCCCAAAGCCACAGCCTCACCTCCAGCCATCTCCTGGAAACTCTTGCCTAGTATGTTTGCTCCCTGGTTGGCAAACAGATTCTGGAAAGGCTAGCAGGAGGGCACGTTCATTCAACAGGTGTGCCTTTGGCATACCAGGTCACTGACTGAAAAGGCTTGACGGTGTAAATAGGAGGTTTAATATTTCACCAAGATGTCAAATCTTAAAACGCCTGCTGGAGCAACAGAAATGTCTATATGAGGCTCAAGTGAAGGCACAAGCCACTGTAAAATTCTTATAGCATTAATGCCAATGTGATCGTTAGAGTAGTTATTCACTGTAGATACAGTTAGTGGTATGCAGGCAGCGGGTTTTCAGTTCTGTGGTATTTTGCTGACTTTACAGTAAAATGGTCTTCCTTTCTCAGATTTTAATGTGCTATGTCAGGAGTAAATTATATAATGGATGCCTGGGATTTTCTGTCTTGTGGTCTGATTCTATAACAAATTTCACCTTTCTTTTCCTCAGAGAGGGTAATTAATGGAGTATACTATGATTTCCATATGAGATAATCATCAGAGAACTTTTTTAGTTGTGTACGTATAGCCTTGTGAATCACTTGGCTTTAAAAGAAACTGCATTGTGCAAAGCTTGAGCAGTACTGATGATCCATTTTTCTGCAGAGGACTGCTTTAATGTATTCAGGTTTCTATTTCTTACTGAGGCACTGTATTTGTATTTTTCAGCATTCACCTAGCTGTATAGAGCTGTGCACAGCCTTTTTTAGTAAAAAATGGTTTGATATTTATGTAGATTCAATGAACTAAGAATCTCTCCCATAAGCAGGAGTTGTAGGATCAGGTTAGTTAACTCTTTAGTGAATTTACTGTGAAGAGGTACATGCTTGAGTTTCAGAGTGTATAGCAGTAAAGGCAAGGCAGGTGTCCATAAAACAACCACCTTATTGTAACGCCAAAGAAAATCTGATGATGCTGATCTTAGCAAACTGAATTGACTCACACTAGTCCTGAAGCTTTTTTTTTTTTTTTTTTTACCTGAAAGACAGCATGGAGAATAGATCCAAGAAAGGGGGATGCATGAAAAAGGGGAATGAGAATTTTCTGCAGCTTTTTTGTCTTTGTTCATCTGCAGTAGTAAAAGCTGCCTATCTGAGTATGTGTTAAAATAATCATTTGTCAAAGAGGTAAACGTACTGTACACCAATGTTCTGCATTTAAAAGATCCCTGGTGTACTATGAACTATATAGTGTTCATAAAAAGTCATACTCAAGAGTCAAATATACTTCCTTCTTCAATTACTGTAGTTTTCCACTGTCTCTAAGGATGAGCTATTAAACAGTCAGTGTCAAGACACACTACACTGTACTTGTATCATGTATGATATATTCATTATTTCACCTTTTTTAAAAAAATTCTGATTATATGTATGTATGTATATTATATATATATACGTATGGTTATCATGGACTCTAAGAAAAAAAAAAAAGAAGGCATCCCCTAAAAGCCAGGCAGTCAGAAGGCAGAGTTATTCTGAGGATACTGTGCTTTAGTCCATGGAAGCCTGAGGTCATTTTTGCTTGGACATTGCATAAAGTGTGCTTGCCAGATTCAATATATATAATCCAGTGTCAAGTGACTGAAATTAGGGTTTTACTGTTTGATCTTTCAGGCAAGTAAGCAAATTGTCACTTTCGTTTCTCAATAATTGCTGGGATAACAGATATGGCTGTTATTTTTTCCAGTCTACACTAATAACCAAGGTATGAAGGAAGGAGTCTGATCAAAGGTAATTAACGATTCTGAGCAAGATTTCATTGGGGTATTGGATCACATTTCCTTTACACATGTCAAAGGGAGTATATCTGAAGAAAGGACAAGCCTGGTTAAATGGAAATGAAGCTTCCAGAGGAAGTTATGTTCTTTTAGAAGTAATATGCTAAAAGGCTGAGATTACAGAACTATTGCTGAAGGAGCAACATGGTCTTACACGTTGCTAAGTGCCCCCAAGCTGACTAATCATCATTAGTTATTTATAGCACACTAATATCTGAAGGTCCTAGTCAGAAGTAAGGCCTTCTGATATCATCCTCTGTCCAAACTGGAAGAATGTCCTCGGTCCCAAAAACTCACAATGTCATTTAATCTCATTGGTGTTGAAGGCAATCAGAACATCTAATGGGGAGCTTCAAACATACAAAGAAAAGGTTTTTGCATGAACAGCATCTCAAAGAAATCTTTCTTGATGGGTAGATTAATAATTCCTTAATGAAATACTTTAATTAATTTGGCTGACACAGGCAAGTGTTATGAATGGAATGGAATGTAAGTCAAAATGATCATATACCACCCTTCTTCAAATTAGCATAAATTTAAACATAAGGCAAAATTTTTTTTAAATAGTGTCTTTCCTGATCTAGCAGTATACACAGACACATAGTCAAGAAGAGAAGTAAGAAAGATACAGGAACATATATATTTGCATGTTGCAGCTTCTGTCAAGTGACTGACAGTGGACTGAGCAATCTGAGAATTCAGAGTAGTGGCTGTACTCAAAATTGGAGGTTGTGATAAAACATTTTTGAAGGTTGCCTATTTTACACAGCATTTAAGTCAATACAGCTGCTGTGCCTGCCTTACAAGAAATCCATCATTTCTTACCAGAGAGAGAAGTTCTGGTTTTCTAGTTTTTAGAAAGCACTTTTTCAAATCTTACTAATCTGTATTCTGCAAACCCACCAGTAACGGCAGGTTTGTTGGAGTGTAAACCACTCTCTACTTTGCCTTGGGCTGTCTGGTTTGTTCAAGTTACCCTGGAACAGAAATAGCTGTAGTTTTGGCAGTACCAGTCCTGCATTACTATAGGGAATACATCACTATTTATCAGTGAGCATTTCCAAATGCAAATGACCCTCCAAATTAGGGATGTCCTGCCTCTTAGAACCACTACTAAATGACCACCTGCATGTGTTCATATTCAAAACTGGTCTACTCACCCCATATGCATCTCCTCCAGTGTTTTATTTGACAATCTGTTTCAGCTTCGCAAGGGAGCTTGCAAATTATGTATTGCTCATTTTGTCAAAGTCATCACTGATGACAATTCCGGCATCAAGAGGCTCATTTTATTCTGCAGATGTTTTTTTCAAATAGAAGATAAATTGTGGTTTTCAATATTTTTCTTTTTTTCTCTTTTTCTTTTTCTTTTTTCTTTTTCTTTTTCTCTTTTTCTCTTTCTTTTTCTTTTCTTTTTCTCTTTCATTTTCTTTTTCTTTTTCTCTTTCTTTTTCTTTTTCTCTTTCTTTTTCTTTTTCTTTTTCTTTTTCTTTTTCTGTTTCTTTTTCTTTTTCTTCTTTTCCATTTCCTTTTTCTTTTTCTTCCTTCCTTCCTTCCTTCCTTTCTGAGAGTGAGGATACATGCTGTGCTGCTAGGAATAGGAGTGGGAACACATAAAAAATAAATTAATACAAAAAATATTGAACCTCAAGAGGAAATCCACTGCAAGCCTACAGAACCCATTAGCATGTTATATTTAGCACCCGCATAATGGACAGGAAAAAATACCGAATTGTTTATATAAAGGGAATGGTCTCATTCATTTTGGCTAACATCCCAAATTCCAAGCCATGATTTAAAGTCTCTGGCCAACCCACAGCTATTTTGTGACACAGGATTTCCCAAGCTTGTAGGCTGGCGTCTTCAGATGAAAAGAACAAGTGACCTCAGAGGTAAGGTGCTGTAAGAGGCTCTTTTTACATTCTGTAGAAGTGCAGCTTGCCCAAGTGCTATACTTTACACTGTGAAAGGAACACACTTTTCTGCCAGTCCCTCAAAGTTGGCAGTTAGGATTCTTAATTTCAGGCCATCACATTCACAATAAATTCAGTTTTTCAAGAGCCCTCAGTTTTCACTGAGAAATGAGCTGATCACATTTTCCAAGAAAATACTCCTCTTCATGCTCTCACTAGTTTTAGTATAAACTGTGAAGTTCTCTGAATCTCATTGGAAGACACATTGTCCTCCACAGAATGTCTTAACTTTTTGGTGGCCAGCTCCCTCAGATAATTTAGAGATACTTTGTCACGCTTTTGAAAAGAAATCACGATATTCCTCCTCTGTAATTGGAAGTGACATGTCATAGGGGTCTCAAGGGTTGAGTGTATCAAGAAAACTAGACTTCAAATAGCTGGTTAAGTCTTACAGGACAGATATGTAGCCCATGTACTGCAACTCCCTTGAGGGAGTTGACTGGAGAGGCGTATAGACACATTGTTCAAGTGTGGAGGGATGAAGTTAGAAAAACAAAAGCCCACTCAGAGTTGGATCTGGCAAGGGATATGAAGGGCTACAAAAATGGTTTCTACAGGTCTGTCAGCTGCAAAAGGAGCATGAGGGAATATGTGCTGACTGGGGCAGGGGACCTGGTGACAGGGGACAGAAAGAAGGCTGAGATATTCAGTGCCTTCCTTTCCTCTGTCTTTATTGTGAAGACTGGCCTCCAGCAATCCCAGGTCCCTGAGGCCAGAGGGGATGTATGGAGCAAGGAAGACTTACCCTTAGTGGAGGAGGATCAGTTTAGAGAACTTTTAAACTGTACATACACATATCCATGGGCCCTGATGGGGTCAGACAAACACAAGAAAAAATCTTTTTACTGTAACGGTGGTCAAACACTGGAAGAAGTTGCCCAGAGATGTTGCGGAGTCTACATTCCTGGAGATACTAAAAACTCAACTGGGCACAGCTGTTGTAAGCCTATTCTACCTGATTCTGGTCTGAGCAGGGAGTTGGACTAGATGATCTCCAGAGGTGCCTTCCCACCTCAACCATTCTGTGGTTCTGTGTGATTCTGCATGAGGTTGTGAGACAGAAGTAGCTGTGATTTAAGCAGCGCTTCAATTCCTTCATTACTGTAGGAATTGTATTATTTTTAGCAATACAGCATTTCAAAGGCACGTGACACTACCACAGAAAAATATGTTTAGCCAAAAGCACTGTTTACCAATAAAACCCACGTGTCAGTCAGTTGGGTTTTTTTAACCAGGTTCAATATTGAACACTTCTGGAAAATGTGACCATTTTATTTAAGATCTTTATTCCCACTTTTTTGAAAATCTGTCTTAAAAACACCTGAGAAGCAATCTAATCTGGTAATTTAAGTGTACACAGGATATTTCAAAAATCAAAGCATTGTGGTAAAAATTGTTATCTTCTAAACTTGTGACAGTTACACCAAACAGCAGACCCATGCAAACGTATCTAATGTGAAGAGGAATTACTTCCAATTGCTCTTAAATGGGGAAAATTTTAATCTGTTTTTCAAAGCTAGGAAACTCTTTGTGTGGAAAATGCCCACTGCACAGCATTCTACACAATTCTGCTAACAGCTTTTAGACATCTCTGGTGCTTGCTGTGGAAGCTTCAGTGTTATATTTTAGATGAATACTATGAGAAAATGATCAATATATAGTCAGTAGGTTTTCCATCCAGAACAGTCTTACAGGACAGAGAACATGAGAATCTTGACCTTGTAGCAATTTAGAAGTGACAGCCGGCATCAACCAGGCTACCTCTATGCCAGTTCAAGAGCAGGAGCTAAAAAGAACCTGTGATGAAATATTAGACAACTTGTAAGAAATTCACAAAACCAGATGCTCATGTATGTCCTTTTGGAAGGACGGTCCATTTGCCTCTGAAGAACTCTAACTAACTTGTTGAAGACACCAGATAATGTCATACATAAAGGTAGCCATGTCACATTTTTAGACTGTCCAGAGCTGGAATGCTATGAAGCTATTATGGAACAAGGAAAGTCTGTGTGATGTAGTGGCCAAACATGAAAAACACAAATAATAATTTTGAAACCTGCTAGAATAGCAGCCCAAATGACAAAAAGAAAAGGAAAATAAAGTGAATGTAAATCTACAGAATTCCTGAAGGACTGTGAAGAAAGGCAGGGATAGGCCTTTTCACCATGAACCATTAATCTTGTTAATCCTAAAAATTTTAGATTCTTGGAAATCAGACAAGCTGCTGGAAATCACTACAGGGACCACTTCAAGTAATCGTCATCTCCCCCAATTTACCATCCCAACTGATTGGATTTAGATAACGGAACTTGGATGACTTTTCGTGAGTTGGTAGAATATGCCAAAGAATATGAATTTTTCAATATCTCAACATCATTACATTGCTGCTACACAAATGGCAAAGTCTGAGTGAGTCACTGTTGACGTTGCTAAGATTTTAGTGAAGGAAGTTGAAGAAACAAAGAAATTATTCTTTAACAGAGAAACAGTTCCATGGAATCTTAATTTCAAAAACACCCAAGTATTTTGGCACATTCAGCAGGTGAAGTACTAAATCATGCAGTGGTTGAAAAAATACTGGACAAAAAACTGAGACACCTTTGCCCAAGCCAACCCCATTACTGAAAACAATCCAAATTTCTTCAAACACTTCCTCATTACAAAATGTGTACATGAATGCAAGTCACCTGTGCTGAACTGATATATCTCATTCAGATAATACAGTGTGGATAGACTAATATTTCATGAAACCCACTAATGCATTTACTCACTATGAGCACAACACAACAAATATGGACATACAGGATGATGAAATATCTGTTCCACTGAGATTTGATGAAGAAGACTTGAAAAGAACAAAGTTTGACAAGCGGCTGAGTTATACGGGTATAGTTAATTAAAATAATTTATCTCCAGAAGAACCCTAGTGCAAAGCAGACTTCTCAGGCTGGAGTGTCAGTAGAGGCCTGTTTCTTCCACAGAAGCCAAGAAATACACTCACTTAATCTAAATATTCAAGGGAGAAATAACATTTTATTTCCAAATCATTCACTTAGCAAGGCTTGATAAACTCAAAATACATTGCTAAAACTCAGGTTACTACTCTACCTTTTATATATGGATTTTTAAAATTACTTTACTTTTATGTGAGTCACTGTAAAGGTTTAGGCAGAAAGAGATACAAAAATTCAAATAAGAGTTTAATAAGCTTTCACCAGATTGATGTAAAGTGATGGAAACCTGAAAGTGTGAAAATAACAAAATAACAAGCTACAGACTTGTCAGCAAATATAACCTTGCAACAGATCTGAAATATGAAATTTTTAAGAAACTCATTTCAGTTAAGTTTTATTTTAATAATTTTATTTCTTCGTATTTGGAAAGCAGTTGTTTTATTAATCTCCTACCTCCTTTTGCCATTTTCTTGTGTGGCCCTCTTTTATTCCCTTCCCTTACACCGTATTCTACATACTGATTTTCAGGCACAGTTTACTGCTTCCTGCAAAGGGCAGAACTCATGCAGCTAGCAGCTAGAGTTATTGTTAGCACACAAATAGACTAAGACAGATTGTAAAGTCCCTGGTGATCCAGGAACTATATAATGCTGACTAGCTTCAGCAGTGCCAACAGAAATTTCATAAGCCAGTGTTTAGATTTCAGCAAGCTCATTCTGTCCAGTTCTTTCCACCTGAGAACTGGCTAAACCTGACCTTATCACAGCCATAAGCACCACACTCTTCAACCTGGAAGGAATGTTTGCATGGTTAGTGTCAAGTTGTTTCTCTGCAAACACCCCCCAGATTCCTGGCTGGGGTGGCGGTGGGCTGGGCACCTCTAAACACTTCAGGCTGGGTCCCAGGCATTTGTTCCTGGGGGACTCAGCACTTGGGTGGCTCAGGCTTCAGATGGGTGACAGGCGGACACTGCAGCGCTGCTGAGAAATAGCTTTGGAGGTTGTTTAATCTGCAGTCAAAAGTGTTACTGAGTAAGAGGGGTTACATGAGGAGCTATTTCAGATGTTTCACATTCCTTTTTGACTTTACCCTGGCAAAACTTAGAAGCGGAGACAAGCCTTTGTGCATAAGGCATAAAAAGTAACTGAGGGACTACTGCCGTAAGTGCTGAGTATTTCCAAGAGTTAAACATACTCAGAAATAGGGGAACAAAGTCACCTTCTTACTTTTCTGAATAGCTGTAAATATGAATTAAGTCTGAAAGTAATTTGGCTCTATCTTGGTGCTAATCTGCTTGGCTAAGATCAGGGCTCAATGTATGCTTTTTCCAGCCGGACTCACGTGCTGCAGTGTATCTGGCTTCTCTTCTATTCCCATGGAGTCAGCCTAGAAATTCTGCAACAGCTTCCTTTACATTTAAGAAAGGTATTTCCTGAATTAAGTATGAGCATGAATAATAACACCAGGCCAAAGGCCCTTGTTTTATTTATTTTACTATGAAATTTAATTTATTTTGTATTTTCCCCACATTTTTGGTCTTCAGCTTCAGTATGCTACAGATTCCTGTCCTGGTAGCGAACTATTGCATTATAGATGCTGTAGGTAAGAGAGTGGTGGGTCTGGGATATTCAGTCATTTGGGAGAAGCTAGGTTTGGGGCTTAATTGTATTAGCAAGCGTTTTCATTCAAAGTGATCAGCAGTGAAATAGTTAATGAGACTGAAGTGTAAGCTGTCTGCAAGGCTTCAGACTTAACATCGATTGGGTGAACAGAACAGTTCACACCTCTCAGAACTAATCTCTCAGCCTGAAAGTTTTGTTCGCTGTTCTGGAAGGTCACCTAATTACTATGAGAAGTACAGACATAATCATATGATGAAGGTTAAATTCTAGTACTTTATTCTGAGGCAAGGAATGGAAAATCAAAGCAGATTCAGCAGCTATGCAGGCACGAAATAATATAGTCTACATTTGTAGCTGCTTTGACCAAGTCTCATTCTTCAAAATAGACAGTGGGAATCTCATCGCCAAATACTCTTTGAGGTGCAAGGACAGGGTTTTTTTTATTAAATACGTTCCATTCACAGTTTGGTTTTATATGAGGTGAGTTACTGAGGATTATTATCCACTGTAAATACTAGTAGGGAAGTAGCCTTTTCTAGAGAATGGCATTGTGCTAAAAGATGAGTGAAGTTACACTGACATTAAGCTTGGTTTAACAGCCTGAATAGACAAAAACTCTTTGGCATAAACAAAACCCCTTTGATTTTGTGTCAGTTAGTTCCAGTCGGTGGGAATAGGCGTATAAGAGCACTGAAAAAGATATCCCTTGTCACTGCATCAACTTTCTATTAGGCAACCAGACAACATGAATCCTTTTTCAGATGCTCTAAGGTGGTCTGAAGACTGCAGACATAATACAGCAGTCCTTCAGCTGTATCGGCAATTAGCTTTTACATGCTCTGATGGTGGCACTTGTCTCTTCTACATCATTAACAGCTGTGTATGATCACTAATATGTTAACTTGTCCAAGCAGTCCACAACTCCCTCATGTAGACAAACCTGGAAAGCACACTGAAATGAAGAGGACCATATTTAAACAATACTCCTGGGAGTATTTATAAACTGTATCTTTCATGTAGATTTGTCGGGGTCTAAGGCACGTACAGGATAAGCATGCTCACATGGCAATTTTTCTTTCTCATGTGGGGAACACTTGCATGGGGTTTTTTCTTTGTGCGGTTATATAATTTCATAAAACTTACAGATTTATTATTTCATTAATTATCACCTAATTATATTAATTAATTATTAATAAAATGCAGATTTAATTATTTTAGAGAATGAAGGGTAAAGGTACCCTTCAGTCAAATTTGGCTGAAACCAACTAATGAGGTCAGAAGCTATTAGTGGAGAGATACAAACCGATAGACACAAATATGCACACACTGTGACCTCCTTGGGAGTATGACTAAAATAAGTCTCTTTTAATCTTATTTTATAGAAGCTAGAGATATAAAAGAGATTTCTACTCTCTCCACTCTGTTACTTGCATTTTGATACTACTGGATCTTTTTGGCCAAATAGCTTTGCGTTACTCATCTCCTGATTAAGATAACTATATATGGAGTAGCATTACAGACAAATTTACTTGTCAGCATCTTGCTTGGGCTAAGTGTGATGGGCGGAAAGATTTAAAGTAGTTGGTGCAAGGAATTGTGGGGGTGTCACAGGGAAGCTGGCCTGGAGCACTGGTTGTTTGCAGCATCACTGTGGACGTGACTTATCATGGCAAGGCAGGAAAGCTTTAAAACATGGAGGCCTCTCATGTTTCAACTCAGCAGGCAGTATGTGAGACATGTTGGCAACAGTCAGGCCACTGAGTCTCACAGCGAGAAACCGTCTGGTTTGCAGGCAAACATAACCATAAACATCAGCTAAAAAGCAAACCAAAGAGGCAGCATGAAAGTAACACTAGAAATGGACTCCCACAAACTCACTGGCTTCTACAAAAGCACTTGCACAAGAATGGAAATATTGGAAATGAGAATTGAGCCTCAATCCAGAGGTCAGCATGTTGGAATAGCACTGTCTTGCTAGAAAAATACATTAAAAATTAATCAGTGGTAAATTTTGGTATGTATATGGAGTGATATTGTGGAAGAAGTTCTTTTTTTCAGAAGTTCTCTGAATCTGAGAAACCTCAAGGAAGAGAAACATTTATATAGCAGAGTTGGGAACTCTGGTTTTGTGGATGAGAGCTACTCATGTCTCTGAAGGAAAAACAGATCCTCCTGCTGCGGGTTGAGACTTTGGGAGGCAGTGGTGGGAGGGTAAGGTCTGAATCCCAGAGGACTTTCTCCAAAGAGCATGGAACAGTGACAGCTAGTTGCACGGAACAACCATAGAGGTTCATATAGCCTCAAAAGAAAAAAAGAGAAAGGATATAATGTGCAAGGGTCTACAAGCAGCATAAATTGTCTGTAAAGCAACTCAAAATAGACAAATAAAAATGCTCAGCCTTTTGAGCAGTCATTCAAGAGAAGTGGGGAAAAAAAGGTCATGTCCTAATCTCACCATTACCGGAGAAAACGAAAATGGCAGTACACGCAGTGACTGAGAACAATGATTTCCAATACAGAGAAGGCTGTCTGCAAAGTGACTTTGGCAAATTCAAAGGTATGTGCTGATTCAAATATATAAATACACTGCAGAAGAAGGCTGCCAACTGAAAGCTGTCATATTGGTTGGGTTACTAAATAATCACCGGCGTATTGCTGTTCAATAGGCCAGCTGAATTGTGGAGCCAACTGCAGCACAGCTCCAGCATCACATGTAAGTGCTAATGTCAGACTTCAGCAATGTGACAGAGGACTGATGATATTTAGCAATAGCTTCCTAAGGCCACTGGACACATGCAGGCTGTCAATATGAAAACTCCTGAAACAGGCAATGTTATTGCTTGGAGCATATAGCTGGGGACACAAAGCGATACCAGTGGCTGCTGAGCAACAAGACAGCAAGACACAGAGCTCATCACAAGACAACATCCAGAGAAAAACAGAGCATTTGTCTTGGGGTCTGTGAAGAATTTAAACCCAATGCATCCCTATTTGCAGCTGAGGGAACTACTGAAATGCAAAGTACTATCAGGTGTGATGAGGTTGCTGAAGGAAGAACTGACAAGGCTGCAAACGAGGTATTATTATGCTCATTGAAACTAGCACAGAGTGAATCAGCAGCCAAAAAATAGTTAGAAAGTCTTCAGGTAAACCAAGGATCTGCTCTAAGCCAAAACCACTGAGCAGAGCACTTGGAAGAAGTCAGTATCCATTGCCACTTACTGGGGGACGTGCTACTGTGATTTATTCCTGGTTAAACTACTTGTGATGTCAGGAACAGGTTCTGGCATGCTAAGCTAGTGAGCCATCTAGCTTCTTGACAATCTTTGCCATAGCTATTGGCAGGTGTTTTGGGCATATCAGTATCAAGTTAGGCCTGATATGGGCTGAAAATAGAATTTTAGATAAAAAGAGTATCACTTATGATATGATTGTCCTAAAAGAAGGGGTTGTTGAGACAGTCTGGGTCCATGAAGTTAAACCTAAGCAACTTCTTAGCAAATAGTAATGACAGAATATTAAACTACAAAGAGTCAAACTAAGGTGAGAAGAACTGAGTTTGTCTTTTGCCACAGGTTTTCTGATGTTCTTTTTCAGGACTCTGAGAACTGTGAAACTGTAAGAAAATGCCCAGGCTGGCAGACGTGAAGAAGAATTTGTATAATTTTCAGTAAGTGTTCACATCCTGCCTATGCCCTTCAGATACTGCTGAACCCTTTAAACAGACCACAGTGATGCATCATGGGACTTGTAAGAGAACCTGAAGTGGGTACTTGAAAGAATAAATAAAATTACAAGCAAGAACCAGCTTTGAGGTGCTAAGGTACTTATGCAACTGCTGGAGCTACAACATGATACCTCAGGAGGAGGTGAAGTGGCCTTTTGCAAAGCCCACTGTAACAGGGCCCTGACAGACAGAGGGAAGTGATAAATCAGGTTTGAAAGGTTGAGCACAAGGTAGACTTCTGCCTAGACGTAACAGAACACCACAGAAAGGCAATGCTGAAGGCAGCCAAATGACTGGAGCACACCCCTGAGACTCCAGAGGCAAAAGATGAAGAAGGGGTGATGTCCAGAAAAGCAGCTCTAGGAGGCAGGTAAGCTGACCCCAACATACACTTAAACCAATTTAACAGAAAGGTTTTACAGATAGTCTTGGAGTCAAGGTTGTTGTCTTGGTCTTTTTTTAGTATTACTATTTTTTCCCTAAAAGCAATCTAGGGAAGTTCTGTGTTGTACAGGGTATTGGATAAAATGGTCTCACTCATTTTCTAATCAATTTCTTATAAGCCCATGATCAATGTTAACAGCTACTTACCCTTATTGGTAAGAATTCTTATGTTTCTTCAATCATTATAAACAAGACGATTTTTAGAATAGCTGAAAAAATTACCTTGTGCAAGATCTAAACTCAATTTATAGATTTATAAATACTGCAATTTCATAAGTATTTCTAGGTATTTCCCAGACCGAAAGGTTCTTCAGAATACTAGAGCTCCAGCCAGAAGCCCAGGATAGATACTTTCAGTTCAGTGCTCCATCACAGACTTCCTGTGTGAGCTTCAGTACCATTACACTGTGCATCATGCCCAATTTTTAAAGTATGCGTAATGTCTGTGTGTAATTGCACTTACCTGTCACAGTGCTGTCTGACACACTCTGATGACTGAAGAATGCTCTGAAATGTGATCAGGTTAGACATATATACACCATACCTATACATGCCTGCAGATGTTTACTTTTTTTTGGTGAATATGTCTAGATGTTAATGATTAAATAGCATCCAATTAACCACATAATACTATTTACAGGAACAAAGTTTAATCACATTCTCATTAGCAGCTTATTATAATCATTACTCATTATTTTTATACAAACTAGATGAATTAGCATTTTATGTGCATTGAGGATATGACCATATACGTATCTACTACCTACCTGCCCTTTTACATTACAAACAGCTAAGAATTTTATTAATTAATTAGTCCTTTTCTGCAAATTTCTGTATAATGTCCAGTAATAACACATCCATTCACGTTAAGTGCATTTTGAATGATTTTGGTAGTATTCTATTGACTGAAACCAAAGTTACATCCTTCTTGCAATGTCCCAATTAAAGACCTTTCTGTTTTGTACAACAGAAACATATATTTCTCATGTATCATTCGTTAGAAACAATAATATCACTGATTTGCTAACTTCTTTACAATACTTATTTAAAAATTAAATTAATACTGCTGCACAAGAAAAACATCCTCATGACTCTTCTAGTTTCATTCCTGCTAGTGAAGCTAATGTGAGACTAGAATGAATTGGAAGGAAAAGACTTCAACTATAATCTCAAGAAAGATTAATTATTTGAGGAGAGTTGGACTAAAAGAAGGACAAATACAATAATGGGATTCTCTAACAGCACCATGGAATCATAGAATCACAGAACTCTAGGTTGGAAAAGACCTTTAAGATCATCAAGTCCAGCTGTTAAGCTAGCACTGCCAAGTCCACCACTAAACCACGTCCCTAAGCGTCACATCTACATGACTCAACCACTTCCCTGTGCAGCCTGTTCAAATGCTTGACAACGTTTTCAGTGAAGAATTTTTTCCTAATATGTGAAGAATTTTTTCCTAATATGCAATCTAAACCTCCCCTGGCACAACTTGAGGCCTTTTCCTCTCGTCCTATCGCTTGTTACTTGGGAAAGGAGACTGGCACCCATCTTGCTACAACCATCTTTCAAGTAGTTGTAGATAAAGAGATCAAGAGTGATAAGGTCTCCCCTGAGTGTCCTTTTTTCCAGGCTAAACAACCCCAGTTCCCTCAGCTGCTCCTCATAAGACTTGTGCCCTAGACCCTTCACCAGCTTTGTTACTCTTCTCTGGACACGCTCCAGCACCTCAATGTCTCTCTTGCGAGAGGCTCAAAATTGAACACAGTATTTGAAGTGCAGCCCCACCAGTGCCAAGTACAGGCAATCACTTCCCTTGTCCTGCTGGCCACATGATTTGAGATACAAGCCAGGATGCTGGTGGCCTTCTTGGCCACCTGAGCACACTGTTGGCTCGTGTTTAGCCAGCTGTTGGCCAACACCTCCAGGTCCTTTTCTGCCAGGCAGCTTTCTAGCCACTCTTCCCCAAGCCTGTAGCGCTGCATGGAGTTATTGTGACCCAAGTGCAAGCCCTGGCACTTCACCTTGTTGAGTTGAATCGCATACGACTGGCCTCAGCCCATTGATCCAGCCCATCCAGATACCTCTGCAGAGCCTTCCTACCCTCAAGCAGATCAACACTCCCACCCAACTTGGTGTCATCTACAAACTTATTGAAGGTGCACTGGATTTCCTTGTCCAGATCATTGGTAAAGACATTAAATAGGACTGGTGTCAATACTGAGCCCTGGGGAACACCACTTATGACTGGCTGCCAACTGGATTTAACTCTGTTCACCACAAGTCTTTGGGCTTGGCCATCCAGACAGTTTTTTACCCAGTGAAGAGTACACCCATCCAAGTCATGAACTGCCAGTTTCTCCAGGAGAATGCTGTGGGAAATGGTGTCAAAGGCTTTACTAAAGTCTAGGTAGACAACATCTGCAGCCTTTGCCTCATCCACTAGGCGGATCACCTTGTCATAGAAGGGGATCTGGTTAGTCAGGCAGGACCTGCCTTTCATACACCCATGCTGGCTGGGCCTGATCACCTGGTTGTCCTGTATGTGCTGTGTGATGGCACTCAGGATGATCTGCTCCACAATCTTTCTCAGCACCGAGGTCATTCTGACAGGCCTGTAGTTCCCAGATCCTCCTTCTGGCCCTTCTTGTAGATGGGCAACACATTTGCTAACTTTCAGTCAGCTGGTACCTCCCCGGTTAGCCAGGACTGGTGATAAAGGATTGAAAGTGACTCAGAGAGTGCTTCCAGCATCCCCCTCAGTCCCCTTGGGTGGATCCCATCTGGCCCCATAGACTTGTGTGTATCTAAGTGGTGTAGCAGGTCACCGACCATTTCCCCTTGGATTATGGGGACTTCATTCTTCTCCCCATCTCTTGTCTTTCAGCTCAGCGGCCTGGGTACCTGAAGAACAACTGGTCTTACTATTAAAGGCTGAGGCAAGAAGGCATTAAGAACTTCAGCCTTTTCCTCATCCTTTGTCACTATGTTTCCCCTCACATCCAATAAAGGATGGAGATTATCCTTAGTGCTCCTTTTGTTGCTAAAGTATTTATAGAAAAAAAATGTATTGTCTTCCGTGGCAGTAGCCTGATTAAGTTCTAGGTGGGCTTTGGCCCTTCTAATTTTCTCCCTGCATAACCTCATGGCATCCTTGTAGTCCTCCTGAGTTGTCTGCCCCTTCTTCCAAAGGTCATAAACTCTCCTTTTTTTCCTGCGTTCCAGCCAAATCTCTCTGTTCAGCCAGGTCGGCCATCTTCCCCGCTGGCTCATCTTTCAGCACATAGGGATGGCCTGTTCCTGTGCCTTTTAAGATTTCCTTCTTGAAGAACGCCCAGGCTTGCTGGCCTCCTTTGCCCTTCAGGACTGCCTCCCAAGGGACTCTGTCAACCAGGCCAAAGTCTTCCCTTCAGTAGTCCAAGGTGGCAGTTTTGCTGACCCCTGTCTTTATTCTCTGAGAATCGAAAAATGACAGTTCCTGACAGGCCCAAGATGGCCTCCAAACATCACGTCATCCAGAAGTCCTTCTCTGTTCACAAACAACAAGTCCAGCAGGCACTTTCCCTAGCTGGCTCACTGACCAGCTGTATCAGGGAGCTGTCTTGTCTTCCACACGCTCCAGGAACCTCCTAGACTGTTTCCTCTCTGTTGTATTTTATTTCCAGCAGGTATCTGGTAAGTTGGAGTCCCCCGTGAGAATAAGGGCTAGTGATTGTGAGACAAACAAATCTGCAGGTGCTTTTACTGAAGTAACTAAGCCATGACAAGGCAAAAGTGTCAAGATCAAGCAGGACACTTGTTCTGGCTTCATCCTATGCATTTAGTGCAGCAGCCCCAAATGACTGCAGCCCTCATTCATTACTTGCAACTTTGCTTCTCCTGTCAGAAGCTGTTTCCTTGGAGAACAAAGACAACAAGAGAGCAGTACTGCTGCCAGCCAGACTTTCTTTTCAAGACCATGGCAGAAAAAACTAGGCCACATGAAGGAAAGAAAAAGGGAAGAATCATCATTTTTTATACGGCGCTCTCCCGGAGTCCCAGGAGAGTCACACATGCCAGGCTTTTTTTGTGTGCCTGAGAACACGGGGTTGCTTTCCAGGTGTACCCGTTGCTTCTCCATTCTTCTCCAAGGTGACAGTGGAGGCAGGCAGACAAAGCATTTGACACCAGTTCCCTATCCATTTTTGATAGTAAAGTCTCAGGACCCATACAACTCCTATACATTCTCTCTTAAGACGTTACCCTTCTGTAGTGGATTAGACTGCAAGTGAAAACTTTTAACCTGACAAATGTCAATGTGCTATCACGGAAAGAGGAATTTGCTGGTGACCTGGGGAGCCAGGTTGGCAAAAAGTTCAGCTTTTCCTCAATTAAAAAGCAAACAAGAACTGTCATTTTTCTTGAGGGAAGGTAGTTTTGCTTTGATCAGATAATACCAAATCAAGCCTCCTCCTTTCAGCATGGAGTGGGGAAGCATAATGCTTTCTTTCAGTTTCACGATATTTTTTGTTAAACCCATTGCAAATTAGGTTGATTGCCTAGAGACTACAGCTACTGCTTACAGCTCGCAAGAGAGACAAGGCAGTGTAATGATCTGTGACAGCATACCGTACATGTAGACTACAGCCATCAGTCAACTACATAATCTTCAACATCAAGATTCATTAAAGTCAGTGGGAGTCATGTTGTTAAAATGCTGTGTGCAATTTGGGAAACATAGGGGTTAATACTATAGAATCAAGAAACTGGATTAAAAAAAGGTGAAAAAAATCTGAAGTGGATGCAGCAGAATGTTGTGCTTGTGGCTATAGATTACTCTTAGATTTTCACCACATAAACATTTTGAAAAGAAAATGAATGACAGTCTAACATGTCTTAGGAGGTGACATTCTTTTCCTTTTTGTTATACTTATCAAAATGACTGGTTCTGTTTATTAAGAAATAGTATTTTTTTCAAAATCATTGCATACTTATGAGCATGTATCACTGCACCCTCTTTCTTCTCAAATACCTTACTTTATTATACAAATAACTCACTTTATTATGTGGGTCTTTGGGATCTGAAAGCATTAAAAAGAAAGTTAAACCTTAATTATGGGCTGTAAGCTGCTAAAGGGAGAATACTAGAGTGTAGCAATGACATCTGGACTAGTACTAGTGCACGTAATGCATATCTGTCACTGACAACTCACTGGGTTACATTTAATTCACAATCATCAGTCATGTCTTCTTTTCTAAGCAAAAAAATAAACTACACCAGCATCAATAGTAGAAAGTGTGCCTTCAGAGGACAGATTCTTCCATGTGCCATGGTTCAAGTGGGTGACCTTAAAGATGTAAATGGAATGGACAAATAAATGTCAATAAATGTGAAGTGACTGAGTTTCATATGCTGCATTAACATTTAAACTACTGTACGTAATGAAGTTTTGTAATTCGCTTGCCCATACGCTCTCAGTTTCTGAGTTTGACTCTCCTTTCTCTGGTTTTTGGGGAATGCTCTGTGCTCTCTCTATGTAAACCAGGGCACAGCCTGGATTTAGCAAAGCAAAATGCAAGCAGCACCCATCAGCCGAGAGGAAATAACAGTTCTTCTTCAAAATCTGAGAACCTGAAATGGTTGCAAGACCAGTTCAGAGGCTGGCTGAGCCTTTGCTCTGCATGGTTGCATATTTTTCTGTGGAACATGGAGTGCTGGCATAAACAGTGTTGGACAGAAATTGGTTTAGTAAGAGCAGGAAATACCAGCTTCACAAACTTTGGGCACAAACCCACTATCTTAAAAGTCTTGTGTTATAGCCTCCTTTCTCCTTGAAATGTGTAAGCAGCAACCTGCAGGTGCCTAGAAATGTTTCTCCTAGAACATGAAGCTGTTGCTTCCGTGGCTCCACAACAAGAAGGCATATGGACACAGCTGATTTTCACTTAACAACTCAGTTGAGGCAAACAAAACAGCAGAAGCTATGGTAAATGCAGACCTCTTTGATCCCAAACTAAATGACAATTTTAGCACTAACACTTGTCCAGATGCTTTTGTTACAGATCAGAAAACCTGTTTGGCAAGCTCTCACTCATTTGGCTATAAGTATTTCAGTTGCCCTCCCACTAGATGTAGTCTCACCACATAAGTCATGTTTCAAGACAGAGTGAACAGATGAGCTTGTCTTACTCAATCACTAATATTGATTCACACATTCACTCAGAAGAAAATGCAACTTTGAATTGTCTTGGCAGAGCATATACCTTACACATGCACAATTAAAGATTAAAGAATTAGCAGATGCCCTAATCGAAGGCCTGCAGGGTGGGTTCTACGATTTGACCACACTTCATTATCTTTGTCCTCTTCGTGCTATAAAGTGACCTCTGACTAGGTGCACATTTTGCTATGGTTTATGGCAGTTATGATTCTTGTTCATGGTAGATTGACTAGAATCTCTTTGGACTACCTAGTGTATAATCTTTCTTTATGTATTTCTACTATACTACCATATGCATTAGCACTGGCCCACTGGGTATCATTTTATTTCAGCTTTCATGTATACATTCTAATTACTAAATACAGTAATTACTACTGTACTGCCATTGGAGCTTAATGTTGAAAATAGAATCTACTTTTCACTAGGTCCACCACAAAATTACAACTTGTGACACCTTAGGTTAGCTTTCACTAATAAAAGTGAAATAATAGGGCACTTTCTAGTACGTGGAATACTAAATTAACAATCGTAATGCATAAAATGATCAAATAAATATATACTGTTCTGAAATAACTATGGATTAGAAGAAACCCCAGTCATAATGGCATGATGTGTTTAAAACTAACATTTTATGGTATGATGATTTCTATGGTAAGCTGTTATTACTACTTCTTGTTTGCATTATAGTAGTGTCTAAAGGTTTGGGCCCAGCTGTGCTAGACACTGAATAACAGTTTTATCTGTATTTACATTCTTCCTGCCCTATTCCTGCCCTACCTAAGCACCAGTCTTTCCCTGCTTGCTCAGTTCCTCAAATCCTTCTTCTAAACACCCTTTAACTGTGCCACTTCCAAATGTTCCACTACCCACCTGTCCCAGGAAGTACCCTTAAAATCTTTTTTTCAACCTATTCATCTTACCTTCCCATAATGTCAAAAGAAATGGCTGAGTCCTGCACTTGCTAGTTCACACATGTCAGCATTCCCCTGTCTTTCTGTCTTTCCTCCACTAAATCAGTTCCAACAGCCAATGTCCTTGATGCTGGTGCAAACCTTTTCCACCATGGCTCTCACCAGGCTTGTAGGAAAATGACTGTTGAAGCTACTAAGCTAATCTCTTCCCTTTGCTCCCATTGCAGTCTTGGCCGATCAACACCTTGCCAGATGCCTTAGCTCCTCAATCAACAGTTCCAGAGTTGGTTCCCTTGCACAATGTGTTAACATTTGTTGCTGCTATAAAATGGCAACTGGTTTTCTCCTTCCCACCACATTGTTCACAGAAATTGATAGGGGATTATACTTGAAAGGGAACTTTTAAAAGCATACACGTAGCATTACGTTTTGAGGCAACAGTTGCCTTCAAACTGGGCGGTAGGTACATCCTTGTTCTTGCTAGTACATTCCTCCCTCACTCCACAGCACACATGCGGATGGCTTTTAATAAGAAAGCCGTGTAATAATGTCACCAATACATAGAGAGTCCTTTATTTGCATTTTTGGAAAGAGTGCTGCTAATTCAACAAAGAGATAAATAATGGAGACCAAATACAACTAATTGCTAAAGAACACCACACACAACTTGTTGCTTTTTAGAGTGGCAGAATGTTCTTGTATTCACTATGCCCCCAGACAAATTAGAGGGGTGCATTTTATACTGAGATTTGTGGCAGATCTCTTTTAGTATTCATAGGTGTGCCAGCATAATACAATTCATTTAGGAATATGACACATCTGTGTAATTTGTAGGTGTTGACTGTCTAACCTTCAGACAACTTGATGGAAAAAAATAATTCATCCATAACAGAGACCTTTATTTTTCAATCCATAACATTCTGTTTAATGTATTAGAAGTACATGAAAAGAATGGAAAAACAGGAAAAGTAAAACAACAGGAAGAGAAAGAATTGCCTTCCTGCACAGCATTTTGACAAATAATGTAGAGATGGATTATTGCATATTTTCAACTCCTTTATACTGAAAGTTCTATCAGTCTTTCTATGGGTCTATCTTACTTATCTTTGTGATCAGGTAGGAGAAAAGCCATTGCAGTCCTATATAGATACGACGTTTATTTTTCCAGCAATTCAGACAACTCAAACATGACAATATGGAAGAATATGTTATGAATATTTCATCTCATGATTAGGATCATCTTCAAATATAATGCTCTACATTCACATGCCCTAGCTGTGGTGTGACATATACAGTTGTATAATGTATGTACCTCACAATCATTTTTATCAAAATAAAGCAGAAATTACAGATATTCAAGGAAGGACAATAAAAAAGATAGATAGCCTGCTTCTATAATTGTATGTCTCTTCCATTTAAAATAAACTATTTAATTGCAAGAGAGTAAGTTTTGATTACTCCGAATAATAAGACCTTTCACTTAAAAAGGCATGGTGCATTCTGGAACATTTTGCCACCCATGAGCATCAGAGTACCAAGATGCTATTATCTGCAGCATATAACCTTGTTCATAACTATCCCAGGGCTAGTAATTTTACATTTCAAGAAATGTAATTTATGGTCATATTACAGTTTTCATCTTTGCACTAAGAATATCTCCCAGGCATCCTTAGCAGATTATGGTCCCACCTGGATCAGGAATAGGTGGTCACAAGCCTGGGTTTTCCTAGTGAACCTATCTTTTTTTTTCTTCCTTTTTTTTTTAAATTTCCTGATGTGTACATAGTATACAATTTGTCTCCTCTTTACTTCGTTAAAGAAAACCTTTTTGAAAGAGTTTTAGGTTAGAAAATACTGTCCTGTGAAAGCAGCCCCTAGGCTGAGCTCCCAACTTTTTTCAGGAACCTGCTTGTGTCTGTCTCCCTCAGCAAACCCACAGCTGTAGCTTCTTCATCCACAGCTTTGTTCCATTCTCTAGTGTCCAGCCCCACCCCCCCCCACTTCTTTGGCCCATGTGGCCTTCCTCACAGCTCCAAGCTTCCTTCCCTTCTGCTGTGTGCTGGCATTTTTCTCTACAGGAGGGCGCAGATGATCCTATTGGTTACAAAAGTGCTTTTAGAGATCAATGGCAGTCAATACACCTCTCAGTAGCAGGGGTTATTACTGAGCAAAACTGTGCCTAGCTCCATTTCTAGTCCGCTTCCCAACCCCACGCTTCTCTTTGCGGGAGGGGACAGCAGAGCCCCGAGCATTTGCTGGTCTTGCAGTTAGCAACAGCAATTGCTCCAAATAAAAAGAGCTACATCATCATTACCAGGAGGGAGGAGTGAGTCTAACAAAACACATTGCATGAATAATCGGGTAATTGGATCCCTACTGGAAATGCAGCCTGAGTAATAATTTCAGATGGCACCAATGGTGTTATACCAGAAATTAAACCTCTATTATCATATTCCAATAGACCCAGTTCTAACCGCGGGCAAATGGTTTAAAGGCACTGCTGCCTCTGTGCATACCTGAACTTCTCAGGAAAGGCTAATCCACTTTGAAATTGACGCCAAATTGGCAAAATGCTCTGTTCCTTCTGAACTCAAACTCTTTAGTTTAGGCACACGGGGAATGTGAGAAACCTTTTCCTAAAATGCACACAAGAAGGAAATACCGTCTCTACCATCCAGTATATTGTACATCTCTTGGCTGGATGAGTGTGAAACATATTCTGGAGCGTGACAGCATGCATGGATGTGGTGCGCTACTTTTTTTTCGGTAATGAATTTTATGCCTGCCTGTTTCTGTTCCTTTGTCTGTTTTTAATTCAAATATGTAAAAGCTTTTCTTAATACAGACTCCCAGGTGTCAGTTGCTGCCTGGAGTCCCTTTTCTTTCCTCTATTGTTCTCTTAATTGTTACTTCAAAACAATTAGCCGGGCATTCATATGCAAATGAATGCAAATGTACAGGGGATTGGGTGTGAGAGAATACCACCACTCGTTAATTTCCACTTCAAGGTCTGCTGGTAGGAACAACAAAATTGCTTAACAATGTATTTTTCCTGGGCCATAAAGGGTGAACTCGAGACGATTTCAGCCGTCCTGCTGGCTCGGCAATTGTTAAGATTCTGCTGTTTCTTGGTAAGATTTTTATTTATTTATTTATATGGGTCTAGAGATTGTGCTAGCCTTGTCACCCTAAATTGCCCTTGCCCTTGCTCATTTACGGTCAAGGACATGCCTAATAATTTGGATACAATCCTGATTAGGATATAAGGTAAATTATTAATATTACTGCTATTAACATGATCCATTAAGGGATAAAACCTCTCACTTGAAGGAATTCCTCATGTCTCTGACAAAATAAAACTTTTATAATTTATAAAAGAGTATGCTTTATTGCATTTAAGCCTTAGAAGAAAGATACACTGACTGATAGGCTGGGACTGGGGATGAATCCTAGAGAGACTTTGCCAGTTGCTAAGATAAATCTCATCTCTTTTGGAGCAGTTGTATTTATTGTATAAATCTGCATTCCCTTTCAGGCTGTATGGTAAAATGCCTTATGAAAAATAGTTGGTTATTCAGCATTCAGAACTGCTTTACAAAGATAAATACCTTAGCTTTTCAGATCCAATTAATATACAGAAACCAATTAAAAGACCAAATCCTGTAATCATTAGGCAAGAAATATTCAGAACCACAGACTATCCTGAGCAGGAAAAGCCACAGCACAGCAGGAAAACTCCATCACTCATATGTGACTCTCCTACCAGGATACCCACCAGGGGAAAAGTTGCCTCTAGAAGGCGTAACTTTAGAAAGACATTTCTGAGGCTGTGGGAAGACGAGATTAACTTTTAACTCCACAGTTACTTCTTTTTTTACATTACCTTAGTGTTCTTCCACTTTTATCTCTGAAACTCATCTACACAGCATTAAGGGACCACAATATTTACCCCTCAGGGCAGGTAGTGGTTTTGTTATGCAGCATGATTCCCCTGTTTCACCACATACATTCCTCATGGCAAAGACAGGCATCTGCTGGGTGGTGAGAGCTGGCTTGAGTCCCCTGCTCCATCCCTTACCAAGGGGTGCTGGGCTGACTTCAGGCCTGGTCACCTTGTTCTGTTTAGATGTCTAAATGCTACTGGAATCAGTGGAAGTCAAATGTTTGCATGCCTTTATCCAGACCTTAACTATCCTGTGTCCTGGCTTCCTAGCTCAAAGATGGGGTAACAGCAATGCCCTCACAGTGCTGTTGTGAGAATAAACACATTTAAGACTGGGAGGAACTCGGGCACAGCAATGATACGGACCAAATAAATACCTCAGGCAAAGAGACACTATTACTTATGCTATAGTATAAATAAACAGTAACAAAGCAGCTATGACCGATCTGAGGAGTTTGATCTGGGGACTCTGGCCCTGTGAATAACACAGGACAACGTTCAAATTTCTGCTAGCTATGCACACCAGAGGAGGAAACCTTGTACACCTGCAAAGGTGGCAATGAGAAAGGGGGAGACTCCTCTACGACCCCCACAGTTCCTCTGTACAGAGGAGATCATACTGTCAGTGGTAATTTGGGTGGCCACCTCCAAAGCTTCACAACACATTGTGCTTCAGGGGAAGGAGGGATGATGAGTCTTACCTTCATCCCTGCCCTTCTTCTCTGTGTCCTCTGTGGCCAGTGTTCTATTTAAATAAACTTATCCTTCCCCCCCACCCCTATCCACGGGCATATCCATTTATGATGATTTAGCCCTAAGCAAAGACTTAAGGGTTTTGTCCAAAACTAATACACAAATGCCAGAAAGGGTCTTTAACCATAATACTTCTATTTTCCCCTCCCTAAAACTAGGATAAATTGAAATATCTGTCTTCATTACAGCAGAAGCACCTGTGGAAACTTGGAAGGTACTGGATATATCCTTTTATGGGAAGAATAAATGTCTCATCCCAGCAGACTGTGCCCTGGCTGCAACCTGTTCATACCTCACCAACCAATATATTTTGTCTTCATATGTGGTTGAAATAGGGCAGATTTCTGGGACTTAAACAGGCAAATAAAACACATCCATCTTCCAATAAGCATGCAGGAAGTTATTATTAGCCAGTGGGCTAATAGTAAAACACACTGAAATACAACAAAAGGTTGATTTGAACAGGTGAGTCTTTAAAGTATGTTTTACCCTGAATTTTCCACTAACATCTTGTTCTTAACAAGTTGTTTGAGACCTTTGCCTTTTGCTTTATGAGGCTGACAGTTGCAACTTGAAAGTCCAAGGAATATTTTTAGTGGAAACAAGAGAGAGATGCTGGCAGGGTGTTTTAACAATGGCCTGTTTGTTTTGGTAACAAGATTGAAAGAATGCATTATTTATAATGCCCTGATATGCACATATGGCTCTGGTTGTATGCAGCAATATAATAACAGAAGTGGTTTCTTATAACCTGTCTGCACGGCACTCCCAGATGCTTGCTGCTGCTGAGGCCAGAATTTCACATGCTGTTTGAACCAGCAAATCTAGTTTAAGTTCCTCCCTAGACTGCTCATTCCCACCCCATGCCCTCTCTCCCCTCTGCTGTCAGCACAGGTGCTTATGCTAGGTTTTGAACCAGATCAAGGAATCAATCCAGGTTAAAATTCACCTGGCAAAAAACCCCCAGCAAGCTTAACTACTATTGTTATGCTCATGATGCTATGGCCTGAGTGTCCTTCATACTGTGTGTTCCTTTCGGGCACTTTATAGTTGTCTTTTCTCTGCATATTCCTTTAGTCTAAAACTGAAAAAAACCTCACTGCTATGCACTCTAGTAATACTACTACCGTTCTTGGTCTTTACACACACCAATGTTATTTTATATATATCTATCTTAATATATACATACATGTCAGTAGTAGCATTATTATGTGGTATACATTACATGTTTACTACATACATGATATAAAATGTGTATAATAAATACATACATGTAGAATTATATAAATGCAGATATATGTACTAAGATCAGAAGTACCCTTTACCCTTTGTGGTTGTTGCACGTAGCAGAAATGTCCATGTGCACAAAAGGAAATATAGCAGAGTGGCCCTTATGATCCTTTTGCTCTCTGATGTCACCACCTGAGTAATGGCTAATGGAATTTGGACAAACAAAATGCCCACTTTATCTCTTTCCTCTGTACTCTTTCTGCACTTTGAGGATTGATCAGATAGGGTCATATTCAGATGCTGTAAATTCCAGTAAACTCCAAATACCTAGTGTTTTCCACTAATCAATGGAATCCTTAGAAATATTTAGAAATATCTAGGTGGTAGGAAATACTGACTCTAGGCTTCCTGAAAAGAGTCCAAAAACTGACTGAGCTCGTGATCTAGTTTAGAGATGGCTGATCCATCAAAACATACTGCAGTAGCCCAGAGCTTTCATTACTAGCCAGCAATGCAGCCCCAGCTGCCTGCTCAGTGTGTTTCACAGCTGGGAAAGGAAGCCTGGACCAGTGTCTTCCCAATCCTGTACTTGGCTCTTCTGACGGGGTCTAGAACAAGGCTTATGTTCTTTGCTCTTTTCAGCAAACCATCGCCAGGTGTGCACAGGCAGATGCCCCACTTTAGCCCTTTCAAATTGCCTGGGACGTCAATATAAAGCATAAAGACGTTCTGCATAAATCTGGTCTCTTAGAGGCAGGTAGCTGTGATGAGGCTTCTGATGAGTAAAAAGGAATGGTAATAATTTAAAAGGGGAAGTATTGCTGTGTATCAAAGCCTTGGCTGTAACATAATATATATCTAACATGGTTTTATGCAGTATAGATAAATAGAACACAAATAGTGTAATCGCATTGCCAACATCAAAGCGTGCAGATTTCAGAAAGGGGAAGTATGATTAGAATGTGATTCAAGGTATAAAGCTTTTCATATCTTTGCAAGATGCATATATGTGTATATATATTTGTACTTAAATATTTATTAATGAGTTCTTTTGCATAGTACAGTTTGTAAAGCTCAGCTCTCTTGTCTTTAGTGTGTTCTAGTATCCTTTATGTCTGATTCTCCCATTAAGAACATTATGGTTTTTTAGCAGACAAAATCCCCTACTAGCCTTTCTCCTTGATAATCTTTTTATATTTTTTCTTATCTCTTCCTTTGGGTCTATTGTCTGATTGTACTTCTTACACAGGCCTTCACTCAAGGTTACTGAAATTAAACATTAGCTGGCTTAGCAGGTAGCTAGTAACAGTAGTTTATCTACATAGATAAGCTTCCAGATTTTGGATGTCTCAAATTTCTTCTTTTCCACTTTCATTATTTTAAGACACTGTTATTTGAGGAGTTACCGACCCATCTCCTTTAATGTTGCTTACAGGCAGTTTCCCTATATAAGACTTTGTGATAATTTCTTCTCTGGCAGGTTGCAGCTAAGATAATTTTAATCCATCACTTTCTGGAGCAAAAGGCTATACTTGTTTCAGGATGTTTCATATTCTGTAACTTCTAATAACTTATGCATACTGGCAATGCCACGTTCATCTCATGTGCTGCAAGACATGTACACTCTAAAATGTACCCTTAAGGGATGAAAGCAGCAGGGCAATTTGGGGACAATACTGTAGGCTTCACTGTTATCAAGGCAGGAGAGGAAGAAGTAGATTTTCCATGTATCTTTATGAAGATAGCAAATGCAGGAGGTAGCCAGGACGTTTAGAGTGAAGCATTATAAATAGAGGAATGGATGTGAAGCCTGGTCAGAGGCCTCATGGATTCATAGAATAAAGCTATGCAGATATCTATGTTACTCCACTAGTCCATGTGTGCTGTGTGACACAGAGAATCAGACCGTGGTTTCTTCCCTTCCACATGGCAGGCTGAAGGGTAAGACAGGGGTGTTTTGTAGGACATAGCCTTCTGGGCTAGCTATTACAAAGCAAATTTACATTCCAGGCAAATCTAGAAATCTGTAATTTTTCCACAAAGGACAGGGTCTCAAAGAGCCAGTGACTGCACTTTTGCCTCGTGCTTTGCCTGAAACCCTCCTTTTGCAGGATTAGCTCAACCAGAGATTCATCAAGCTGAAAAGCCCGATTAGGAGCTGCTGCTATGACCCAGGGTTTCCAGATCCTGCCAGTCAAAGAAAAGACATAGATGTGACACCCAAGCACCTGGGATAAACACAGGCTTCTTCAAAACAGCAATCTTCTGCTACAATTATCCTGAGTTTGTTTAAACCCTGTTTAAGTAGGCTTAGTCCAGAGCTAGTGCTTGAGACAAAGTCTCCTTGTCTGACACAGTCTTTTCACTCGTGCACAGTCAATAAGATCTGCAGACATCATTAGGACATCAGACATCTCTGATGAGATGTGACTGGTTACGTTGTGGGAGGCAGACAGTCATGACTGCGTTTTTCAGAAAGACTTTTCACAGCTCTGAGTGACCAACCCGTGGTGCCAGCAGCTCACTGCCAGCCTTCTGCAGCACAGCAATCGAATAAACAAATCTGCCTCCCATCCTCCGGCTCCTATGGCTCGTAGCCCAACAAAAGGGTGGCTGGGGACTACTAGAACCGTCATGTCATGGGACATTGGCCGCTGCTACTGACTAATGATCTTTTCCGTACAGAAGTCGGTGCTCTGCTTTGACATACTCTGTAATTATTCTCTGTAAACTGTCCTATCTGTTGCCACTTAGCCACTGCAGATGAATGTATCAAAAGTTTAGCAATGCTTTTTGGATATTTCTTCACCTTTGGGTATTTCCTAGGTTCTGGTAGCTAGTCCAGGTGCTGCTAAAAGCTTGTTTGAATACAGTGGTCTGGAGGCTTTCTGTACTGTAGCCTGTGGGTTTTCACAAATGAAGCTGCCACCTTTTTTCCCCACTGACACAGCTGGAACAGTCTTGGGTGATGCTGGCTTCTCATCCAAATGGTTTCCCATGGTTTAATTCATGCAAACCCAGAATTCAGCAGCTGAACTATTCCCCCATTTCAGGCAAACTTTTCCAGTTTCCAATATTATTTAACAAGCTGTTGTCAATCAATTCTAATTTAGTACTTTTTTTCAGTACTTTTCTCCTCATCTAGGTCTAATTCTCACAAATCATCTCCTTTCTCTTCAGTTGCTCTATAATGTACTTCATCAGCTATAATCTTCTCCAATATCTCACCAATTTTGAGGCCTTCTCCAATCATTGCTCCTTATTCTACTCTGCTCCTGTTAGAATCCACTTTATGAACCTTTTCTTCCTACCAACACCTCAGCCGCGAATCACTAGCCTTTTTACAGTGACATCTGACATATTTTTCTGTTTGATGTGTATTGTTTCTTAAAACTGAATTGTTTCTGCAGCCTGTAAACACTCTTAGAAGGTAGCTACCCTTTATGCCACCCCATTACCCTTTACACCACCCCACGACACAATATACCCAACCGAAGCTTCAAAGAGCGGCGGAAAGAAGACCGGGCAAAGATTAAGCGGGGCCTTTGTTAAACAGAGCGTTTCTGCATCCATCTTATTCCAGGGAAAAACTCTGCTAATCCACGGTACTATAGCTTTCATGTGCTGGGGCACAGTGCCAGTGTTGCAACTGCTGCAGAAGGTAAGAACAAAGAGGGAAGATAAGGAGTTGTGCTGTAGGGGGGAAGGGAGGAGTGGGGAAAAAAATAAATCTTTTGCATTCCTGGAATGATTGTGACACAATCATAATAATTCAGAAATAATTATGTTTGTTATCAGTCAACATAATTTCCTGCAGTTCTACACACGTCATTTTCCTTTTCCAGCAGTCAGGCTGAACAAACGGTTCTGTTCTTGTTGTTATTTTAGTACGAAGCAGAGTAATGTTGGTTGAACTAATAGTATAAACACAAGGATATCACTTAGAAATGCTTGAAGATTGGCATTTAGCCTATTGTTTCCCAACATGATGCAACCATATTTGTTCATTATCACTTTTTTCCTCATGTTTTGCTATAAAATGCCATGGTGAGGACAAACACTGCAATATGGTTAAAGACTAACTCTTTCAGTTTAAGTTATTATCCGGAGCCTATTACTGTAGTCTCTCTTATGCACTCCAATGCTATTTAGTAGATGAAAGAAAAATAATACAGAACCAGTATCACGCTGTTTATTCAAATGCTGTAGGCTAGAGCTCTGTGTATGACACATTTAAAATGACTGATGGATTTTAACTTACAGTTTAGGAGAGAGCATGCAAACCCACCTGCTGGGGTATGACTTTCTTCCACCAGACAGATCCCTGGCTCCCCAGAGGAACTAGTATGTCCTTGGAGAGGCAGGTCATGTTACCTTCAGTTTTCCTTAGAGAATCTGTTGGAGAAGGAGGGCAACTTTAGCCTGGGCTGTTCAGTTCCCAGGAGTTTTGCCACAGGAGATGGAGCCTGTCCCCTGCCTTCAGCAGGTGCTCTTCAAATGGGACTTTTGAGGTGCTGCCAGTTCTCTCTGACATTATTGCCTATTGCTAGGTGTCTTGCACTTATACTTGTAGAGGCTTACATGAACCAGGAGGAAACTTCACACCATTTATTCTCTTGCTAAAGTCTCTAGGCAGTATACCAAGCTAAAAGGGAGTCCTGCTGGATGGGAGTGCACAGCTCGTTAATATAACTGGATTAGAATTTGGTCCTTTATGTTGACTATAGTTGCTTTACAATCTGCTTTTATTGTTGCTCAGATATTTCCCACTGTCATATAAAATGATTAATATATAAACATGAGAGAAACACAGGCTCTAAATGATCTCCAGTGAGTTTACTGGAAACCGAGTACAGGAAAATAAGGAGTGAAAAATACACATAAATAAGAACAGGCTTATTTATAACAGACAGAAAGAAGCGGGAAACCAATTCTAGCTCTTTTTTTCCTTCCCTCCCTAATATAGGTTAGTTAAGGTATTTACTCATATGCATCTCCAGTTTGGTTTTCCATACCTAGTAAAGAGAAGCGTGCAGCCTTTTTCTGAGACATTATGAAAGATAACAGTGTGGGAGGTACAAGGAGTGTGATACAAGGATCTTTGTTGGATATAGACTAATTCAACATTTTTATTAGAGGTGTGGGAGCAGAAAAGTAGCCTGCTCATTGAGTTCACAGGTTTTATTAAATTAGGAGACAAGATGAATACCAGTGCAGATGACTATATAATAGAATCTTGAGAGGCTACAAAGTGGCAAAATAAGGTTCAACTTGGCAAAAGTCACGTGGGATAAGTTTTATAAAAAGGCTACTCTAAGGTAAAATCCACCACATAATTTTAATGGGTTTTAGGGCTTAAATGTTTTTAAGGTATGATCTTTAAATTTATGATATTTTGGACACCTGGCATCGATATGAAATCATTCAGCTACACTGTTGACTCCCAAGCCTGCAGTCTTTAAAAATTCTGCTATGAAGACTTGGAGTAGTGTGTAAGAGAAGTTTCTGTGCCAGCCAGCCTCTTTCCATTTAGTCTCATTTCAAAGTCACATTGATGAGAACAAAGGAAGTTTCTCAAGCAAGAAGAACTGAAAACAAGCTAATGAGAGAGTTTTCTATTAGCCAAATTGGCTGCTTCTTTATAGGGATGTAGCTGCTTCCATGAAATAGATTCAATAGTATCCACTGCTAGATATTATTTCTTTAATAATTGTCATTACACAAACATAGATACATAAATAGAAAGTGCAAGAAACATCTAAGTATGTCTAGCTATGCATAGTTATGGATGAATTCTAAGAGTTTATGTTGTTTGACTGGAGAAACTGTAGCAATTCCTACAATTTATGCACTAATTACAGGCTTTTAATATTTTATCAAGGAATGGAGGTTCCACTTAAAGGCTGATTTACAGGTAAGCTCAGCACCCCATAGCTCCAATTCAGCACAGTAGGACCTGGAGATCTCCACAAATTGGAGACCTTCCTCCTCTGATTTGTAAACTGGCGAGCCCCAAGTGAGTACCACTGTCAGCAAACTCAGACAGAAGAAGAAGCACTTTTGTGCAGTGTGTCACCAACCAGTGGTGGAATCACTACCATGGAAATGGCTGAAGTAAGCCCTTTGGGATGATTAAAAAGGGATTAGGTGTCCACATGAACAGAAACAGTATTTTAAGTTCTGCAGCCATACTGCCAAGGAGTTACAAGGCTAATGAAGCTTGATGCTTGAGACCTGAAGTTGTTGATCTGTGGGGGTCAGTACAGATTGTTGTCTTTATTAGAATACAATCAACAGTTGAACGAGGTCATTGCTGTTTTTGTGTTAACATCCTTGTGTTTATAAGAAACAGGTCACCCAAGAGCATGAAGCAATGCTCTCCCCTAGTGTGACAAGACATGTATTTCTGTGAATGCATATTTGTTCTCCTTTCTGTGATTCTTTTGGAATATGTCTTTACCAAGACGACAGAGAATGGGGCAGTCATATGCAGAGGAAGAAGTGTTGCAATGAACATGAATTTGCTCCTGATCTGTTAGTTCACTCAGTACTACTCTAATAATTTATAAATATTATAATAGTTTATAATTTAAAAAATAGTTTGTTATTGACTAGTTAAGGTTTACATAGCCTAATAAACATCAAGCAATATACCTCTGTAGTCACCCCTGTATCTTTCTTTGTAGCACTTTCCTCAGTGTTTGCCCCCTCCCCCATGTTTGTCCATTATTTCCAGCTTGTACCATTATGCGCTGCCTTGCACTGAGCTGGTCACCATAGCCATTCCTGGCACTCATTGGTACCTTTTCCTGGACATTGAGACAGGCACATGTGTGCTAACTTATTTTTCCATGCTCTCAGGTTGGATCACTAAGGCCCTTCCTCTTCTCAGCTTAACAACCCAATGGATTTGCCTTTCTATTGCATCTTGAGGACGATCTCAAGGATCATGCTGAGGTGGCAAGTGGAGGGCAGCAGTTCTTACCAAGCTGAATGGCTATTCCTTGAGGCACTGGAGGGACCCTCAGGCTTCAGGAGGAGCCCTTCCACTCTCTCAACAACAAGGGGCTTTGACATATTGGCTTTTCAGCACCAGGAAAAGGCAAGATGCAGCTTAAAAGATCCACAGTAAAAAATCCTTAGATGGCTTAGAAAAAGCACAGATCAGGTTCCTTTCAACAGTGCTGAAACTCTTCTTGACGGCTGCTGTGTTTGCTGTTATGCCCTGCTCATATTAGCCATATGCAGCAGCAGCAGGATCACAGGGAGGCAGAATCATAGACACGAGACAGACTCCACGTGGTGAGATGGCCACAAGGCTCTCAGAAAGACAACATCAGCTTTCTTAATTGTCCATTTTTGTTTTAATTACACCCAATATAACTAATACACTGTGTGTTTACCTCTGAACTGTTTGCCTTGCTTCCAAACCCAGCTGCAGATTTCAGATGGAGCAATGAACAACTAGCAGCCAAGATAAAAGCCTGGAGAGGTGGAATAATTGCTTGAATGGAGATAGCAAGACCCTGCAGAGAGATGGGTAGATCTACAGTACGTTAAAGCAGTAATTTAGAATGAAATTCTCCTTTTAGCTCTGAATCCTTTAGAAGGATGTGATACACTACACCTGTAGTTTTGAGATAGATGCAGGAAAATTTAAAACTTGCTAAGTAAGAGGTTACCGACAGTTTGCAGGAGGAGCAGTAGTGGCTAAGCCTTTAGAAACCTGAAGGGATGTCACTGTGATTGGATTTTAGGAAAAAAGGAAGAATTGCTAAGGCAACGAAGTACATGCTCTTAAATAAGAATCAAGGAGCAGCCTCACTAAAGGCTTGTCTTTGATATATGGACACTGTATCCTAACAATTGTTCTCTTTCAGGTCTTGATAATTTAAGATTATTTTTATAATGCACCTTGCTGTAGAATGCAAATGATGTAGTCTTGAATGCAATTGTATTATACAACAAAGCAAGGACCATCTAAACTAAAATTAATGTGCAGTATTAAATCAGGTACTTAATCACTCATTTTAGTTTGATTTACTGAAGCTATTGAGCTATTGTGTTCTTGTTCTATATTACTGAAAAAATTTAACAAGACACAACATATCTCTGAATACCACAATATATAGTCTCACTTTAGGAAGCAATATAGATCATTCTGATTCTTAAAAATCCAATAGCACCATTAGACTTGCATATTAAAATATCCCCTTCTCCTCTCAAACTTAAACACACCCATATACTGCCCTATCTAGTGGCAAGTGGTACATTAGCTTCCCATGTAAAAAGGATATTAAAAGGACAAGAAAAATTAATTTCAGCTGACTATAACTATTTTTTTTTAAAAATACTAAAGTACTTTTTACTGGAAGACTTAAATATTGGTCTGTGAAGGGGGCTGATTCATTTTGTGTATGCTACTGCTCTATCTTCATTTGGAGATAAATTATCACATTATACTCTTTGCTCTCCCACTTGCAAAGTAAGTTGTCATTCAACAACTCATAAAGAGGCAAGATACAACAATCCATAACAACAAATAATGCAGCTGTTCTCTGTTTAAAAATTTGTTTATATATATATATATATGTTTCTTTGTTTTTTTAATTTTTTTTCTATCCCTCCATATTCTTTGTACCTGGCTACATATTGGCAAGATGCTTGTAATTTCTTTCCCTACTAGGTGGACAGCATGGAAATCTTATTGATAGTAAATACAATTATTTTTCCAGAAGAAAAAAAAAAAAATTAAGAAATGTATTTTCTAAGAGTTTACTTCAAAAAAATTTTCTTTTTTTTTTGCAAAAAAGTTTTGACTTGAATTAGTTTTCCCAGAAGAATGTGAGTTTCAGAAGAACAAAGAAATAAAAAAGAAGATAGCTTTTCCAAATTAGTATACAAATAGAATATCCAAAGCCTATTGATGTATTTTGTTTTTACATCACCAAACCCTGATATTTCAAGTCCAAACAAAATGAATATTTTCAAAATAATAACACTATACAATCATGCAAAATAAGTATTTTTAGTGACTTTTTTTTCTATAAAACTTTCAGCTGGGAATCTGCATGAAAACTATCTAGCAGTCTCTAAAAAAACTCTGCTCTGGATGTTTCTACATGAACAAGTGGCATTTGACAGTGACCTCTTGAATTGCAGACATCAAAATTTTTTCCATTTTAGAAGTTCTTAGGAACATTCATGTTTTCAATGGAATTTATTTTTCATTATGTAGACTTGAAGAAACAAGATCTTTCCTGCTGCTTTGAGTTGAACTTTTCTCCAAGGCTTCTGCTCTCTCTTCAAGTTAAATTTCACAAGACAAATTCTTCAAACTAGTGGAAATTAGCAAATACAGGTACAGCAGTGTTACCTTCCTGTATTTCACCTGAATTAAACAAGGTTTTGAAACTGAGGTAGGTATATAGGACTATGTATCACTCATGATGTCAGTGCTGGGTCAAGGTTGTGGTCTCACTTCCTTACTGCTTGGTGAACACAGTGCCTGTGAGGTTTGCAGTGTTAACTTTGCACAAAATGAGAACAAAACATAGGCAAAAGAGACCCAGTATTTCCATTTTCACCGAGTATATTTTAGGAATCATTTAAACCATTTTAAACTCACTGAATGAATGGTAGCATCTCACAGTTTTTGTTCAGATCACTTCCAGTCTTATATCTACAGTGACAGGGAGAAAGTACCTGGGACTTCGGTAGTCTGCCATGATCCTGCACATCAGCTACTAGTGCTGTATTATGTCTTCCCTCACTCAGCAAATACAGTCAAATGTCCCTGATCAACTGTCTCTTGAACAGGTTCTGTTTTCTTCCATGAAGACACCAGATGAGACCTGAATTTCGGTTTTCTGATTAATATTTTATTTTTCTGTTTGTTCTGGCTTTTGTACAGCCTACTGATTTGCTTTACTACCTGTCTCACAAGTACACACCTCTTTTCCCTTGACTCATGTTTCCCACAGTCAAGAAATTTTGTAGGTGCTTTTCCGGCTTGGACCAGACACAAATGCCTGACACCAGAAATGCTGACTCTGGCAAAGCTGTGCTTTAAAAAACATCAGTTGGGAGAAAGATACCAGCCTGTTTCCCTGTATTACATAGGGCTAGATAGAGACTCATACTGCATGCTCAGTCAAGTACTCTGAAATCACTTTTTCCTCAAGTGCAATAGCTGGTGGGAAAAGCTGCCTGGTGAGAGCCAGTGCTTTCTCTGTGCAGGCTAATGGAGAGAGGAAGAGAGGACAGAAAGCCTGCAGAAGCTTGTTTTCGTTTTGCTGAGGCATGGCTCTGGGCAGCAGTGGTGGCATCCCTGGCAGATGCCGGGCAGGGGCAGGCTGTGGCTTTCCCACACTGAAGACACTCCTGGGCTGCCCCCCAGGGCAGCATATTGAACACCTCGCTTCATACGCATGACCTATGGCAAAGCCATTGAGGAGCCTACAGCTTGTACTGTTTTCCTTGGTGTTGCTTAGATGTTTAAAGTCCTTATCTATCCATGGTTGCAAAATAGCATATGTGGCTTCACATTTGTAATTCATGTTCCTAGAGGAACGCAGGGTAAAAGCACTGTAATTGGTGCATGGATCCTAGTGTCCAGGAACAGTAGATATCAGATGAATGAACACATGTCTTTTTAGAGATCTAGGCTTGCTCTAGAACAGTATTGAAATTTGTATTTATTGAAAAGGCGGACTATGTGGGTATTTTACAGGTCAACAGTAATAACCTCATGCCAATAGGCAAATGGCTCTTTCAGAGGCTGAAGTCTGACCACAATTTATCTGATCATTGTAGCCTGACCACCCATAGACCTCAGTATCTTCATACAGCTGATCAGGAACTTCATCCCTATCTAACAAATGGGAAAACTGAGAGGAGGGGAATCAGGCTGTCTGTAATACAGCTGATAAGGGAGCCAATACCTCAGGCACCCATTTGAGTGTCCTGTTCCCCATGTGTGTTCTCTGACTCCTGAAGAGGACTGTGCAACTAAATTCTCTGTCTGACTTAAATCAGTTAGACTCTAGAATATTATTCATAAGGCTAGTAAAACTATGTAGCCTTTTCTCCTGTAAACAACCAGCAGAGCTGTCTTGTTTTTTATTTCACAATACACAAAATAAACTGACAGAGAGTGTCTGCTAGTGGACTGCTCTGCAACAGCATTGAGTAAGTGCTAAAAACAACAGGTCTGCAGTGTAATACGATAGAGAAATTGTTCCACAAGGTCTTGACTCTGACCTTACGTTACCTGTATCAAAATATAGCAAAAAGGAGACAGAAGAAACCAGCCAAGTCCCCCTCTAAAATTATCTCTGGCACCAGACCCACTGAGTGTAGATCATAGTGTATTTCTAAGAATAGAACTCAGAGGAGTTGTGGAAGATGTGCAGATCCTGTAATTTTGCAGCTGAAGCTGAGTACTGGCAGCTGACCGTGGCTCTGGTGGCTGAGAAGCAAGTGGGATGACTCCGAGCTGTCCAAAGGAGATCTACAAGCAAGTTGCAAGGTACTTAAATCCTTGGAAAATGCCTATCTTTCAAAAGCTTTTTGTTATATCAAAATAAATGTCAGGGAACACAAGCATGGCAACATCCTCCAGTTTATCAAGTGAAACCTCTAAAGAATCTCTTGAGCCTCTGTTTGCCAGTTGCACAAATCATCAGCCTGCTCTTGGACGTGCTTACCAGCCTTAGTGGGTATTACTTGTACTAGAAAGTATCTGAAGGGTCAGGACCCATGAGTTTTTATTTCTACTGCAATGCCTAGGGGTACTAAATAGGAATTAGAATACAAGGCGTTGAACAAGGCACTTAATCATGTAGCGAAGTTCTGGCAATCTGCAGTTTGAAGTAGACAGCAGCGAGCGTGTACCAGAGAAACAGGGAGAAGAGGCATGAAAGGAGTGTAAAAGTGGTCAGAGGTTAAATATCAGCACTATTTGATGAAGAAGTACTTATTAAAAGCAACGTCATATGGATGATATACATATTGCTCAAAAGCTCATGTGCAAGGCAAAATATATATGTGATGATAATTACTCTGTGTTTTAGGTGTGGAGGGTGGGTTTCCCTATGCAGTGACATTACAGATGTCTACAAATTGTGTCTTACATCTAAGTTGTTTATAATGTGATTGCAAACAGCAAGTGTATTGTTTCAACATGGTTAATGTTTATGAGCTGCATTTCGGTTTATAGGTGCACACAGATTGCCTGGAAAAGTACCAGGCCATTCCTTTTTTAAGTTAGTGATGAAGAAACATGAAAGTCTACATACTTCCCTCCAGTGTAAAATCACACAAGGGGAACAAAATGAGCCCAAGAAGCCTACAATTATTTGGGTCTTAAGTTTCTATACATTACCTCATGCCCCCCTTATGCCTGTGAGATTGTCTGAGATCCCAAACAGGGCTATTTCAGGCCAAGAAAGGAAGAAAATATAGACTGGGGTTTCATGAGAAACCAAGACTGCAGTGCTGTAGATTCTCAGCATAGACATGCAAAAAGACTTTTTCCAAAGGCTTTCCTCTGGCCATCACCAGAACCGTCAACAAAGTCCAGCTGGTTGCTGTACTGCTTTTGGCTCCATGACCCATGTGTGCACTCTGGGAAGAGGGGGCTCATGCAGTGTAAATGGATTTAATGCTACTCCAAGCCACATAAACTGTACTCAACATTTATAGCATATGGTTCCCAGGTTGCCCAGTGGAAAATACCATTCAGATCTGCTGCTCCTTAGCTCTTTGTACATCCTCTACTATGTTTATTTCTCTATGACCTAAAAACCTCTTGAAGGTATCAGAGGAGAAGGACATGCAAAGGGGAGAGGTAGCATCAAATATTGCTTTCTTGGCTTCATTTTCCCCCCACTTCATTAGAAAAGACGTAAAGCAGAAAAATAGACATGCTAAATGTAAAGATATCGAACAATAACTACCCACTGTGTTTTACATTAGAAAACAAGAAAGAATGCAATTAAAACTAATTTATAAACAGAATGATGATTTTTTTTCCTTGTTTTTACTTGTAGTTTTTCTCCTATCTCTGCAAACTGTGTCTCTGAAAATAAATTACAGAAATATACAGGTAAGCAGCAGTACATAGGTATAATGGGGATGCACAGTTTACTAGCGTTATGTGTTTATAGTTTACAGAAGAAGAGAGCAGTCATTGAATCCCTCCAACTCCCCCAGCAGTAGGATGTGTGATGTTAGGTATTCTGTGCATAACTCTCCGTGAACAGTGAGAGCTGCATCACTTAAACTGCCAACTAGATTATATATTTTTACCTGCTCAGCTGTAAGAGTTAAGAGCTTGGCTTGCCAGGGATGGCACAGAAAGGAGGTGTGCTGGGGAAGGAGCAGGACACCCCTGTTAAAAGCTGTGCGTCTAATTTCTCATGCAGGGTTGTTTTCGCTCATTTTCCTGTTCTTCAACACTTAATGATTTTTCTGTCGTCAATGGAGTTTTAATTGAGTGGGATTAGGGGTGGATTAAAGGATCTCATCAGAGCTCATACTCCCTGCATCCACTTCCTGTTGAGTCCTCTCAACAGAAGAGCTATTGACATTAGAAAAGTGAAAAATACTTAAGACAGCAACACAGTGAGGGAGAACTCAATTGAAATGTAACCAAGGAGTTAGAAGTGTAAAAGCAAGCATGTCATAAAATCTTGGAGATCAGAGAAGGACGTGGTTTACGTCACTTTGCCCTCTTTGGATTTCACCTGGCTGTATACAAGAGGGATTTAAACTTTAGCAGACACTAAGACATCACGTCAACCCCTTCCTCAACTGCTTACGGATTTTTTAATGAAAGACACTTTTCAGCATATAGCTGAATGAATATTAAAAATGTTGTAAAATTTACAACAGAAAAGACCAATGGATTTACATTTAATTTTGTATTTACATTGGATTCAGAACTGAAACTACAGTAGGAACATAAACCCTTTCTTTCTCCTTTTATGCCATGACAAAGTAGGATATCAAAATTATGCATTTATTTGGGCTAGTACTCTTTTTACTTTTTTCTTGAAAATACTTTATCTTATCTAACCAGGAATAGGGAATAGAGTCTCTGAAAATGAATCTATTGAGTGCTTAGCTAGACATGGGAGAAAATCCTGACCCAGCAAAGAGAAAATACCCTCAGTGATTTCAGTGGGCACGATTTCATATATTGCTTCCCACATAGAGCAAAAGCTTAGTTCTGCTCTTCATGTCCTGCTTTAATCACCAGGAGTTAGACATGCAAATCCACAGCAAGATTGTAACTAGAACATTTAAGACTAATTATGCAGCTCTGGGAACAATGACCAAATCTCATCAGAAACAATTCTTTATCTTTTCTTCTCTAGTAACAAAAATTTCCTCTCAGATATGCACAGCAGGTTGCAACTCTGATGTGCTACTGACATTAATTGGATACATGCATACAGTACATATATACACATATGCAAGTCAAAATTTACCATGAGGTTCTGGGAGGATAATATTAGTGATGTTTTCTTTTCCACATCTGTACTTCAAAGAAGCAGTGACATTGTAGTGTCTTGAAGAATGTTTTAGATATCATTCTATATCGCTCAAGTGCTTCAAAGTTACACCTATCCAAAGCGGTCCAAAATGCTCTAGGCTAAGAATATTTTTAGGATGAACATTCTTGTAAAATGTGCTGTCTGTAAGTCTTACATTAAGCATGAATTAGTGGGGCCATTTCCCCCCCTCCAGGTTGTCCCAGCTCCCCATTAGCTTGCCTAACTAAAGGTGATTGAATGTATCTGCACTTTGGTGGGGTGTTTTTTGCTATTATTTATTTATTATTATTCATTTAACCGAGTTACCATATGACTGGGACATATCCTCTTCCAGATGAAAACCTGTCTGCGAAGGATGAGAAGATATTCTTCATTTTTACAGAACAATTTTTACTTAAGATGCTATCACATCGTTGTGAATTTGTTTGCTACTGAACAGACATAGTAAGATGAAGCTGGCTGTTGAATGCCTGTAACTCCTTACTGATCAGCACATCTGCAGTGAACGTCTGGGATTTGTTGACATCTAGTAGCCTGGCTAGCTCTACTGTGTATGCATAGTAGCATTCAAACTTACAGGGTTACCAGGTGTCTGCAAATTTGCAGAGAGGCTTCTGAGAGACCGACTGTATTTGCACTGCACAGCTGTTTTATGCATATGCAATAAAATAAATCCAACCAGTCTGCAAAACATCAGAGTTACTTTATAATGGCACGAGGCTTACTTCACCGCGTGTATGAAGATACTTCGGGAAATCCCAGACAAAGGTTGGTAGACCTGTACTGAGGAGACTGGATTTCAGACAGATGCTTAGGGTTTGTCAAATAATGCTGTAAAATTCAAACTCATTGCTAATTGTTCACATGGCAAGACATGTCAGAGAAAAAAACAGGGTTCCAGGTCCCCATGTATTTGCAGCTGGAACATTATGGACTCAGTCAAGTGGAGTACAGCTGCAAGGAGGCTGGGAATTGCTGTGGGAAGACAGGAGCCAATGGAGATGCAACAGAACACAGATAGAAATTAACTTAAATACAGCAGGAATGGAAAACTCAAATTTACAGCAGCTTTTTCAAATTTCTACAACTATAGAGTGCATGTTCACTCTGAATTATTGTTCCCAGCATTCAGAAAAAAATATTAATGGAGAATACAGCCACTAAAAATATAATCTCATATGTTACTCTGTATTTGCTAAAAGTAGCATATCACAGGTCCTTAATTATAATACATTTCTTAGTAATTTATGGGGTTTTTTGAAAGACCATAATTTTAAGCACATGACTTTGAACCCAGGGTGTTTAAAACCAAATAGCATTGTGTAAATGATGTTAAACTGTGAAAAAGATGATTAGAATAACTCAAGAGTCAAATTCAGACACCTATTATATGCTGCTGAACTTCAGGTATAATTGGGTCTGTCTCATGTTGATGCTAAAAATAGGAATATTGTAAATGAAGTGGAAGAAAAATTATGGCACAGGATCCCATGAGTTAAAGCCTTCAGAGCATCAGTCTAGTGGTCAGACATAATCTAACATGGCCAATAGATTCTCCTGAAGTGCTCCTTGCTATTATGAGGCGATTACCGAAAATAGGCAGAAGAGGAGATGCCTTCAGCATTGTCGTGGTTTAACCCCAGCCGGCAGCGGAGCCCCACACAGCCACTCGCTCACTGCCCCTGGTGGGATGGGGGAGAGGATCGGAAGAGTAAAAGTGAGAAAACTCGTGGGTTGAGATGAAAACAGTTTAACAGGTAAAGCAAAAGCCACGTATGCAAGTGAAGCACAAGGGATTCATTCCCCCCTTCCCACCGGCAGGCAGGTCCAGCCACCCCCAGCAGAGCAGGGCTCCAGCACGCGTAACCGTGACTGGGGAAGACAAACACCATCACGCCCAACGTCCCCCCCTTCCTCCTCCTCCTCCCCCCAGCTCTGCCTGCTGAGCATGAGCCATACAGTATGGAATATCCCTCTGGCCAGCCGGGGTCAGCTGCTCGCTGCTGGGGGGGTGAGGGGCAGACAAGGCCTCGCTGCCCAGCAGCAACTGGCACCTCCCTGAGCCACCAGCGCTGCCTCCAGCACAGTCCAGAACATGGCCCCGTACCGGCTACTGGGAAGAAAACTAACTCTAGCCCAGCCAAAGCCAGCACAAGCATCTTCCACAAAAGCAGACAAATGGGAAAACTAAAACTCATGAGATGCTTTTGCTTTAAAGCAAAGGAGACCAACTCTATGAGTGACTGAGACCTGTTTGTGTCTGCGCTATCAGGCACCTCTTTTTCCTTCAAGAAAGAGAGCTGCAAGGCTGCCCAGTTCTTTAAGATGCTGGGAAGGAGCTGTTACTGAGCTGAACCAGCAGCTGCTGGTGAGAAATAAGACAAGGAGAAACAAGTATACACACAGATCTCATCTTCTCCTTCATAAGGTTTTTTCCTTTAAGATTTTTCATTTACTGGTGGTATTGGAGTTTCATAGCTACAAACTCAGTCTTCAGCTTCTCATTAACTACAGATGACAAATACTAAATTTACATTTATGTTTCAGGCAGTAAGAAGAGATCACAAAGAAGAACTTGATTAATTGCTTCTGCTTTTATTTTCTTATTTGCAATCGTTATTCATATTTTCTGGAAACTAATTTTCTTAAATTACAAGTAAAATTTATTTCTGTCCTGGGGTAGCTATTTCAAGAATACTAGCCATTTCTAGGTCTTTTACTAGCTCAGTTAAAATGTTTCTAGTTCATTTGACAGTAAGAGTTCAAGTTAAGCATGTAAAACTACCACTGTGAGCAGAAGGAAATTGCCTTCCTCTATTTCCCTATGATATACTGAACTGTATGATTTAAAAGAGTGATAGGATGTTTATAGGTGAATCTGACCACTGCAAGAGTAGAATAACAAGTCAGATGGGGAAGAAGAGCAGTTTTCACATCCTCATGTAGATGCAATATTTTCATAAAATTTCATAGTTTGCACAACTTGTTGAAATGCTGTAAGGGACTGAGAAGCACAGTCAGAACTTTGAATAAATTAGATGATATGATTTAGATGTGTTGCAAAAAACATCAGAAATCTGTATATAAAGAGGCTTTGCGGATCAAGGCTTTGAAATAAGCTGGATTTGTAATAACAAGGTTTTATAAAGTATCCAGTCTAGAGGAATGTAGCTAAAATATTTCAAGGCTGAAATTTTCCATAATAACAGAAAAAAGAAGCATTTCCTCATTTAAATCATATTTAATTATACACCCAAGGACATCAGACTGACCAAAACTCTCCATAGATATAGGGAACATGATATGACCACGTAACTCTCTGACTTCTGATGAAGTTTACTTTTTTCAGAGAAATTACAGGATATATGCCATCTTTGTGAGGCCTGTTAATGAGTTTTTGGCACCGAGCCGGAGGCAATGCTCTTTGTGCTTACCAAATAGCAAGTTTTCTGTATTCAGATCCTGTGGGACAACCAGGTCTTGGCATGTAGTTCCTTGTTGTTTCTTCACAAGGAGAATACTAGAAAAGCAGGTCAACGTGCTTGGCCTAGTATCATCTTTTGTTTGGATAACAGGTACAACTTCAGTTGGAAATACAGCGGGGAAGGAGCAACATATGGTACGAAGTCATAGCTTGAATGCATGTTTTTACTAGCTTTGAAAAGCTCCCAGGGAATTCATTGGCATCTATGTTAATCTAAAGTAGAAAGAGTTACTATAGTTACTAATACAATAGTTACTAAATATAATTCTCACTATATAAAGTGCACATTCTGGGATCCTATAAGTTGAAAAGATAAAAGATCTTTAATTATGTTTGCCATGGTAATAAATGATTGGCTTCCTTTTATATAGTTCCACTGTAGACAGAGTACGTGCATAACACTTTGAATGTTTTCAACAATTCAGCATCAGCCAGGAGTATTAGAGTTCTTGCTCCTTCTTTTTTTATTTAAAGGTTGGCAGTAATTTTTCATGTCAAGGTCATGATTGATGTGGGTTAACTTTCACTAAAAATCTTTTGAAACATTTTGAGTAATGTTAAAAATTATGGCATGCAATACATCAAAATATTTTTCTAGGCTTCCTGCATAAGTAAATAAACACTAGGGAAATGTGGAAGGCATTCATGGTATTTTGTAAGTGAGTTTCAAACTGCATGTTGCAGATTTATATGCTTCATAGCTTATACTGCGATGCATGTTGCATTTTATTAAAATACACTGTGGGTGGGGAATAGATGGCAATCTACTACACTTGTGTCTTTGCCCACGTCGATTTGAAATGGAGATCAATTCACTAAGAAACATATCCAAGCACGGATTATGTAGCCTGTCCTTCAAGTGTCAGTTTCCTGGGGAAATACTAATAGCAAATCCTCAATCTTAGGCCAAATGTCAAGGCTGTAACGTCCAGCACTCTGAGTATGGAACATGGGATTACAAAAACATCTGCCATTGACAGGCAAATGTTAAAGCCACTGATCTTCAGCAGTCAAGATCTGAACAGTACAGAAAATCCCTCCAAGACGTAATTCTTAAAGATAAGTAAAATAAGATGAGGAACAGGTGAAGCAGCAATGTATTTTCCTAAGAGAAAAAGAAAGAGGGGTGTCTACTGTCATGCTGTAATGCAGGTTAAAAAAAAGGTGAATGGGTCACTGGCAGGTGTGCAGCATGGTTCTCTTTTTTTTTTTTTTTTTTTTTACAGTCAGTGTCTTCTCATTCACCCTTGCTAGCAGACCATTATAAAAACCCGAGGAACTGAAGACACCTGTCTTTTCTCACCACATTTCGATATCTCAGCAAGATGCTCATGAGAGATGTCCAGAATCCTTGCAGTCAGTCCATCCAGAATAGCTCAGACCACTTGCATCAGGTGTCTGCCTTTCTATTTTGACATATCAAGAGCATGGGTCCCTAAGCAAGGTACTGAGTTTACAGACCGGTGAATGCAACCTGTGCTGCAAGGGCAAAGAAAGCAGGCTCTTGCTTTGAGGGAAGTGAGATTCTGAGAAGACCACAACATGGCTGAGGAAAAGGTGCAGAGATGCTGTAAAACTGTCACAGATCAGTATCAGGAGATGTTAGAACATCACACCAATATAATCTTTACTCCATATTTTTCTTTCCACTTCAAAACCATGTTAGGTACTACCTAAGCGTGAGAGGTGAACAGTTCCCTGAAAGCACTTATCTTGTCCCTGAGATGATTGCATTAGACAAGTAGTTTAGATTAGACATTGTCTAATTTTACACCATTAAACTTAGGTGAGATGAGTCCCACATCTAATGCATATAGATAAATATGAGTAGTTAAAAAACATTTTAAGATCCTTTCAAATGCCAAGTAGGAGGTAGCCATCTTGGAAGGATATGCTTCAGTAGTACCTCTATGGGTTCAAAATTACTTAAGTGAACTAGGTCTTGGAAAACTGGATGCCATTGGGAAGCTGAAAGAAAATGGCTGAGTGTTTAAAATGCTGTATTCAATATAATTTATACCGTATTCTACTAAGGTGCACAGTAAAGGAGCTAGACAATTACTTTTCAGCAAGTATTTACTTTTCTTTGCAAAAAATGTAGGATAATATCTACCATAACTGGCAAAGTTCAAAGTACATAATTTCAGTATAATTTTTACTTTTCCTAATATTCCTAGTGTATTTTTGTTGCTGTCTTGAAATTAATCAAGCAGACAATGGCTTATTTACCTATAACTGCATGGTAACCAACACCTACGAGAAACTTTTCTGTATGTCCATGGCTTAAGGCACCAGTGGCCACAGAAAAAGATACACCCTTTCAACCAAAATTTTAATTGTTCCTAAACTGAAAGAAGACAGCAGTTTATGAACCTTTTGTACTACCAAGATATAGCTGTGCATAAATCTTGGAAAACAGTATTATTGAGCTTGTTGCAGCTCTGTAAAAAAGTATGAATGATAGAATATGGACTTCTGTTACTTTTCTAGCAATCATGTTTTCTCTATGCCTACATTTCTTAGCAATAAACGAAGGTTTCAAGAGTTTTGTTCTTAGGAACCAGGCTAGAAATTAGGAATAAATATATTTTTATGATCTGCTCCATTTGCATGCTGTCTTACATCTGTCCACTATGAGCAATTGAGAAACTTCTTCCGCATAAATTACAGTAAGCCTTATGGCAATTATCACTATCTTTACTGATCCATGCAAAACCATTTCTTCTCTCATTCCAGAAAGCGCAAAGCCTCTCCTTTTTAGGGAGTTGTTGACCATATTATGGTTTTCAGCAATACAGTTTTGCAAGTAGAAGTTAACCAGGCCCTTGAGAGGCCTGGTTAATTAGAAGTTTTGCTACATAGTAGAAGTGAATGAATTGTGGGAAAGACAGCACATGTAGGTTTTTACCCACAAAGGGCAATTTTACTTTCTGTTAATTAGGGAACAGACTATAAAAAAAAAGGTTTTCTGTTATACTGGAGCATAAGAAGGCCAAGTCACAGTGTTGTTTTGGTGCTGAACATAGCATTAAGACACCTGCAAGGTTAGGTTATTAAAATAATAATCAATCATTGTAATGATATTAATACAGAAGTGAAGCAAACCAGTAAGATTGGGGGCACACGTTCATGTGTGGTTTAGGAAAATGGAGATGTGAAGTGAATGGTATAAAGACATGTTTAAAAGGCAATCTTTTTGGTCTGCTTTCTGAAGACGGCATCTTTGGTTCCTGTTATTTGCCTGGTCCTGCCAAATTGAAGGTTTTGTGATACCAGCCTGACAAGTGGTTTTGCTTGTTTATGTGTTTCTGTTGGTTTAGGAATGACAAAGCTAGCTCGGGTCTTGTTTGACTTCTGCTGTGCACATCTACAAAAGGGAGGAATAATGTTTTTCTAATAATGTCTTCAGAGGCACAGATGAATAAAGGAGCAGGTAGCCCTATCTTTATGAGACAGCTAGCAGGTTGTATCTTGATTTGTTGAAGAACTGTTCCCTCAGGATTGCCATCATGGCCATAACCCATGTACTGGGCTGTAATTCAGTCAATTAAAAACACATAAATAATGTTTAAATGCTACCTGAGACTGTGCTCACTGTCTGCTCTGTACCTATATGGAAGAGGCCAGTGGACACTAAATACCCGTACAGCCAGTATTCAGCCTGTGATAAATCCATGGGACAAAATGATCTTTAGAAACCAAATAGTTTACTGTGCAGGATGCTGGCTGCTGTTCTGGAAATGTGTCTCAAAACTGTCTTCTTTCATTTATGTAGCAGCTAATAGCTTATCTACAGTTTCTGCAAATACATCTGTTAGTGTCTTCTGGATTCAAAGGTGCTGCATAACTGCTGTTACCTGGGCTCGCTTGTAAAGCCTGGACTCTCTCCCAAATGCCTCAGCTTCTCAGGACATCTCGGTGCCACGCTGCAGCTAAGGCCCTTCAAGGGTGGCCCACAGTCCAAAACCATACAGCATATAAGCCTGTGACCTAATGAATGAACAGACAGGAGATGACCAGACACTTTCTAGCCTGCTCTGCTACAGACAGGCATCCATCGATATAGGGAAGAAATTGCAGGAATTGTGAGCTCAGAGCAGGGTTTTGTGGTTTTTTTGTTAAATTCTTTAGGACAGCTCAGAAAGAGAATTGTTGTCATTTTTATAGTTTGATCCATATTGTCAAAAAAACCTAGCTTTTTTCCAGACTGAATTATTGCAGTGAAAGCAAGCAACATCCACAAAGTTTTGATTAATTCATTCAGCTGTATTGGGGGTATAACAGGCTAAATGAATTAAGGGATATCTCTTAAAATAAGGGGCAGATAATAACCCGGGGCACCAATTACAGTAGGGAGGGATGCTTGCTTAAAGTAAGAGGTGGAGGATCACTCTAATTTCTCTTGTTCGACACCTAGAAGTGGTGAGACTCATGGTTGTCATTCACTGAGGATTGATATAGTCAGCCCTGAAAGCCTGACCTCTGTCCTGGATGCTTGTATTCACACTTCTGGGTCACTTATGAATGAAAAGAAACAATTGTAATGAGACTTCTGGTCTTTGCTTTTGATCCCTTGCAATTCCTATCTAATGTTGCAGCACTACCAAACTATCAAGCTGCAACAAGGCTTTTACCCTCCCATACCAGCCCTCTCATGTCTCAACACGACCATCAGTCCCACGCAAGGTTTCAATGGTTCACCTACTATCCATGCTGTTTCTTCATCCTCTTCAGGCTAGTCAGCCCTGCTTCTTGCCTCTGCTGCACCTGGGTTCCTGGCTTCTCCTCCAACCAGCCTCTCCTCATCCAGGCCCCCTTCTTCTCTCAGGACCTCGCCTACATCCCTGGGCTCTTCTTCACCCAGTCTCCTCTCTCTTCACCCAGCACTCCTCCTCTTCTGGGCTCCTCAGTGCTATTTAGCTACTTAGCAGGAACAAGCCACAGCTGTACATTATCCACATCAGCCAACCCACCACCCCTGAAGCAAGCCCACAGCTGTATATTATCAATGTTAATTAACCCAGCTTCATTGCTCTACAGTTTCTCTACAATCTAAGACCAGAAAAGAAGTTATACTCACGTTTCTGTGAATAAGCAGTATTATAACTTTATTCATGTGGCAGTAATGTGTGAATTGGTATAGTATGTACCCAGTGAATATACTAGGGGTCTGTGCAGTCAGGCTTTTAGTAACGAAGGTTCAAATCTGAAACAGACTTTACTTCATGAATGTGTTTATGTCCTGGTGAAGCTAATGGGTTACAAACACTTTAAAGTGTAAGCATATGCCTACTTGATTTTGTATGTGAGAGTACAGCAGATGAATGGAACCACATTGGAAATTTCTTTGACCTGCCTTTTTCAATACCCAGCTTGAAAACCATGTGACCTTATTGTCAAAGGTTTTCAAACTGAACAACTTCAAGTCAGAGTAGAATGTTGTAGTTCTAAGGGGTGCTTTGTTTCACAGCTTTACAAGTGAAGTATTACATACCTTTGCCAGTGAGGCATAGAAGGAATTGATTGTATAATATTTGTCATAAATACCGGGATACACAGGTAAAAGGAACTTCATAAGAACAATGACTTTTTATTGATGACTGCTCTGAACTGAAATTAATGCATCTGCTAGCTGCAAACAAGAAACAATTTAAAAAGGAGAACAGAACATATTCAGTGAGTACCAGACCTGTCTAACACAGAAGATTTTATGAAAACATCCGGCTAAGGTATGCAAAAGACTTGAGTGCTTGAGACTCATCTGTTACTTTTAAAGGATTTTAAAACTGTTTTTAAAAGGATTTCCAAAGGATTTGTTAGAAGTATGTATAAAGGATAGAAAAAAAAATGTTTAGTAAAATGCAGGAAGATACAACTAAGTGTAACAGTGAAGTTGTGCAGAGAAAAAATTAACCTGGGCAAACTGAACAAGTATATTAATGATAAAATTCACTAAATTGTTAGAAAGTTTCCCAAGGAACACAGTAAAAGTCCCATTACTGACTGTGCAGAAGAATAATAATCTGTAAGTAATGTGTCCCTGAGAAAGGCTAATTTAGCTAATATAATGGTTTTTTGAATCCTATTTTGAAGGTTTTTGAATTAAGAAAATACTATTGAAGTCTCTGATTTGTCTGAGCTGTCTCTGCACAAAGATGAGGATGATGTTAGGAAGCGAACAAGCTAAGTACTGCATGTGGTTTTTTTGAAACTAATCTATATTGCTCAGTTTGGGGCACTCTTATCTGGATAAATAGATATTTACCAGCAATTCAAATCTTCCAGTGCATTGCTTCACCAAACTGATAGAGATGATTGGGCTTCTAACAGGTCAAAGTGATTGGATCCCAGTGGAGGATTAGATCTAACATTAAAAATGTAGGTCCTAAAATATTGTCATTAATGAGGAATTTATGAATTCTTTCATCAGTAAATAACTTGAATACCTAAAGGATAGCTATTAGCCTGATATGTGGGCAATCTTCTGTTCCTCTTGGATTTGGACAGCCCTGGGAATCAAAGATCAGGACTAAACTAGGGCATACTCAATTTCTATTCAAGGCACTGAATATAATTCCAAATATACTTATGTGTTTTCTTTGCTGGGGAATGTGTTACTAGCCAAGGCCTTCAATCTCTCTGGCACAAATTACAAGTTTTAAATAAATAATTGGCAACTAATTCTGCGTGTACCAAACAAAATCCTACCTTTGCCTTCAAGAGTACAATGAACATGGATGTAATGTAATTCCCAGCACACGCAGCCCTTCAAGGGCTGTTTTCCCTCTTCTGATTTTAAAAAGAGTAAACAGAACAGAGACAGTGCATAGTTAGAAAACACTGGTGCTAAAAGTCATCGTAGGTCCCCAGAGGACCCGGTAAAGTACTTTATAACATCAATTGTATTATATATCATCATAGGAAACACTTAACTAATCTTGGGAAGAGTACTTAAAAAGCCACAATGTCCAAAGAACATATACTTTTCAAATATATCAATATCACAAGTACATCAATATTATTCTGGTGACAGCATCAAAATTTACTGACAGCTAAATGGACCCAAACCAGGTTTTTTTCACTTGTTGGGGAAATACTTAGCAACTGTAAATATATTTCCTGGCCAGAACTTAATTAATCTTCTAAAGTAAATTAAAAAAAATGCACTTAAAAGCTAAAAATATAATGTAAGGTAAAACTTGTGCTCAAATGTAAAAAAAAACCCCAGCCTATTTCTGATGATGTCTTGAGTTCCAACAAGGTCTAACCAAACTCTTGGGACAGAATCAAGAAAGTAAATGGATTAATTTACTAATAGGAATAAAGTGGTAAAATACAGAGCCCATCAGGAATAGAATAATTATGTGTACGGTTATATACAGTGTTCAACTAACAAATTATTAAAAAGAAACTTTAACTTGTCTAGAATATCTCCAAAAATCTATCCTAACACTCTATGCAGCTGTAGTAATTTTATTAAAACAAAAATATTTGTGTAGCGAGGGTTAGATCATTAATTAGCATGTGAGCTCCCACCTTCAGCTACCAGCAGAAATGCCAGCTCAATCAGTAGCAGGTGCCTGTATGTGATATATGTGATGCCATCATAGAATTTGGCAAGCAATACTTAGGAAACAGCATAACGTATTAATACACTCTAGCCTAGGTCTTCAGATACTGTAAACTGACCTTCCCTGCACAGAGTGTGGAGCGTGAGAGCTGGCAGAGATTGACAGCTGCCAGGGCTGTCAGCGGGGAGATGCCTCAAGTCAGCACGTCCATCACGCGGGTGACCGGAGCACACACGTGGGACACCCCGGGACCAGCTCAGCATGGCCCCCACCGTGGGCAGAGGAGTGCCCTGACTCCCACTCAGAGGGTTTATAATTCAGATTTCACTGGCTTAGGGCAGGTCCCTACCCCTCCTCTTTAGCCTTTAAAGACAACTTGTGCCCTGTCTACACGGTCATTTGGGTTCCCTCAGTAGCTGGAGGAAGGCTGGCATGGCTGAGGTGGAGTCTGCTCAAGTCCATTTTAATCTGTAGTCCTGGGAACATTGCATGAAAATGTGCCTCCTTTATGGACACCAGAGGCTGACAGAAAGCGTGTGTGTGTATCTTTTCATTCACAGTAACAACTAGTGTGACCTGGGCATCTTTCACTGTCAGCAGGAACGAACCTCGCAGCCCACTTCCTAACACATTCCCTCGGTATAATCTCAGTGAAAACCTCTAATTATGGTGTATTAATTTACTGAAAGGCAACGTTGGAGACATTTAAATAAATGCTTTTGCATTTTGTTGCAGCACCTGGACGTTTATATTTAGTGATCTGTTACAGGTGGTATGTTGGTTGTTATTTAATGCCAAACCTAATGGAAGTGTCCCATTTTTGCTCTCATATGTATGTACGAGATTTTCTCCGCTAGTCTGTGAGGTCTAAGGAAAGCCTGCTTAGATCTTTGCAGACAAGACAGTGCCATTTTCTAACACGAGCTATAAGATTTGATGCTGCTTCCCCATCTTTTCTCTCCCTGTACACAGTGAAGATGATAACCCACAGCAATATATAAAAGCTGAACTAATGTAAGAAGCAGATGTTTCTTTCTCACGCATCATGATCATTGTAGTGTAGGAAGTTCAGGATGGCCAACCCAAAGTATTAAAAAAAAGGAAGACAACTCCAAAGCACCATGAAATAGATGAAAAATAAGGTACCTATGTGTGTAATCAGAATGTACCTACAGGTACATTTTGAATTAAATAAAATACGTATTTACATACACCTTTAATTTTTAATACACATTTATTTATTGTAAATATTTTTTTGTTTTATACTTGTAAAAAAAGAATATATATATACACGTGTATATAAGATCCCTGATATGTGTCTTTCAGTTTTTCAATCTTTAGGCCACAGTTACTACCACTATACTATCTAAGACTTGTAGACCTAAAAATATACTTAAGTGAATGGTCAATAAATGGTTCACCATTTGTCAATGCTCTATTGTTCAATAGCTACAGAACTATGGAGGAAAAAGTCTTCTATGTGGAAGCAGTCACATGTCTATAGATTTTCAAGCTTTGGATAGTTTAAGGTGTTTTTTCCCCCTATGTACAAAAAAATAAGACTGAAAAAGTTAGAAACCAAAATGCAAAACTCAAAAAATACCTACTTTGTTACTGTTCTTTGTCCAGCTCTGTCTGGTACTATATTAGTATGAAAAAATATTTATTTCCCAGAGAGAAAACCCATTAATATCTGTGAAATGCTTAACTATTGTGATGAGAAGGATCCTGTTAGTACTTAGACAGATGTATCTGCAACATCTGGCAGTAGATTTCACAGCCCAGTCAGAGGTCTGGCCTTGATGACTCTGTTTAATTATCTCTTGGCTAAGGAATGTATGACTTTCCCTCTTATCTCTCATAATCCTACCGAGATCCCGTCTGGGAAAAATATTGGGTAAGTGAAAACTTAGCCCAGGGAGTTGATGAGATGAGGTAAATCTCAAGCTGCCATATTCATGAATACTCAAAGTTTTAGCACATTTTTACAAGCTTTGGCAGAAGAACATCACTAATGTTTCAGAAGTTCTCCTGATCTCTCTTTATTGCTCTTTGGCCAGTGTCCTTGCAGTTTTCCAGTGTAACATTTTTTTATTACTGAAAGGAAAACAATACCTCTTGCTGGTAGGACACTCTTCTTCTTTAATGAGTTGCAGAATAAAGCAGAGTATAACTGTGTAGGTAGCCTTAAACTTGGACATCAAAGTAGTGCAACAATCAATCCCAGCAGTGGTTCAGCTCTCTCAAGCATTAACTTAATCATATTTCTGAATGTTCTGCTTTATTAATAAAGCATTTGTTACTATTAACTGTAGGTAGAATATTATACCTTAGCTGAATGTATCAAGGAGGAACATTCAGGTTCTGACACGTGAGAGTCCTGAAGAAAGTTAATTACCATGACTCATTTCTTCCTAATTTCTACTGGTTTGGTAATTCTGTCTACAATGTTATTTTTTTCAATTGAGCAAATATCTCTCAAGAAACTCTCACTTAATGTAACTAGTGCATTTGATTCCATTGAGAAGCATCCAAACTATAGAAAGGTATTCCACAAAATACCATTGTATTAGACAGAACATATTTTTTAAATCGAAAGGGAAGTAAATTTTGGCAGTTAAGGCATGTACATGATCTAAGCAATGTTTTATATAGAGTTTTCTAGCATGGGTATGTTTCCCTTCAGCTGTCCTCCATGTGATTTCTTGAAGTTTCCTCTGAGTACCTGGTATTTGTTTCTAGCCATACAAAATTTTGAAGGTAAAATGTTTTGCTGAAATCTCATTTAAAAAAGTGAATGCTGAAATTGACCATTAATTTTGGCAAATGGCAAATGGCACTTTGCATTTCCATGGCAAATAATCTGATCCAATGTGACTGGCTTGACTTTTGTTCCAAGGATACTGGCTTGATGAATTCTATGTAATACAGTACTGATAGTGCAAAAACAATAATAATTGCTTAAACGTATTGCTTGTGTGAAGCATTTAAACACAGAAATTTGAAAAATTAGAGAACATCCTTTTGTAAAATATACTGTCTTTTAAAGAAGTAGCCTAAAATTGCATAGCTGGAGAAAGGACAACGTGCTTTTGGCTAAATGAAGCAAGGTGGAATCATTGCTCATCAGAGCACCATTTATTCCCAGACCACAGTGGACTTCTTGAAGAACAATAAAGTCAGTTCTGTTCCCCTGTGAAGACTTGACCATTCCTTTGCTACTGAGGACCAGATGTCTTAAATACTAAGGTACAAAAAATTAATCTTACAGTTACCGGGATCTTGATTGAACTGATTGTACTGATTGAACATGAATTCTGTAGATGTTTGAGACCAGTCATGCTACCTTTGCCATTTAAAGTTCTTTCCTTGTTTTCCATGGGTCATTAGCAGAAGATTTGCCCACAAGTGAACCCTAGTGAGAGTTCAATAAGGAGTGCAGGGCTACATTCTTTTCTGGTATGGTTCAAAGCTACATTTTACATCCTTTTACACCTGCCAGCACTTTTAAAATGTGCAGTGTCATCAGAAACTGGTGAATGTATAATTCAGGAGATAAAAACAGAATTCTATTTAGTCAGAAAAGACCTCATTTTAACTTGATATGGGCTGCTGCCTATGGTTTCATGCTGTGGATATTGCACTTGAAGAACCATCCATGTCAGAGGGCTTCCCCTTGTGCAGAGCACTAGCAGTCAGAACACTAGAAAAAAATCAAGCCCTTACAGCCTTAAATGCTTACAGAATGAAAAACTTCTTAATGATCTGCTAGATCAGTGACTAAAGAAATGACATAATGGTTCTTTAAGTATGGATTCAGTGAAGGCACAGGAGATCATATACCATGGTAAATCAAATCAAGAAATATTTAAATACTGTTTAGTTCATAGATCAGTGATCTGGTAAACTGTAATGGAGCTTTCTGAGCCATTATGTTCTGATGGAAAAAATGCAAGTTCTGTTCATCTATTAGAAAGCAAGAACCACAGTGAAGCTGCAATGGTCTACTGTGTCAAAGCCTGTGTGGAACATTTTTAATTAACTATTCATCTGATCATTAGCCAGGATTAATGCAGAAGGATCTATTAAGATCTACTGTCTCAAAGAGTATGTCATGCCAGGAGTCTGTAAAGCCTGAAGATATATTACCCAGTCACAGTACCACATTATAGACTGACAGAAAAATTGCATCCTTAAAAAATAAAGCTGGCTCTGAGTAATGCTTGTGCAAGCAAGTATCTTAAATCTTTTTTAAACTGCTATTTTTTCCCAGTTCTGTAATTAATCAGAAGAGCATAATCTAAGATTTTTTTCCCAAGTCTCCTAACACAATCATGTTTATCTGTTTCTGTAACATCATTTAAGAAATCCCAGTTATGCCATCCTGAAATAACACTTTATCATATTTTGTCCTCATAACCCTGAAGAATTCTAAAGTCAAAATATTCAGGGAGCTGAGTTTTTTGATACAAACACTGGGAACCTGGTCTGTTCAGCCTTAAGAAGAGAAGATGGAGGGGATCTTCAGCCACGTATATGGCAAGTCTAGAGAAGATGGAGCCAGACTCTTTCTGTAGGTGTGCTATGGCACAAGAGGCAATAAACACAAGTTTCAGCAAGATAAATTGCAATTAAATATAAAGATTTCTTTTTTTAATTAGGGTCATCAACTACTGGAACAATGTGCCCAGAGTGGTTGAGGACTCTCCATCCTTGATGTTGAAGGTTCAACCGAACATGGGCATGAGCAACTAGATCTAGCTGGACCTGCTATGAGCCCGTGTTGGGGCTCTATGACCTCCCGAGCCCACTTCCAACCTCTGTTCTCTGTGATTCCATGATTTCATAATTAGAAATCTAGACAATCTTTGCCTTGAAGTTTTAAAAATTCATATTAATGTAAAAAATATCTAAAATCTTAAGCACATAAAATAAAAATATTTGGAAGTATTTGCAAGAGGACATTTCTAACAAACAAAAAGCTCTTTGCTGAGCAACTGAGCTTTCCTTTCTTATATCTTCTTCTTTCTTTAACCACTGCATGTGAATATGTAAGTGCTTTTATGAGTGTATCTCCTCCCCATGCCACTCCAGAGATCTTGAAACTATGCTACTTTACTTTATGGTCTCAGATAACCCCTAAAATGTAACACATAATGATTTTCTTAAGAGGAGGCCTATGTGTGTGTTTTATCTGGTGATCTTCTTTCAAGAAAAAGGTTGTGTGACATGGAAAAAATTGATTAGAGTACTCTCTGTAATAATCTGTGATGTATCTGAAACACAGGCTGTCTGAGAAGCAGCTGATTTTCCTGTGTTTGTATATTGGGACAAACTTTGAGAAGATTTGCATGTTAAGATAAGTCAACAAGTTCTGGTTGTACTTTAGTGCAGCAAAAAGCCATGGCTGAGATTTTATTGCTTTCACCAAAGGCAGAAAATGTGTTACAGGAAGGAGGACATAGAGAAGAACCTTATTCAAATTGAATGCCACTGCTTATAGTGTATTTTCAGTCAATTCATAATCACATGCATTTGGAGAACTTGATACGAAACTTCAATCATCTTTTGGTGATCTCAGCAGATTTTGGATCAAAAAATTCTTAATGGAGCGATAATCAGGAGGCATTTAAGCTTGTTTATGCACTCTTTTTGAAGAAAGAATAAAAAATTAGAAACAGAATATGAAGGTAGTCAGGAGAGAAAGTTATCTCATTTCAGTATGTCACCTGTCCAGATTTGCCAACCATTACTGATATAGCTGCAAACTTTGAACACACTACTCAATATTCTGCTGAATCATGCAGAAGAATATCTATTGCAATAAAGATATGTCACTACATATTTACAAATGTTCTGGATATATTTGGAAATGATATCTAGGTAAATAGCACTGTAAAGGATGTGATGAATTAAAGACTTGATAAGTTATCTTGCACCTTAGAACATAATAAAACATGTTCTACTTTTCTCACACTGTTGAATGGCCTTACTTGCCATATCAGGAAGTAGAAAGTGCTTCTGTTTTCTTTTTTCCTCAGAAGGACGCATATCAACTTTCTACTTCAGATCTGACTTTACAATCCTTTTTGAGTTGAATATATTCTCACATTTAAATAAAAGCCCCTAAATCTGTTATCTGATACTAGTTCAAAGTGAGGCAATCAGCTAAGAATAACTGAAAATAATTACCCAAAGAGCAAGAAAAAATCAATAACTTGACAAATCAGATTGAAATTTCTTCTGAAACAAGCAACTGATCAAACCTTGCAATCGATATTTTGATTTTTCTTCCTCACACCGCAGAGATTTTTATAAAACTCATACCACATTTATGAAACACCTGCGATCTCAGCCTCACCTGCAGACCTCTGAGAACATATTCCTTCACATTTCTATAGACACCATGAAATAAAGAGTTTTTTTACGAGGACAGCTAATGAGTCCTGGCACAAGAACTGTGCCTAAAGCTTGCTATTTGTGTTGTCCAGTGAGGTGCATGACGAACAGGAGCCCTTCACACTTCTCCATTGTTCAGGGGATGCAACCCAAGATCTGGCAAGGTGTTTCCACTGAAATGAGCCATGTTTTTTTCCTACTGAGATCAGCAGCTACTGAGGTGGGTAGCACATAGCTGTACTCAGCATTTCAGAGGAAGCATGCAAGCATTTTCAAAATTATTAAGCACAGTGGTCAAGACTTCACAGGTCAAAGATTTTTTATTAGCTAAACCATTGGTGTTTGGTAATTCATGTTAACTAAAGGATAGTATAATTCCTGTACAGATCAAGTGAACTGTGCTTTTAACATATTTTAGCCAAATATGACAAGCTCAAGCAATTGTAACATGGCATGATGGTTGTGATCCCACCGTCGAGCTTTAACTCTTGTTTTCTAAGACATGCTGCCCAACCTTTGGTAAGTTTACTCATTGCACAGAGCCCCCCTTCTCCACCTTTAAACAGGGATGCTAGCAGTGCATTTCTCCCATTTCATATCTATTTTGTTTTGTTTTAAACCATATTCAGGCAGACAGGACCTTTTGCTATACGTTTGTATGGCACTGAGCATGATGGTGTGGCTGGGACTCTCTGAAATGTTAATAAGATATAACTGCAAGAGTCTGGGTCACAGTTTAAGACCAAATGACAGTGTGGAGACTACATAGACTCGGACACCAAAACACTTCAATGACAGATACAGGCAATCAATGACTTAGGTGCCCTCTGCTTCATATGAGAACCATAGAATCATAGAACAGCCCAGGTTGGAACGGACCTCCTTGGAAGATCATCTGGTCCACCCTTTTGTGGGAAAGGGAGACTAGATGATCTTATCTAGCACCCTGTCCAACCGCATCTTGAAACCTCCAGGAACTCTGGGGAAGTTGTTCCAGTGAATAATTGTTCTTACTGTAAAAAAAATCTTTCTTATGTTGAGATGAAACCTCTCCTGATGGTTTGTACCCATTGCCCCTTGTCTTCTCCACGTGGCTCTTTGTGAAAAGAGAGCCTCTGTTCTCTTTTTAACTGGCCTTGAATACTGTGATAAGCCTTCTCTTCTACAGTGAGAAAGAACCTAACTCCTTCAGTTCTTCCTCACAGGGCAGGTTCTCTAGCCCTTTGATCATCTTCATAGCCCTCATGTCGTCTGGGAGGAAAGACATGGGGGCAGCCGCCACGTGGTGGGTGCTCCCATGGCCAAGCTGGGGCATCTCCATGCTCTCTGCCTGCTGACAGTCATTGGATCAGGTAGAAAACACCCTGCTCTTGGTTGGCTTTGTTCAAATTGCTGCTACACCTGATGGCCAGCTGCCGCTGTGGCTTTTGCTCACCATCTACCCCTCTCAAGGGTGCTGTCACCACTTTCACAGTGTTTGGTGTGTTGTTTAAACTTAAGGTACTTCTCTGCGCTTATAACTAAGCTGTGGCCTTATCCTGTAGGGCTAGTTGAAGCTTATATGTCAACACCACAGTCAACTGAGACTAATTTATCATAACTGCTAGGCCCTGCCTGCTCCAAGATTACCTCCAGAATCTCACAGCACCCTTCACCTACAACCAGTTTCAGAACTTGACCATCTTACCCACTGCCTACCAGAGCAGGGGTGGATTTGGCCACCTCTGAGAACAATGCCAACACAACGGCCTGAGGAAACAGCCGAAGGGAAGCCAGAGGGCATCGTGGTCAGAGGAAAATCTGGCACCCTGAGATCAGAGCCAATGACAGGCAGAAGGAGAAAAAACTATGTTTTCTGAATGCGAGACTGTAAAGTACTTACCCTGCTCTGAGCTCAGTGAAGAGGACGAGATAGTCCAAAAGACAGGCGGAATGTTTCACATAACATTGTCTCACTACCAGGGAAGTGAGAGGCGAGAGAAATTATTTTGAAAGGAGAGGAAAAAGCTAGACATTTATCCTATTCATCAAAGGGAAGGAAGAAGCAAATGAATCAGAAATCAAAGATTGAATATCATTGGTCTTGCTGACAAAGCAATCAGCAATCCCCTCACAGCAAGTACAGGGGTTTGTTGAACAAAGCAAAGGAATTTAAAAGTCTTGAACAAAATAGGGTCTTTCCATTTATAAAATTAGACATAATTTTAAATCAGCGTTTTGATTTAGAATCTGTAAAGAATTTCTGCATTAAAAATATATAAATCCCAATTTTGTGATGTACAATTAATAATGACTTTGTCCAAACCCTCTCCAGCCTCCTTTGTAATTCTCTTAAGAAAGCATTAAATGAGGGCATTTTCACTTTAGCTGAAAATCAATGACACTTCAATGAAGCATGCATTTCCAAAATATTATGCAACTGAGAGGCATGCAGTTCTGCAGCTAAGTCAAGAGCCCAGGACTTCCTAAGTAATAATGTTGATTTAGTAGCAGAAATCTTGAAAAAATCACAATCAACAGCTTCAAAATTTATAGGTGACATTGTTAGTCCCCTGTAATTCTCAGGATAAACCCCTGGGGTTCCTCACTTCAGACTGAAAAATGCGATGCTCAGTGAATACAAACCAAAGCAGTATAATATTTAAGGTTTCTTTTTCTGGGATATTTTGTCAAAACATGAGTTCTTTTTCTCTAGCTTTTTTGTATGGATGGGAGGAAAGAGAGCAAGAGGGTAATGCAGAGAAGAAACAAAAATCCAGTGCTTTATATATGTCCATGCTTCTGGGTGACCATAGAACCACAACCTGGCACTTCCATCCAGCCCAAACATCCCGCTCCTGTTTCTGTTTAGTCTGTGCAGATTGTAATCTCTCTGCATTTTCAGCACCTGTTTGTACCACCCTTAGGGACGGCTGAAATAACTTTCAGCTAGAGTGTTGGAAATAATGAATATGGGTGTACGCGTACTGGACAAAAAGAGATTCAAAAGGATGAGAGAAGGTAGTATAAGTATCAGAGTTAGCAACTGCTGAATGCCTCACTTCCATCATAGGGAGGAAAGAAACAGAATCTTCAAAAATAGAACCTAGAAATTTGTGTTCCATGACACCACAAAGTGGATATTCAAATCAGTTTCCACCAGTCCTTTCACCTTCCAGCTCTTCCTTGCTGCCTACCAGCTCTGTCCTATGGAAGCATATGGACTAATTCTGGTTTTCTGCTACTGCCGTTCAAATTTTGGCTGTATTTATGAAAAAACAGAGAAGTCAGCTAAGACTGCTTCCACGAAGTGGCAAATTATCTAGTGGCTAAAGCCAAGTTTCTGTGAAACATCTCATGTTATATTAGGTACCAGGTATATAATCCCTTATCAACAAAACTTTTTGTATGTGTGTGAATGTGTGTGTATGTGCATGTGTGTGTTTTTAATAATAAGAAAACCACATTAAACAGGCCAAAAAGGAATTTCTAATGAGAAAGGACGTGCCCGTTTTTGGAGAAATTAACTGCTCCAGTGAATTGCAAAGATAAAGCAGAAGAAATTATCCAATAATTTGTCTGTTGTAATTAGAGATGGGCCTGAGCTGCTAAAATCTTAGCCAGATCCAAATTAAGGGGGCATCTGGAACTGGGGTTATAGTTTTGGCTCTGTGCAACAACTACCATGGGCTTTAAAGGCAGTTACTCAAATCCTATGGCAGAAAATTAGGAGCCAATTACTGTAAGTTAGTGCATCCTATTCAAGATATTTTCCCTTTGGTCATAACACTGAAAACTATCCTATGACACTGAGACAACAGTAATTAATTACTTGCCTCCTGCGGTGGGAGAGCTGAGACCCACAGGTTTTCAAAACTAAATTTTAATGCAGACACCCGAAAAGCTCTCATTTCTCAGTAAAATGAAGCTTTCACTCCCAAACTTTGTATCTTAAAACTTTACCTATCACAAATGGGTGATGATGTTCAGAGGAAGGGAGAAAAGAGGTAGTGCAACCACAGGCAGTACTCAAAGCTTTCTGTGAATCCTCCTGTCCACTTGGCCACACATTTAGCAGTCGAAGAACAAGACTATGGAAAATTACTAAAGACCAAAGTATGGCATACAGGTGTATGGACACCTTACGTGACGGAGACTGAACAATGTATTTCAGGACTAGAATTCAGTTTGTGTCTGACTTCGAGGGCCATGTACTGACCCTGCAGACGAGGAGGCGTAGGGACGCATACCACACCTTGCCTCCTGGCTCACGTGCCCCATTTCAGAGGAAAACTGAAACTCACACCCAGATCTCTTATCAACGTGCTGTGATGATGTGGCCAAAGTAAACCGCAGTGCAGACGCAGTTGTTCATGACTGAGCCTGGATTTCTGCCTAACACACCATAAAATTTATCAGTAGGTTCTCAGTCACACCTGTGACAAGAGCTGACCAGGTACAGCAGTGCAAGTAACCCTCTCCTGGTGTTTGTCATTATTACTAAGGCAATAACTGGAAGGCACAAGGAAACAGGAGATATTGCATGCAGCTAACCTGTCAGGCAAGCAAAACATAGCAGCAGTGGAGATGATGGCTAAGATGAGCGTATGTATACCTGAGAAGGAGCCCAGGAAGCAGAAATCCTCACCAGTGTTCGAGCAGCGATTTGATGGAGGGTCACAGGGGAATGGAAACTTTCAGGTTCCCTCTCACTCTAGCAGCAAACAGAAGCAATGCTGAGAAAGATGCTTTGAAAGGTGCAAAGTTATTGACAGGTGAAAAATACTAGTCCAGCAGTGCCAGCAAATTGTTACTGACCTTCCAGGAAAGCTGCTGCCACCATCAAAGCATCTGGCCTGAGCCAGTCCCACACAAACAACAGAAGGTATAATTGCATCACTGATTCTGGTTACCACAAGTTCAAAAAGAGTGAATAAAGCATACTATAAACATGAACATATTCCTGCTAATTAAGTAAAAACCGAAACAAAAAACAAAACAATTATCAAGCAAATGAAGAAGCTAAAATCAGCCCAAACCCTATAAAATCTGCAGAAAAAAGCAGCTAAAAACATGACTAAAGCAGACCTCAAAGCACAGCAGCCATCTGTGCCAGCTAGGATCTAGTAATAATGCAACTCCTAATAGCAACATGAATAATAAAAGTAAAACTCTCATGAGTTGCTAGTGTTTTTTGCAGCAACAATAATAGATTTTTCTCTGTGGTCTCTGCTATTTATGTACAGATCATTATAACTGTGCTTACCATTTGCAAGGAGGATCCTCCTTTTTAGATGTAACTTGAGGGCATATTTGCATTCAGTGGGTTAAATCCAGCTCTGGGAGCACAACGCTGTGCTCCAAGGATTGCCAGGAAGAATTCATCCCCCTGCAGCTGTGGAGCCCAGACTCCCACTGCTGTACCTTCTCTGTCAAGGTTTCAGACCGCAGCTGTTCCTAAGAAGATTTTAAGCTAAGAGATGGGGTGGGTGTACATGGCTTCTTTGCTTCATCAAAGGAAGAACAACTCTCTCCCTTTCTTTGCATTCCTGAATGCGCCAGAGATCCTCTTGCTCTTCTTTGGTGAACTGAAAAGTTCAAGAAACAAGCAATTGCGGTGGAAGCAGCAGGACAGCTATTGCTTGACGGGGGAGTTTCAGTGGCTTCTGGCCTTATTCATAGCAGTATGAGCAAGAGCAGCAAAATGGAAAGGCTGTCTCAGCTGGTGTCTTCTGAGAAGTTTGGGTTTTCAGAAGGATGATAAAAATTGGGTGAGGATTCAGAAAGAGTGCTACAGAAAATGCCTGAGTGTTAAAAATACTGCCCACTTAGAATTACAATACTCGTTTTATTAATCTTAGCGAAGAAGAAGCCAAAGGGCAACTTGATTAGCAATGGCTGGGGAAGTTATACGATAGAGGAAGAATTTTTAAATGTAGACACAAAGGTACAGAAAAACCCCAAGTCTCAGGAGGTAGAAGCTGTCAGTAGTCAAGACATCTCTGTGTTGTCTCTGTGTTATCAGCCTCATGGAGGTTAGTGAAAGTGGAAAGAGGAGATCCTATAGAAGGGCTTTGATAACGATAAAGGCTGACCAGGTCCAGTGGAACCTAAACAGCACTTTAAAATGCCCAATGACAATAGTACCATCAGAGCTTTGTAAAACATGCATGATATTTATTCCAGGTCTTAATGAAGGAAGTGCTGCAAGAGACTGACTACTTAATCAGAAAGGTCTTTTCTATGGTTTTCCCTTCCATCCTGTGAAAATGATCTGTCATAGCACTGGCTTTCTCACTTCTCTGTGAGGAGGAAGGAAGGGATGACAGAGAATGCCTATTTACAGGAAAGGAGAAATAGGAACATTCAGCAAAGACATATGGTGGAAGAGGGAAAATGAAATTTATAATAAAGATCACAATTCACGAGGAAAAGATTGTGAAGGTTCGTTGGTGGGTTTTTTTGTTTTAAACAGTGTCCTGTGCTTGCTTTGTTTCTGCAGACAGAAACTCCATTAAACAAACCTCACATTTGACATCTATAATATGTTTTAACTTGTGTGTCTTGAGAGTGCAGATATCTGTGCCTGCATGGTGCAGAAGAATGCTACTCTTCAGCATGCAGTTTCTGCATAGACTCCCCTGTGGGGGAAGTATTGTTAATTTGAGGCAACAGCTTCCAACAGAGATTGTCCAAGAATGAATTCCTTGAGTCCCCGTTATGTCTGTTCCCAGCTGGAGAGTCTTTCAGCAGATACATTGTGCCTTCCCAGTTCTCTGCTAGGTGAATTTTCTGCCACCATGTTAAACATTGTGCAATGTCCCCTGTGTAACATTGACTGAAATGTAGAAACGATCAAGTCATCTGAAAGGATATGGGGAGGTTTTAATTTCCTGAAATAGACCTGCTGTTCAGGCAGTATTGCCTTCTCTATAATAGGAAGTTCAGGAATATCAATTTCTAAATTTGTCTATTCAAATTAGCCCATTACCATTAATGCCAACTCCATTGAAAAACCATGAGTCAGGCCTCCCCAAAACCATGAGAATTTAATGGTGTAGAAACATTGTCTTTTTTTGTCATCTGATTTTTAAAGCCGTTTGAAGACAGGTTTTCAAGTTCTTCACAGAGGCAAGATTAGAAATTTATTTTTTTTCCCTTCTCTGCGAGAAGAAAGGTTTTCTTGTCATCGTATGAGTTCAGGAGCTGAGCCAATGTATAACTGCAGGAGCTGACAACACCACCTGATGTTTTTCTCAGGTGCTTCTGTCACTAAGAGATGCTGCACACCATCATGACCAAGTTAATTGGTTAGACCTGTCCAAGTGCCTGTGCACAGACGCTTAAGTGCACAGTCATCAGCTCATATACAAATAGAGCTGGAAAGAGCTTCCTCTGGTCCACCTCCTTGGTTACGGGTGAGATCTGTGAGATGTGTGCCATTATTGCTCAGCCTGTTCTTAAAGATCCCTGACAATGGAAGCTCAATCATCTTCACTCTGCCTTATATTTAGAAAATCATTCCTAAATTGTAACTTGAGTCTTTGGTGTTGTAATTTAGGATCATCTCTTCTTAGCTTGTGAGATATGATGGAGAATTTATTGTTTCATTCAACTGTGCAACAGCCTTGTCAGGTCTCCTGACAGTTTTTCTTAAGTTTAATAACTCAGCCTTTCAATCTTTTCTGTTAGATTGTGTTTCCTGGGGCTCTGCTCATTCTGGTTGCTCTGCTCTAGAAGTCTCTCCAAGTGATTCACTTCTTGCTGAAGCACAGCACTCAAATCTGGACACGTTATTTTAACTGAGCCTAACTAGGAATAAGTAGGCAGGAAGGACCATTCCATATCTTTTACTGTTCAACTTCTGTTTATGCATCCTAACATGGTATTAACTTGTTTCATATTAACTTGGTATTGCTGCTAATGTTCAGCTTGTAGCTCCTTATGCTCTCTTGAATGGTTCCTGAACTGGTCAGCTGCTCTGATTCTTGTATTATGCAGCTGCTCATTCCTACCTGTCGTTCATACTTCACACTTACTAAATAGTACCATATATTTTTCAGATTACTTCTTCAATTTGTGAAAAACATCTTGTTTTCTAATTCTGTCCCTAAATGTGTATGCAATCTCTCCCACCTTTGTCAGCTGCAAACTTAATAAGCACATTCTCTATTCCATTGTCTAAATTTTTAGTGACTTAATAGAACAAAATCCAGAACAGACTGTCGCAGCACCTCATCTGATAGCTAGTTTCTGAATAAAGATCCCTAACCCAAGTTTTCACCCACAACATCATAGTTTCATTTAGACTGTGTCTCCTTAGCAAAGCAACAACAAAATCCTTTCTAAATCAAAGCCTGCCACTCCTATATTTTCCATATGCACCAGAAAAAGCAGTTTTCAAGATTAATGAACTAATCCTGTTTTAAGAATGTAGGTCACTACCATATTCATTTTCAAAGTTTAATAAATATTTATGGCCATCTGTAATTACCTTCAGAAGATTCCTGTGTATTGCCACAGAAAATGCCTTTGCCTCCTCTCAGATCCATGTGCCTAGCTATTACTGCTGCCAGTTTCTTTTCTGGCACCTCATTCTAAGATAACCTCAGGAAATAGTAGCAACTATTTGTGCCTTTTGTCTTTCTGGCTCCTACCAGAACCCCTACAAGTAAGCTCATGTACTTCCACTTCAACATTTCAAACCTGTTTAAAGGAGGTAAGTGAGTCTAACCCTGGAACATAGTTTTGCACAACTGGTTAGAGTGGTCATAGATGAGCAACACATTCAGAACAGCAAACTGACATCTGAACATGATTCTCAAAGCTGTCAAAGAATTAAAAAGAATTATATTTAAGAGGCTCTTGCTCCTTCAGAGCATACCTTGTTAAGTTATTCTTCTTGGAAGCTTTGTTGAGCTTGGCTTGTACAATGTTGCATAGGGAGTCTCACATTTCTTGAGGGATTATACACGCACAGAGCTGATCCGTGATTTCACATGTGGTCTCTATACCCTGCAGAAGGCTTTGTGCGGGAGCCAGTAGTACCATGAGGCTCTATGCAAGTATAAAGCCCTGGCTGCCCAGTTCAGCGTAGGTTCAGGGATTCTGTTTATAACCCCTGGAGTAATTTACTTGTGTATCTGATCTGGGGAATGATCTGTAGTCCATCACTTGGGTAGACTGTTCATTTTGTGGGAACCACATTGAGGCAGTCCAACAGAAAATTATGTTAAAGACATTCTGTAGTGAGGGCTTGTAATTTGTACACAAGTCTGCGGAAGAGCACTGAATCAAGAAAACTTAATTTTGACAGTCCTGATATATAGTCTATTTTGGTTAACCAAAAGGAACACATACATTTTCTACATTAAACAAATTTCCATTATTTTTCTCTCAGCCATGAAAATCGATTTTGATGTGATTACACTCAGAGGCTGCTTGATGTGCTTCTGACAGTACAAAATGGATAGAAACGGTGGGTGGTGTTGAATTGAGGATACTGTGGTTAGCTGAACTCTGTCACAAGCTGAAAATGGTAAGATTAAAGCACACACCATTAATGTATTGAGCAGGAGAGTGAGCCTTAGGAAAAATGGTGATTACAATATTTTGATGTTGAAGATTGCAAAGGATTCAAAGAGCTTTCATCATCTTCTGTTTTCTGTAATCACTGACATTTGTTGGACTGGAAGGAGATCACCAAAACTCATCAGATGAAAGCAGCCCTTAACAGTAAGCAATAGGGTTATGCCTAAATATAGGTGAAAATATGTAAAAAGAGGAGCCATGGTATTTGGAACTGTACAAAACAATGAAGGTTTCATTCAGTTCACATTACTATTAGCCTACTATTTAGGAAGATCCTTTTTGCCTTCAGAAATTTCATAAAAAATAACTCAAATAGAAATAAAATAAATGAATAATAGGTGAATGTCATAAAGCCTGATGTTTCAAGTTATTTCGTGTTATCCACATGTGGGGATCCTATTCTGAAAATGTTTAGACTTGGCAAGACTGGACCTTGCTAGCTGGCTATTGAGGCACAGTGGCTGCAAGCAGTTCTGGCCGCATTTTCCTCTAGCAGGACTAAGGGTCTGTCGTTACACACTGCAGCAGATACTTTTCTTATAGATAGGTAAAAATAGAAGAAATAAACATAATATATTTTTAACAAGGTTACAAAACCAGGTTGTTATCCTAGCTGCACAGAAAATGTATCATCTGAAAGATTTTGTATGTTTTCATGTTATGCCTTGGGAGCAGAGGATTTGGAAAAGGACATTCATGCAGCTTCCCCGGCTTTTTGCTATGTCAGAAATATCACAATGACTGTTCATCTTCTGATACTCTTTCTGTCCAGTGTGACAACAGGTAATTGTGAGTGTATGAGAAAGTGTATTTTTAAGTCTTTATTTCATGTTTTACAAGTCTCAAAAATATTCTATTTTGGCGTGGATTTTAAATGTAAGAATAAGCTGGTTCTGAATTCATTCATTCTCAATAGCATTCTAATGGAGTTAAATAAAGATACAATCAATAGGGTTATATACATAATAAATCAGGTCCCATGGAAATGCTATAAAATGTACACAATTAAATAGCAATTTATATCCATCTTAGTTACTAGCTACTTTGAAGAATTGAAAAGAGAATTATGGTCTGGATTGAGCAAAGCTCCAAGCATGTGTTAAGCTTACAGTTCCCATTGACAGTAAAGTCTAGCACACTAATGAATGTTTTTCTGACTGAAGTCTTTAATCTCTCTGAACCTCAGTTTTTGCCATACAAATAATAGCTCTTTATCTCAAAATACTGTTGTGCAGATATACCTGTTAATTTTGCAAAAACATTCAGCTATAACAGTTATGGAAGCAATATATGCACATGCAAATATTTCTCTCTGCCAGCAGCAATCATCCTTCCTTTACACTTCTCTCTGTACTTGGCCTTCTATCTTTCATCACCTGTCTGCTCCAGTTCATAGTAGGTATTTCTCAAATATTCATGAAATACGCATTTGAAACAAGGGTCCCACTATGTATAGCTTCCACAGTCTTCAAAGGGAAGTGATCAGTCCTTCTCGTGGCTCAGTGTAGAGGAACTAGAGTGTACTCTTTCTGTAGAGTAATAATCACATCTATCGGTCATTATAATTCATGAAACTGAGTGTGCTAATATTTTTCTTTTAACATAAAATGATGAAAAGTTAGGATCTGGTTTTCTTTCCTAAACATGGCCCAGTCCTCATGTTCATTTAATAGTTTTTCTAAATAGTAGAATTACATAATCTAAAACAACTTGATGGTTTAAGAGAAATGATGTCCCATTCAAAGGTGCTTAAAGGTCAAATGTACCTATAATATTGAAATAATTGGTAGTGTGGAGATTTCGAAAACTACGCTGTGAGCTGAGGATCATCTAGCTTCATTTCAGCTGTATAAAGGTTCAGGTTTGGTCTAAGGCTGTCATCTGCATAACTTCAATATTAATGAAGAGACATTCACAAACATCACCAGAGTGACACAACCCACCTACTCTAGTCCCCTGTTTTACAGTGGATGAACTATTTGTTGGAGGTGTTTATCACTCTTCACTGACTGCAGAGGAAACCTAGACAGCTAGTTAAGGCTAGATTAAATGACAAGATAAAACTGTCCTTTGAAGAGCTAAAATTAGGAGACGAATGCCACTTCTACACTGTTAAAAACAAACCCAGCTTTGAATGTCTTGGTTGTTTCTGAAAATGGAATTTCATTACTTTGAAATTGTTATTCTCTCTATGCTTTTACAGTGTGAATGATGGAAAAATATTAGACAGTAGTTACATCTTAATAAAAAGTGCTTAACAAGCAAGAAGTATTTATATAGTATCCTATTAATCTAAATTAAACTCAGTTAAGTCCTTCTGGGATACTTACATGGTATATTCTATCCTTAATGTGTTCACATTTCTCCCTTTGCTGTTAGACTGAAGTATGTGTATGTATCAAGAGAAAATTACTTCCATGGGGTTTCATTTTAAAACTGGACATGCTAATCCTATTATTAGGTCAAATTTTGAAGTCCTTACTAAGTGTTTTCTCAGTCATCACTCTATCAAGATTTCCATAGACCACTTTTTACTTTTAATGGTTTGATCTGTGGTTGCTGTATGTTTCACGTCTAATTTTCCGCATATGCAAATGATTCGCTTAATGTAAAGTTTTATTTGCAATGCAATTGAGACTGCTTAGGGGTATTTTATTTTTTATTTTGTTTTGTTTGCTGTGTGTGGTTCTGTAGATATAAATATACTGCTTTACTGTGCAATTTTTCCCTCTGGCTTTGTAATAACTATAATCAAGTGACTTCCTTTTTTTTTTTCCTGGAAAACTTCCTCGATCTGTAAAGATGGGCTGAACTAATTTGTGAATTGTAGTTAATTCTTCAGCTTGGGAATTGAACAAGGACATCTTATATTGTAATATCTTTACATACCTTCCACTGATAGGTCCTTTGTACCTGTATCAGGTTGCACACATTGCCAGACCTGAGAAGAAGGGATGGGTGAGTTTAATGCAGTTATGGTTCATTTCAATGATTCCCTTCTGGTCGTCTGCTTTAGTATGGTTCACAATAAGGAATTAGAGAAGAGAGAACACTATTCCCTAGCTTCTTATTCCCAGCTACAGCCTCCAGTTCACTGGAGCACTGGACCTTTGCCCTGGTTACAATTTTGTGAAGGGAGCAGTAGGGGATGTGGAGGTTGTGAAGGCTCCTCTCAGACCTTTCCATTTTTTATATGTGCTCTCTTTACCTGTCTCACAGCATTAGCTTTTGTTCTTTCATATTATAATGGAGTAGACATAGTCAATCTGTAATTAATGTGAGCCTTTCTCCCTCCCCTCCACCATCTCTCCAGTGACCCTAATAGCTGAGAAGTGGAAAGAGGTTTTGTGTGAAAATTGGGGAGTTCAGCTCAATCTCTGCTGTGTTTATGTTTCTGGCAGTATATTCAAGAACAGTTTATCAGAGAGGTATTCTCCTGGCTGTTTTTATCTAAAGGTGCCAGCCAAATCTATCCTTTCTTTCACTTCCAAATGCTATGCTTCGTTGCATGCCACCTTGCTGCTCACTGTCTTTGCTCCTGGCATGACTGCAATATATATATAAGTATATTTTAAAAATATATAAATATGTATAAAATAAATATAAGGAATGTAAATGTATAATAATATATAACATATACAATTCTATAAAATATAGAAATATATAGAATTATTATATATATATAAAATTAAGAAATTCAAGTTATTGACCTGAACATGTCAAGTCCCTGACAATCTTGCCTAATCCCACATCTCCATTTTTACTTTCCACGCATCTTTTTCTCCCTATCATTCACTTAATATTTTTACCTTAATGCTCCCTTTGTCTCCTTTACCTCTCTGATTGCCTCTGTCATGTTTTATTCATTTGCTCTCTTGGTGTTTCTTCCAGTCCTCCTCTAAAATACACTTCTCTGAACAGTCCTTCGTATCTTTTCCCGCACAGTTACTAATTCCCATAACAGTGATCTAGTATCCCTGACACAGCAGGACTTGACGTGGTGAAAAGTCAACATAGGAGTCAGTAGCCTTGTCCTTCCCTCACTTAGTGAGCCCGTGACATGTCCTTCAATGTCACAGTGTGAGGGAGAGAGTGACTATGACTTTTTGATTTAGATTAGCCCATTGGCTATTCTCATTCATGCTGTGGGCAGGCACAGGTAAGGAAAGATTAAAGTTTACACTGAGATTATAAAGGGCTGGCAGTTAGGTAGTCAGCCATCCAGCTTCCCTGCAGTCTCACCGAAGAACACACATGACCCAAACAGAAACAAGAATGGAGAAAACTCATGCTACAAAAATCCAGACTGCCTGTTAGGTAACATGGAGGAGGTACTTGGGATAAGATATGTTTTATTCAGTGTTTTAAAACACTTCATACATTTGTGGTTCTATTTGTGAGTTCATTTTCATACTGGATTTTCATTCATTTTATTAGAACTATTAGTTTGGGCCAAATTCCAGAGTTCTGACTTGGAGACAATGAGAGGTTAATTTGAGTACAGACCAAATAAAAATTGAAGTGTTTATCTTTTGGCACAGGGATAGTACCTTGCCTGGAATTCTGACCTTGCAATGTCTAAGATATACAGCCCTGAAATAGCATCCAAGAGGAGATTTGGTCAGGGCACAACTGAAAGCAGATGGCATATACAACAGAAATCATTGAAAACTAAAAGCCCTGCTGAGAGCAATATATGACATTCTGAAGGAAATCTGCATTTGATGCACTGTACTATCATTTTAAAAAAATTAAGATCTCTTTTATGAATTGGAAGAAAACCACGCTCCAGGTCCTGCTGGTCTCTGCTCTGCGTTTGCGTTGCAGAGCAAAGCAGGAGCTATGCTGCCAGCTCCCATAAATAACACACGTCCTCATACGTTCACCTCATTCCATTATGGTTGCAGGAAGAGGGAGGAGCAATTCCTGTCCACTTCCCAAGCTGGGAGACTGCTGTTTGGAAAAAAAGGGTCCGCCAAGAAAAGACACATGAAGAGGAAGCATGGCGTGTCTAAGAGGTGCATTTGTGGCTCCTTCCCTTGCTCCAAAGGTTTACACCAATTGCGGAGCCTGAGATGTGGCTTAGCCAACAGGACACTGTCTGCCTTTTTTTCTCCACAGGTAGAATATTTTCCCTTTCCCCAGTGGGGTAAACAGTAAATACCACTTAGCCTTGACTAGTCCTAGAAACCACACACAGGAATGAGAAACCCGGCCTTGTCTTCAACAATTCTGAACAAAGTCACTCAAATGATTTTTTTTTTTTGCCTGATCATGTAGTAATGCAAAATGGTGTTTTAATCTTGATTTGATAATTATGTCTGCAACCCATGTAAATGAACATATTTAAGTGATGTACAGTATGCTACAATGTTTTTTGCAAGACATCATATTTATGAATGCAGTTCTGTAAGCAGAAAAAATTCAGAGGGTTTGTATAATGTTAGTTACTCAAATGTAAATATTAAGCTATGATATCTGCATGAAGCTAATCAACCCAAGCATTCTGTCAAAGCCCACATGACAGGCTCGCTCATCCTTGACAGCCTAACTGACACTATTAATCTCATGAGAAAAGTAACTTTCACAGTGATGTACAGTACATACAAATGCAGAGAATTTATACACACCAGCTACCTTTCACTGACACGCTTCAGAAATAAGGTTTAGCCTGTGTAACAATGTTTTTCATAATCTTCTATTTTATGGGCAACCAATAGTGATACCTACTGTGTTTCCACCCTGCAAAGCAATAGTCCTGTGGAAAAAAAAAAGAGATTGGAAACTAATTAAAACTTCTATCATAATGTGCATGCCCAAGAGGGTTGAGTTGAAGTTGCAGCCTTAAATGTGACATTTTCTGACTTCTGAAGATCTGACTTTGCAGCCTTCATAAGGCTCTTTTCCTGTTGGTTTACTGAACATTCCTATTTGGATGGATCCACTCATCACTTGTAGAGCAGATATGCAACAGACCTCTGCATTCCATTTTGAAGTTCACTTTAAAATACTAAAAGATGAAAGAGTCACACTGAAGTTTTTTTGAAGAACTAACACTGCCTTGTCCATGTTGTGGTACATTTGCCTTTGCAGGACGGTCACAGAGCCTAGGATGGATCTGTATGAGCTGTGATAGAGCACAGCAGAGTCAAGTACAGCTTTCGCTGTTCCTGAAGGTGTCTGCTCAATGGTGAGAGGCTTTCTGTTTTTATATAATCGGTCATGTAATCATAAGAATAGATAATTTTAAGGTGTTTTGTATTAGTTTGTAGAGAAATTAACTTTTTTTTCCAATTAGATTATTCTTTTTTCATATGTGATCATGACTAATGAGAATTTTGGAAAATTTTGCAGAGGGAAAAGATATTGCTTGCTTTGATAGAGTTCATAACATACTTTTCTATTTATGTGGAGTCCCCTAGGGCTATTAGAAACAGAGTGCATATTATAATCTCTATTAATATTACGGACTATGTATGGAATACCTACACCTTAGCTATGTTTCTATGGTACTGAAGTATTGCATCTCCACGTAAAATATCAATTCCTTGAGCAGAGACTGTTATTGTATGCTTCTGTACAAGAAAGCACAAATATGGCCACAGCAAATTCAGAAATTTACTGTAACACAAGCATAAATGACAATGGCAGCAACGTGATTTAACCCCAGCTTCCTTACCTTTATACATTACATTCTCCCCATCTAACCAGGGCATCTGAAAAAAAAACAACCACCAAAACCCCAAACCAAAAAAGGTACAGAAAGCTAGGATCTGTCTACAGTATTTTGTGGTTGGGGTTTTTTTTCTTCTGTTATGTTGCTTGACAAAGAAATAGATCAAAATGTTTTGTTTAAGAAACTACTCAGGAAAGTTAAAATATTGGCTTGGGTAAAAAGAATCCCAGCAATTGCTGAAAAACACCCAGCTGGTATGTAACAGCAATGCCTGGCATTGCAGTCCTGTAAGCAAAAGCATTTAAAAGCTCTCCTCTAGCCTCATATTCCCACTTGTACCGGCACCAGCATTCATCTGATACCACAGTGAGGTGGGTCAGAGAGCGATGCTAGCAGAAAATGAACTCAGCAAAAAAAGTTTCTGCCAGTCCAGCTCCCTGAAGGAGCTCAGCACAGGATCAGACAGGCACCAGGGGTGATGCAAAGGACCAGGAAACACTGAGATGGAAATGAGGGGTGGCTGGAGAAGCATCAGCTTTGTTTGTCTAATGTTGTGGTATTGCACTTTGACTTGTTAAGAAAAATGGAGATCAGCTTTCTGTTTTCAGCAACAAAGGGTTTTCTGGGGCGCCAGGAGAAGCATCAAATCAGAGTCCTTTTCCTCTAAGGGCAAGAGCAAAATGCCAAATTTAAGTATGATGGGGGGTTGAGGGAGAGGTTGTCTGTTGTTCTAAATATCCTTTTCTCACTGCAGTACACCCGCTGGCAAACAGATTACCCTCAGTTTTGAGGAGGTTCACTGCATCAGCGATCGTTAGGACTTTGTGTGCAGAAACCCTGTCCATGGGGCTGCCAGCTAGCATGGGCACTCAGCACAGACCCAGCTCCAGGGGCTCCAGCTTCACCAAAAGGCTGACTGTGTCATGGGTGTCACCTTGCCTCTCTCCCCAGCCAGAAAAGGAAGTGCAGGCACAGCCCTGTTAATTACAAGAGACCTACTGGAAGACTATAAAAGGACCCCAGAAGTTATAAACCTGGTCTTCCTAATTAAAAGATTTTACCCCATTTACAGAACAGCAAGTAAATGTGGCTGGCAACAAAACCTTCCTTGTAAGAGGGAGTGTTGGAGGGCCATTATATTTCACTCACACTTAAAATATTTCCATTTCTATTTTGATTTCCCCTATCCTCTTTCCTTTTCTCCTGCCATCTCTCAAAAATATAGAATAAACATCCAGTCTTTAATGGTGACTTAGAGCAATCAAATAGGCTGTACAAAGTTAGGAAAATATAACCTTCTACCACATTAATTTTAATTATTGGCCACAGAAATATTTATTTTTACCAAAGAGCTTTGACTTATGAAAAATAAATGAAGACATTTTTAATTGCAAACAGAAATATGTCTGTATTGGGTTGGTTTCAATGTTAGCTATCACTACTATTTCTAGTTAATAGTACATTTTCATTGTTAAGTAGTATTTCCTGTACTTCTGAGGAGCTTGTAAGTTTAGACCTTGTGTATAGAGCAAGCAGAAGGATATATCTGTGTTGATTTCAGCTATGTCCTTTTTTCCTTTTGCTTGCTTACACAAGGTGCATAGCAATGGGTGTTTTTTTTTCATTATGAAACAGCTGCATTTGCGTTCATTTGGTTGCAAAGCTGTTTACTTTTGAAATTACTTTATTAATTGAAAAACTTGTAAATATTGGTAATGTCTCCTCCTACTGTAATTGCTACCACATTTTTATCCACATTCCCCTTACATTTGTTGCATATCAAGCCTGTTCAACTACTTCTGTGAGAGGGAATAAGATGATAAACCAGTATTAGTTAGCCTCATTTAATCCTTGGATCTCAAATGCAGATAGAAATACTAATGAACCGAGACCCTGATGTTTTCAGATAGGACTGCTTTACTCACATGGGGACACTCAGATCTAAAGAAGTTGCACCATGACTCTGATTTAAACAGTATTCATCTGACAAATCCAGTCTGGATTCTATCACTGTGACAGAACTAGAATAATACACAAGACACTTGTTTCCTGACCACATTCTTTAATTTGTTAATCTGTAGACTGCATTTTCCACCAACCCTGAATTTGAAAATCGTTTTTTATTATTATGTTTTCTGTTTGGAAAATAAAAGATGGTCCTGATGCATAAGGCACATTTTTTTTTATTTAGTGGAAGAAACACATCTGAAATCATGAATAAACTACAGACTCCATTCTGCAAGCTCTCAATTCTTACTGGGAGCTCTGCTTGGAGGGTTTGCAGGATCAGTTCGGAGAATACGTGAGGAAGATAAGAAGGAAAAAAAGAGGAGAGAAAGAGAGATTGAAAGGGATTTCGTGGAGACAGATATATATTAAACCAGACTATGCTTTCTATTTTCAGTAGTCTAAGGAAAGTTCAGCTCTGACTTCAAAAAAAGGATTCAAAAGAAAATGTGCGGCCAGGATTAGTGTTTGCTAGCATGCTTCGCTATTAAATTCAGTTAATGTGCTGTTTCAAACATCAGCTCAGAAAGAACTTTCTGGAATAAAAGAACATGCCTTGTTTCTTCCTCTCTTGCCTTTCATACAAATACACACCAGCATGTCCACAGAGCCCAACAGATTTCACAGTGGCTAGATGAGATGCAATGTCAACCACAAAACCTTTTGGTCAACCTAATGAGTCAACCTAATGAGTCTGTTTTCTCTTAAACATGACTAAGCTGACTAGGAACCTGTTAAAACCCAAACTTCTTTGCAAAGAAGAAACAAAACATACAGTCTTTATAAATAAATTAAAATTCTAACTAAAAAGCTAATTATAAGGGTATTTGTTTTGTTTGAGGTAAGGCACATCTATTATCATAAAGATAATTAACTCAGTCTGACAGATCTAATAAAAGGACAAATTTAGCATTGGCTTAGCCAGAAGCCCAAGGCAAGCAATTTTTATAATTACTAGTTATTGTAACTGGGCTCAGAGAAAATGGTCTGTGATATTTAAACAGTAATGTTAATTTGCATTTAGACCCATTTTTTCCCCTCTTTCCCAGGCAAGATCTATTTAGCTAGAATGAGTAAAAGAAACTTGAATAACTTAAAAAAAGAAGAATGGCTCTCTCCTTACAGAAAAACTTGCTCTTTTTATGCCTGGATAATTAATATCCTCACAAGGTAAGTGCTCTGGTAATCACAAAACAATTAAACAGCTTAACACAGTTTTAACACACAGAAAATGTTGAGTTTTCTGCCTGAAATGATGTCTGTTGACTGCATTTATTTGGGGCAACTCTATCTATTAATGCACAGACCTGCTATGTGTACCTCCACTGCCTGTGCCCTCGACATGCCCCTGCTGTTGAGCAGGTGAAGAAAGCGCTGGAGGAGGGGGGCGAAGCACTCAGCTGCTGTAAGGAAGTGGTTCCCATTCACAAAGAGAAAGGGAACAAAATGATGTTCAGGAATATATGCATAAGAAGTAAATTGCTCCTGCTGGTGTGGTGTAGTAGCCATTTAACTAATGCTTACCTCGACATTTTGCTGCACATTTTCTGCAAGAAAAACAAATCAACATTTTAAAAGGAGAAAGTTATTTTTTAACTGCTTCCATAACGAAGGTTTTAGAAATAAGTAATAACTAGAGTGAGAAAATACATTGGTGATATACTACAAAAAAAGCACCTGAAGTACTTGCCATTCAGGTATGAATTTCATTACGTACTACAGGCAGATAACATTAACCCTGTGCATCTTGCCAGTGTAGGACCAGATCTGGGAAGCACTTTAAGGTCATACAGGCTTAAGCTCCCCAATTATTAAAGTGCTGGGGGGCTGATATATATGTGCTGTAAACTGCCCTAAATCCTTTGAAGACAGCTAGAGTCATACAGCACTGCATGAATCGCCCGTGAAAAAGAGCAAAGAAGTCCCAAAGTCTTTGTTCACAAGATGGTGGAAAATACAAATCTGAGGCACTCATGAATCAAAGGGACCAGACAGATGCACACTGAAGCACAGAGAGAAGCAGCCACCGTTTGCTGCTCTCCCTCTGTCCCAGCCTGACAGCAAGAGCTACAGCTCGGATGCACACCCAGGCTGCAGCATTAGGGTGTCCTTCCCTGTTGCAGCCCTACCAAAGTATCAAGCTGCAACAAGGCATTTACAGTCCCATACCAGCCCTCTCATACCTCAGCACCACCACCAGCCTCACACAAGGTTTCAAAAGTTCATCTACTGTCTGTACTGTTTCTTCATCTTCTTCAGGCCAGTCCACTCTGCTTCTTGCCTCTGCTGCATCCAGGTTCTTCCTTCTCCTGGCTCCTCTTCCAGCCAGGCTCCTCTTCCAGCCAGCCTCCTCCCATTGGGGCCCCCTTCTTCTCTCAGCTTCTCCCAGGGCCTCTCCTTGTCTCCCCTATATCTGGGGCTCCTCTTCATCTGCTGCCTCTTCACCCAGTGCTTCTTCTCTTCCAGGCTCCTCAGTGCTATTTAGCTACTTAGCAGGAACAAGCCACAGCTGTACATTATCCACATCAGCCAATGCACCACCTCAGAAGCAAGCCCACAGCTGTATATTATCAATGTTAATTAACCCTCTACAGTTACTTTACACTTCCCCACCCATTAGTTTACAGCATTTTTCATGGCAGAATATTTTTAAGCCAGTTTTCCAGCTTTGGACCCCAGGAATGTGTTGTTATTTATCCATTCCATATTATAGCAAGAATTTTATTTTGCAACCAGCCCTGCTAACTTTACTGGTTAGCTTTTTTTTTTTTTTTTGATGGCATCTGGTGGGGTTGACATTTGGCTGTTCCTACCACACGCTATCCATGCAATGGTATGGGTAAGGGGGATTGCTCGCTGTCCCTTTTGCTGCCTGGTTGTCTGAGACTGAAGGCACTGCCCTAGCTTTTTGTGCTTCACTCTTAATGGGTTTGATGTGTTTTTAAACAGCTTGGCCAAGGTATATTTTTTAATGGGAGGCTAAATTTAGGATCATAAATGCCTATTTGAACTCTGAAATTAGCATACATTCTGTCTTATGTTTGGTTATTGGCTGTATATTAATAATTCAGTTTTTGCCTTCAATAAAATGTACTTCTGCACTAGATAAGAAAAATGAGATTTTTATCTATTTTGACTGAAGATTTGGATGATTTAAAAAATTTTTTTCCCAGCCTTTTTGTGCTTTGAGGATATATGAATTTATTTATTCAGAATGTCCTCTGCCCACTAAAATCCCAATGTGACTTTGTGTATCTGAATAGTCCTACCAACACCATCAAGATTACTCACCATCTGAGTAGCTATATACACGTTTTACTGGAGAAGAGCTCAAAGGTCTGATTCTTGAAGATAACAGTCACTGTCTTGGCTACTGACTAAGCATCACCTGCAAGGATTTGGTCCTTTTCAGAGTCATAGCCCAAGAAGACCAGCAAATATGCATCTCCAGCTAATGTGCAGGAGGGAAGGTTCAAGGCTGAGGACTTGTTCTACTAACTGTAACCTAAGATGTAATGTCTGAGCTCCTGAATGTTTGTAGACATCAATCTTACCTCATCAGTTCCAGAAGAATGTTACCACCTCTGTTAGTCACAATCAGGCAGACAAAACTTTGTTTTTTGGTCTGTTTTTATAGTCTTTGAAGCCAGACGATGGGCAGAACCTCACTCAGGATTTTGAAATTTGGGCTGGGGAAAAAAATCCCTCCTCTTCAGAACTGCTGTATGCATAAAAAACCAACAGCATGATACTTTGTGGTTCCCATCTACCCTGAGTTTTGGAAAATTTTAAGCTAGTTTCTCTAGAGCCCTGGGATTTTATTCATAGTGCTGTATTGCTAAACTTCTACCACCACTTCTGGATGCTCATAACAGTGTTATTCATTATTGTTGCTGGAGGAAATCGTTGGTGGCAATTCTACAGTTTCCATTTGCTTCTATAAAATAATTTTCAAAAAGTTGGGGGCAATTATCATCATATCTTAAGAATGTAAAGTGGGTCAGCTTTTGAACTACATGGATTGATGGAGCCCATTAAATAGGCTTTAGCTATAGCATGTTATTAATCGCTGTAGCAGACAAAGAATACATTGTTTCCTTGCTGAGAATAGCATGTTTTCCTTTGCTTATGAATTGATCCCTGAAAGGCTCCTCCTGGGAATATGTTTGTTCTTTCTTTCTTTCCTTCTTTCTTTCCTTCTAAGGCAAAATGGCTTTAAACTACAGATGTGCTAATCTGTAGGAGACTCCAGAACTCATTGATCTGTGGGCAGTGTAGGTATTAATCTACCTGGCTTGGGAGACTAAAAGAATGAACGATTATTTAAAAAGCCTTGAGGTTATTTTTCAAAACAGCATTGTAAGCAGTGATGGGCAAACCTCAAAAGGTTTTTATACTGGGTTGAGTTCAGATCAACTCCCTAAATTTCATAAACTGATCTGATCATTGGAAGCATACATAAGAGGGAAAAATACTTTGAGGCAGTATTTTTAGTTAGACCAATCAGCCCAGTGGGAAAAAAATGAGAAAATGTTTAGAAAATGCATTTTAATCTTGGGCCTGAGAGTCAATACACATTGTAAATACATTAAAATGAATCCATATAAGAGAAAGCATGGGTGTTTAGACAGTTTTCAAAATATTATTCAAGGGAAAATGCAGAATTTATTATGACATTTTAGTGTTTCCAAAATTACTTAGTGTTCTGTGAAATTAGTAACAATTTCAACACAATACAGTTTTTTTATTCTTGTCATAGGTTTTGCTTCTTGTTGCTCCCACTAAATGAGAAGACCTAAACTGACATGTAAGATGATACTGCCAAATCTGTCAGGATCATTTCTTCTGTGACACCAACAAAACAACAGCTTGGAGAGATGTCTGAGCGTAGATTTAGTACATCAGTCCCCATGATACTGCATAAATTGACCCATAAGCTGTGTACATTAACGTATCCCCTACTCCGTGCTCTTTGTTCTTTGCTTTTTGTATATCCTGTCAATGCAGTAAACTGCTGGATGATGCAAAGTTATTCTACCAGGCTTTAAGCTGAGCAAGGACAGTGTAAAACCATACTACAATGCAGAGCCCCATTTAATTTATGTTGCCTCTAACCTAGGCTTGGCACTGTTAACAACACCGATGTCTATCTATTCCATTGCTTTTGATCATCTCAAAGGGCAGGAAGGACCAAGAGAATGCACAAAAATTTATCTTTTCCAGCATGTCATGGAGACATAAACTCGGATTTAAAGCTGTTTGGAGCTGCATATCATTGTACTACCCAACAATGGACCTCCTTCCTGGATAGTGCCTCTGGATGCGATGGCAGCAGAAATAATGTGGCACAACTTGAGTAAATGGGTGGATAAAACAATTGCAATGACTTCTATTAGGGTTTCAAAGAGGGCCTGCATGCACTTCTCTCATGCAGTTTCTGCTGCAGCTTGGCAATGTTCTAGCTCTAACTTTAATAGATCCCTCTCAGATCTAACAGCCAGATGGTCAGCAGTTGTGAACTACTTACTGAACGGCTCTTGAAGTTTTGCCAAGTTATCTGTATACGCATATTCTTTCTGTAAGCCAGTGCTATAAGGTCACAGGAAAAACAAGGTCAGAAGTGATTTGTCTCATGTTTTTGGGGGTGTGTGTTGGCTTGACTGGCTGCACACAGTTGCTGAGCTGCAAACAGAAGAGGCGGAGATAATAATTCATAACAAGTCAGTTATTAATTGAATTTTTGAATCTTCTTATGTTTGCAAATTGTCCATGAATAGACCCTGATTTTCCTGAATGCATTTGTTACTCAGAGTTATTTGCTGACACAGGAAACAGAAACCACAGAAATGCTGGCTGGGGCTTACCCTTCTTTCTTAAAGGCTGAGCAGAATAGCCATCAACTAGGCACTTACCATGAGGGCCGATGAAGGAAGAATGGAGCGTAAAGTCAAAATATGGGAAGCTGAGAGATAGAGATAACCATCATAAAAGGGTTTGCAGCCTCTTGACCTCAGCAATATTACCAGCTACACGCCATAACTTGATCTTCGGCATTAAACACTCTGCTGAGTAGGTGTTTGCTTTGTTACATCTTCCTGGCTGTTTTTTCCCAGCTGCCTTAACCCTTGGGCTGTGGCCATGCTCCTCCTCCATCTCTTCCCCTTAACTTCCACCCTCCCAACTCTTAAGGTAAGTTTTGGTTAAAAAAACCCCTGAGGCAATGCTCACAGCTCATTCCCAGACATTTTATGAGTAATTTGAAGATAAAAATACACTCATAATTGTATTGGTTCCACCATTTTGATCAACTCTTTTCACCCACACTATAATTTTTGCCTGTCTCTGGTGCTTTTACCTGGAAAAGTGCATATGTACAGTCATGCGCTGAAGCACTTATAATTTAAAGACAGAAGAGGCTGGGAGACAACAGGAAACACAATTTCTGTCCTTCCTTTTTGGCATGCCTGTGATTTGCCCTAGAAATTCAAGCCTTTGACTTAAACCTGGAACATCCTGGATGGCCTCAGATGCCTTTTGGGGCCAGTTTGCCAAATACCTGCAATGATGCCCCTACTTTAGTGGAACACATAGGACAGTGCTACTCTCTGGCAGTCTCTGCCCATTAGAAACGTGCCATTGCCATAGTTACAAATTCAAAATTCACTTTCAGTTTTTCTTTCTTACCCCTTTTTTTTTTTCATATCTGAGAACACAATCAAAATTTCCACCCCCCTTTCCTTTCTTTTTTTTGTTTTTCATGTTGAATGGGAAATTGTTTTGAGCAGCTCCATTAGCATAAAACTAATGAATAGCCCATTTGTGAGAAGTGTAGGCAGAAGGAATGTGATTGCAGACAAATTTGACTAGGAATTGAAACAAACATTCACAGAGAGTATTTTGCAGTGTTCAGTCACACTGGCTAGCCCTTATTTGATGGGCCTAAGTGTCTCTAGTTAAATGCAATATGTGTCTGAGCTGTACAATACACATTGCAGTTGTACATTTATCATATTTCTTCCGCGTGCGTGCAGAAGAGCTGTGTGAAAAGCAGCTTCAGAGGTGCGGTGCAGGGTGGCCTAACACTTGAAAGGAGCTTCTGAAATCTCCTGCCCCTCTTCTTCCCATCTTCAGCAAAAATCCTAAAAAAGAAAGGATACTGTTGTGGGAGTTTCTTGTTTGTTTGCCTTTTTGGAAAGGATTTGGGGGTTATAATGGATGACAAGAATAACACAAGTCGATGTTGTTATATTATGTAAATGAAAGAGTATCATACCAAGGTGTCATCACAGAATGGCTGAATTTTGCCTTCAGAAAACGTCTGTTCAGTAGGGCTGGTTCTTAGGCTGGGACTGGGGTTTGCACAGCAAAAGCATGATCCTGCTTCCTTATTTCAATCCCAGTGAGGCTGCCTTGAAGCAATTACTGCCTCCTGGTCACTTCCATCTGGCTGGTCGGAGTGAGCAGAGAAGGGCAGGAAGGCCAAACATGTACTTACACCCCCTCTAGCAAGCCGTCGTCCTGAAGGAACAAGGACCTTTCCTGTTCTCAGTGTGGGGTCTGTGATTCTGTCACAGGTATGTTGCTATTTGGTGCTTGATACTAATTAAGACAAAGGGGTTTTTTTCCTTTTCTTTTGCTTGACAATGAGTCTACCATGGTGAAGACACCTGTAAAAGGCCACTGAAGCAATGGAAATGAATTCCTGCACTTAGGGAAGTATGTGGTAGTGACTATAGACAGTATACTGTAGCTATCTGCCTTTGCTTCTTTTATGCTTTTGAAAGAGAGCTAGGTTCGTCCTCGTGCCAGCTACTAATGTTCCCTGAAGACAGAGCCAGTGGAGTGAGACATGCTGCTCCCATGCCTCAAGTTATCTTATCAGCTTCCACTCCTGATCCCTGGGATGCAAGGGAATTTCTAGCATAAACCTTAAGCGCTCCCACAAGCCACCGAGTCAGCTTAAATGCAGGAATTATTAAGCTTCTTAATTTAGACACTTTATTTCTTAAGCCTGAATCTCTCTCCAGAAAGTGGGGGAGAAAAGTCAAGCATTTATTAGAATAGTCAGTTATCGGACTGAGTTCAGCTTCACTGTCAATAACTTTTCTCCTGTCTCATGAATGTTTGCCCGCCCTCTGGTCTCTTCATTTTAGAAAAACTTCCCTGGAATTTGAAAATTTAGGAAAGATAAAAGAATGTGTGCAAATGAATGAAGTCTGGCTTTCTGGTAAAATACATATATCCTTTGTGCACACAGGTAGCATGACCCCACAGCTGATTTTCCTTGCAGGACTCCCGTGCCCCAACCTCGGCTCAGCAAGTGTGACATTAGGCTGCTCTACATCACCTCAGCTTGCTGGGCAAACACAGCCCATGAAATACTTGGAGTAGTGTCAGGGAATATGGCATTCCTGGTCTGAAACTGGTATAGATGGCATCAAAGCGTTATTACTGTGAACATTAAAAAAATAAATACATTAAATTTGTCACAGTAAAAATATCTCTATCACCTTCTGGGAACTTTTCCTTGAATTTATGCTCAGATATGTAGTACTGCATATTAAACTTCTACCAGCTCTGTGCACAGGCTTTGCTGCTTAGGTCTAGTGCAATATTTTGTTTGCCTTCCTCTTTCACCTTATCTTTTAGTGATTACTTTCTTTCTTATTTGTTGCACTTATTGTGTTCTTTATTTAATCCTTACCTGCTTAGATAGTCATCTGACCTAGTTTTATCATATGGATTAAAGTAAATCCTATAACGTAAGTGTTCTTGCTTTTCTGTATTCTGCCCTGTCACCTGTGTTTTGCTGGGATTTTGGTTACCGGGGCTGGCTGCGGCTACGGGAGCCTCTGTGTCTCTGAGGCTTACCCCCTAAGGGACGGGGATCATGCTGTAAGCAACTTTGTTCTCCGAGTTCTTGGGCACCCATTATCTCATTGCTTCAAAAGCAGACTTAATTCTTCAACCTCTGAAGATAACTTTGCCTTTAATTATTCAGCCAGGAACTCCCACTGAGGTGAATGGGGAGGAGGAGGGGGAAAGGTTCCTGTATGTTTTAAATCAGAAATGCCTGTTTGGTAGATAGATTTCTGTTAACTCACTCTGGGTAAATACATACTCTGAATGGGGAAAAAAGCAACCTCTTAACATTCTTGGGTTAAAAAGCCAGCAGAGATTTGTTCTGGTGCTGTAAATCCCTCTGCCAGTTTAGCAAGATTGGCAATGTGTAAGAACATTAATAAATAAAAGCAAACATGAACATCAAGGGAGAGAATTGATTCTTCCTTCTCTTTTGCACTCTGTGCTGATTCCGCCAAATTAGAGCTGAAGGAAACCAACAAAGAGCTGTGTTAATGTCCTAGCCCTGGAAAAGGTGTTGGATTGTGGGGTGCCTCTGGATTGTAGGGTGCCTCGGATCAGCCTTTTGTCTGTGGTTTTTTTCGTTTATGAAGCTCACAGCTTGCTTTTGCTTAACAGTTGATAATCAAGTATGTATGATGCTGACTGCTCGGTGCTGTGGCTTATTTTCATGCCCTGTCTTGCCCCAAGACTTGCTCACTGACCCATACATTCCTATGTAGGAATGCACCTGGATTTCATCTCTCATTTTCACACTTGCATAGTTTTTCCTTTGGATGATAATGGCTGTTATAATTGCTATGTGACATACAGTCTGAGAGGTCTATCACAATGTGAAAGTTCATACACATCACATTTTCAGGTATGAATTTCTATTTCTGCTATGCAAGGGCGTAGTAGTGGCTTTTAGCTATCATTACTACAGGATTTAAACAAAACCTTGTAGAAGGCAGTGAGTAGTTCTTCTTCATTTAAAAGAAGTCTAAAAACGCATCTTTACGGAAACAACCAGCCAAACCTATAGGTACCCCTGCCCAAAGGACAACTGTGACCCACAAAGCTAAAGAGATTTTTTTCACATCTTCAATTAACAATCAAAAAGATTTGGGAAATAAGAACAGTAACTGTATTTGTCCTTATAAGCAAAGGAAACAACAAAACCAGGGACTATTTACATATAACTGGTAAGACCCAATGGCAGATTGAAACAGGTAAGGGCTAAAAGGAAAGAGCTGCTCAATGCAGTTCTGTCAGAAAGCAGACCCATAATCAAATAAATTACCCATGGTTGCATAAAATCTACTGTGCTGAAAGGACTTTGCAGATTCTCTGCACCTAGGGTCATCTTAAAAAAGACCCAACAACATCTTCCCCCTTCACTATTTCTTCTCTAGTGGAAATTATATGCTGCTAAATATAAAAAAATGATATTTATCTGGGTCATTAACAGGATAGATAGATCCTTCAGGTGTGCATCACTGTTAGTATTCACAAAATGATCATGAGACTTCAAGATTTGGTGCCTTTTTTTACAGTCACAGACCTTGAAAACATGAAAATCTCAGCTTCTACTACAAAGTTCAATACATTTCCAACCTTAGCAGTTCTAGAGGTAATCCTGGAAAGCAATGAGATAAGGGTAGTTTGAAAATCTGAGATTCAGAAAATACAGGAAACAAAGTACCCATCCTTTTTTTGTTCCTCCGTCAAGAGTTTCAAAGGTTGGGCTTAGTAATCCTTCCCATTTTGGGAACCACTTTGTAACATCAGTCACTACTTGTTGCTTCTTTAACTCAGAATTCAATACCTGTCTACTAACAGTTTAATTGCTGTGCATTTTTGACAGTCAGAGGGACATTTTCAGTATAAGATGTGGCTTTGTGAATCCTACTAAAGCTAGGGGAGGTTGTATGTTTCCCATAGACTGCACTGAAAATGTATCCCCCAAATGTCCTTTGTGTACACGTCTGTTCCTCATAGACTCCCCAAAACTGCACGGTGTGTGTCTGCCTGAACTGTGATTCCCCTGAACACTGCACTGCAGCTTTGTGCTGCTGTGGCGCTGGCGTCTCCCCTTGCCATCCAGGAACTGCTTCACTGCTGTGCTGGTGTTTAATTGTCAGTCTCCTGGTGCGTGTGAATGGAGTGTATATACAGATGCACTGTCACAGTCAACGCAGTTCTACCAAAGTGTGCTGTTGTAATACAGGACAGGCGGCAGGTACAAAAACCTATGAATGCAAGATTTCTTCTCTGTACAGATCCACACACATCAAAAGAGGGAGACTGGGCAGTACCTTTCCCCCAGAAAAACCCATGAGGGTAAAATAACCCTACTTTGTGCCCAGGCACCATTTTTTCTTTTTTCTTTTTCTTTTTTCAAACTGAATAAATGAGATTAAAATAGACAACACATGTATAGAATAATCAGCTCTAGCGTAAACAGTACAAATGGACAGCATGTATTTCTTTAAAGAATAAATGTACAACTACCATTCCAGGCCTCCTGAGTTTTTTTAATCTAAACACGAGAGCTGAATTGCTGCATGGCTATAAGCAAACCACTGAGGGATAGATTCAACCCGCTCTGTGGCTGGCTCTGCTGGGGAGTTATCATCTGGGTGCAAGTGCAGGTAGCTGATGACAGAGGCAGGCAGGCAAGTTCATCTTTTATCACAAGGTGAGGGTACTCTGCTGCTTGCGGATCAGAGTCCCAAGGGTTTCCAGTCTTTATAGAACTAATAAAGGATTGGTGTATCTACCTTATTGCTTGCATGCTTTTTATTTCTCTCTATATATATTTCTGATGCTTTGAATTAAAATTAATCCCATTAATAATGTACATATGGTACTTTAAAATAGCTGCATGTCCTAGCCTGCATCTGTGTTGTCCTACTGTCTAAGGATTTTATTATTCAGAATGTCGTGGCTTAACCCTGGCCAGCAACCGAGCCCCACACAGCCGCTCGCTCACTGCCCCCACAGTGGGATGAGGGAGAGCACGGGAAGAGTAAAAGTGAGAAAACTCATGGGCTGAGATAAAGACAGTTTAACAGGTAAAGCAAAAGCCGTGCACACAAGCAAAGCAAACCAAGGGATTCATTCCCCCCTTCCCACCGGCAGGCAGGTCCAGCCACCCCCAGCAGAGCA
>JAVJGI010000001.1:33031754-33048933 GCA_035590275.1 Ibycter americanus
TCTCACACCAAATCCAAAACACAGCACTGCACCAGCTACTAAGAAGAAAATTAACTATCCCAGCTGAAACCAGGACACAAAAAAATTAATTTCAGAGGATAACAAGAAATCTTAGCTTTGTGGTTAAAGAAGAAAGCCTTTCCATGGGAAAGCCTGGTTTCCCTCACAGAGGGCTTGAATCTCCAGTGTTTTCAAGTTACAATATTCCTGCCTGAATGCTTACTCCTTCAAAACCAATTTTACTTGAATTAATATGCATGTTAGTCACAATATTACTGTAATCAGCTTTTTTAATTTCAGGGACGATATTTTCATTTATGTTTAAAGAAATTTATTGATACCTAAACCATTCTACTGATGCTAGAAGAGTCTCCAAACTAAAATACATGTCTAAATACTCACACAATTTTTGCTTAAGCAAATATTTTTTTCACAGTCAGGCAACACTTAATCTAACCAACATTTACTCAGATCAATATATTTTAATTGAAACTAATGACAGATAGCTTAAACCAACAGATTTTTCACTGAACTAAGTACATTAAATCAATACATTTCCAAAAATTGCTATATCTTGTATAAAGGGAATTTTTATTATTAGCTAAATTCATTTGATTGAAACATATGCATATTAACAGTAATTGAAATACTGATATTTAGACACTGCTGATGGCATCAGTACATTTAGAAAACTCTGGGCAGACTTACACAAAGAAACCATATAACACAAGGAACTAATTTGCTGAAAGTGAAGAAAAAGAGGGGTATGGGTTGGTTCCTTCTCTCTACCACAAACTGTTCATCTGATCTTGGGTAAATTGGGTAAAGAGGACAAACTGAGGCCTGAACTTCCCCAGCTGACACCAGGAAAGTGAGGCACCTCTTTGCTCACTTGCTCTCTGTGCGATCACCTGGTGGAGATGACTCTCTGTACATTGATTATTCTGGGAGTTTACATCCAATGTGGCCATTTCGACAAAGAATCTCGAGTTTGGTGAAATGTGTCCTTAGTGGCTGTTATTGCAGAGTCTGTTACTGTAAGAAAGAATTAAGCACCTTGATACCCATGGAAATCAGCTCTTACTTATCCTTAGCTCAGGTTCTGGTATGCAGAACAAGGGCAACAGCACTTCTCCAATGCTTGTCTTCTTTCACTGTAAGCTTTTGGGCTGGGGACTGTCTGACTATCTACTGAGACAACACATCACAACAGACACAGCTATGATAATGGCAAGCTGATTGTAAATATAGAATTGGAAGAACTGGTGATTTAAGTGAGAAACTGATGGCATTTACCCATCTGGTACTTTCATAATTTCAACAGGAGTTACACAAGAGCAGAGACACTGCTGTGCGTAGGAGCTACAGCACAAAGAGAACTGGATGGGGTGGAGGCTGGCACATGGTCATCTGTTTTGGTATTCAGTTATAATTACAGCATAATTAGCCTACTAATTGCATGTCCAAGTTTAGTTGATGAATTTGTATGTGTAATTATGGCTTATTGAAAAGCACTGTGTTTGCAATGCTTGCCTCTGTTTCCATGTGACAGAGAAATTTTCTTTTTCCACTCCCCTTGTGTTGATTGCACATGCAGAAATGTAAAAGATGACCATAACCCATACAGGCAAGTATGCCAGACCATTGCAAAAATATCAGCCAAACTGTAACCGCAGTCCTGCAACCAGATCTAAGGGAGTTCCTGGCCTTGGGTGCAGCTTTGATGGCTTCAGTGAAACCTGTGCAGTGCCAAGGGCCACCTTTGCTTACAGAATCGCGCTATGGGATGCAGACTTCCTGCTAATGTGTCACCTGTTGGAAATGGCCTTTCAAAAAGCAGCCTCCATCTTCTGCAAAGGCACTTTCCAGTTCCAGTTCCAGATGAAGAAACTCCTGCAACTGCGCCAGCAGCTTTGCAAAACTGTTCCCTGACCTTTTTCACATGAAGAGAGTGAGCAGAAGCCACTAAACCACTAAACCAATGTAATTTCTTAAGCAGGAGCAATGTCTTTCTTACAATCTAGAGAAAACGCTTCTTCCTTTTCTTCCACTTAGTTTCTCAATACCCAGCTGAGAAGCGTGAGCTAAGCACTAAGGAAACAATTTATCCTATAAGAAGAATCTCAGATGATGCTTCAAACAATGTAAAACTTTGTTTTTATTTGAAAAACCTTCTTAAAAAAACCGCGCTCTTTGAAGTTCTGAAGTGGTTGCCAGGACTTTCTGTCCCATGAGAAGGTAAGGTGGCAGCCACATGACATATGGGCAGGATTTTATGAATCCTGCAAGAGGTTAGAGAGTTTGTCTCACTTTCAGAGATGCCACTGTATTTATAAGATGGTCTGTACCAAGGGAGAATTGAACTGAAACATGCAGCCTTTACATTCTGTAATAGTTTGCTTTAATTAAAATTAGACATGTTCCTAAGCAGAGCTCTAGATCAGAACATACTCTCTTTAAACTTTGGGGAAAACCAGATAATGCAGTGATTTATTTTTTTTTTTGGTGTGTCTAGATTCCTTTAATAATAAAAAAAAATTGATTGGACAAAAGCTTGGAGCTGAAAACTGGGGAGATATAGACTCAAAGTTCCCTGAAAACTAAGTAGGTGGACCACTCTATTTCATTTTCTATGTATTTATTTCCCATGATTTATGATTCCCACAGACCAAGATCTGAAAATTCAGGCCAAAATGCTGACATGAAGAGCAGAGGAAGTAAACAACATTGACATTTCAGAGCAAAACCCTTTCAAGCTTGGTTATCCCTGTTGTTAAGGAAGCTACTGATGTAAGGGAAACTTGGAATGGAAGAACAAACAAAAATGTACCTTTTTGGAGGAGCATGAAGCTGTTGATTCTTTTGAGAAATGTATTTGATATCTCACCTCTGTTCTTGGCTCAGCAGAAATCTGAAAGATTATTAACCGGAGAAAGAGAAGAAAACCCCAAGCCGCAGCCCACAAACAAACAAAAAAATCTCAAACCCGACTCAACCTTTCTCAGATTTCGTAGGATATCACAGTTACAGATTTTCATCTGAACATGGTTGGCTCCTTTTCTGCATATCTGTGGCCAGCAGTGTTTCAAATCTGAGAAAACATGTCTTCTCATTCAAATGCTGTGAAATAGATGAAAGCATCTGAACCAGAAGAAAGGGCAGTCTTTTGCCCTCTAGCCTCTCCTGTTATACTGTTTAGATTTCTGCTCACTTTGGAGTCCTCATTATTTAGCCAGACCTTAGACCATATCCTTTAAATAAGTAGCAATATCCTTTTAACAAACAGGTTCTTTCACAACTTAACAGTCAAGTGCCATTACCTATTTAACAAGTAAGTTAATTGAGATGTCGCACACAGCACAATCCCCTTGTACGTTCAATTAATTCCTCACAACTGGCTCAGGCTTGCTGCCCTTCAAATACTTGCATAGAGATTTAGAAAAGGTAGTGTATTTAGCAAAAAGATGAAAGGGAGGGAGAGATGACTGGTCTCTTTCTAGCCAGACTTTGTAAAATGCTCATTATACAGGACAATTTTATACATTACATTGTATAGGATATACTGTCTGAGCATGTGGCTATCTCATTCATGCACATGCAATTTGCAATTGTGTCAGTTATAGTTAATTACAGCAGTATCATGTGGATATTTGTACAAAGCCTTGAGATATAAAATATAATTTCAGGATTTATTAATTATTGCTCATAGATTAGGAGTGCTCTGGCAGATCTGATTTTCTAGGGTTTTATGGTATCTTTTATTTTTAAGGCAGTCTGTAAGATACAAACTCACAACCCTGCATACAACATATTCTGTCTTGTTGGTTAGTCCTAAAGAAGCGCTGAAAAGAGAAAAGTCTTGCTAGCACAGAGCGTCAGCACTTTTTAATTACACTATTTTGTGGTACAAGGTGGGCCGGTGAGATGACCTACAGGAGGAAGTCAGCACTTTTTGAGTGAGTACCAGCATATTTTTACATTTGCTTCCTTCAGCCTTCTATTCTCTTTCAAATGGATCAAGTTCCCTTTCTTTGGATCTTTAGCTTTGCCCATTAGTACCTCCCGAAAGAGTATTTTGTCAAACAAAGCAAAACACTTTGAAGACGATTTTAAGTTCATTTGAGAGTTATAGCCAATACTTTGTTTATGTATAGTGATTATTTACTGAGTTAGCACTCCCAAAAGGCAAATCTGGGTAGATACCAGAAAAATGCTTTAAATAATTGCTAGTTGGTTTGATCTCCTGGTATTTTGTGGTATTTTATGCTGTCTTAATGGCATCACCTGAGATTCTTTGGGCACAAAAATGTTTTAAGCTGTGGTCCGTGATAAATTGTAAGGGAATGATTTTCAAATTCCCATAGCAAGAAGCTCTTTTGAGAATGTTCTTATGTCCAGGCTGTTGTTCTTGACAACTCAATAACAAATGGCTATACAAATCTTACAGCCATAAGAAAGATTGGGGAAAAAGATCATGAGTATTGTAAGCCTAAATTTTACAATAAATGTTTCCATTTAATCTTTCCCACTTACTCTATTTTGAAAATTAAAAGATTGTTTGCTGTGTGATGTTTAGAAATATTTTAGTTTTTGTTCTCAGATGTTTGCTAAGAATTACTTCTCTCTCTGAATATCACTACTTTTAAGAACCCTGAGGAGAACTCTTGGTTAATCTTCTTTGGTGCCTCTATTTGAAGGACACCTTTTTAAGATTATTTGTTGTTAAAAAGATGCTGATGAGGATAAAACCACATTGAGAAGCTCAAAGCTCCAATAACAACTAACTCACTTTCATTATGATTAGATAAATATTAACCAAGAAAATGTCAACAACCACAACTTAATAATTAAAAATATGTATAATTGTCTTGTGTCCATGACCTGAAAATACTGTCAGAACCTGAAAGAGTCAAGAAAACCTCAAGATATTTTGAGCTCTGATGGCCGAGGAAGGCTGACTACTCTTCTGAGATGTTTTTAATAAGAATGGTGCTAGAATTAGACTATTTAGACACCAAACTGATGCTATCAGTGATTTTTCATTACTCCATGCTCTACACGCCTCTTTTGGAACCAATGCTGACCACACAGCTTAGTATAATTGGGAGGCTGAGCTCTATTTCCATTTGATATTTTCCCTGCTGTTTCAGTGCTAATACTCACATACAATAGACTGAGATAATAATACAAAACCTATATTACTCTCAAAAACATCCTTTGCTGTCTAAATCCATTGTACTGCTTGGGAGCTAGTTAGCTAATTATTAAAACAATATCTAAAAATAATCAACTTCCAGAAAAATTGGCAGGCCAAATTCTGTTCTCATTCATCCCCAGGCAGCACCACAGTGTCTTGTAGTGTATGGGAGTGTATTACAGAAACCAGTGTCAAATTATTACTTTTCAGTAGTGGACAATTCATATGTGGGTTGCAGGAAATAGCCTAACTGCTTTATAGACAGCCATTACACTCTTTACCCTCTCTTTATCTTGCCCTTTACCTGCCAGCTTCAAGCGCAGTATTTGCTATAGGAAGACCTAGGTATCCTTGCAAGATCTCTTTCATATCTCATTGCAGATATGATCTGGCAAAGAAGAAGTACCACATTATTTTAACACAAAGACAACTGTCACATTATTTCCCCAGTGGCCAATCACCCTGCAGGGGACAACTTCATCTATATTGTACCTGCTTAACATACTTCATTAACTCTGTCAATTACCAGCTACCTCAGCACCTTTTCTGTTGGCATTACACAATTTATTCTTTCCACATCCCAAACAGTACCATCTTAGAAGCCCCGTTTGTAATGCAAGTAAGGAGATATTAATCTTAAAAATGTATATTAGCAACAATTAAAATAGATTTTCAAGATGGTTTATGGCTTGTTTTTCAATGGTGTTCAGCACCTACTATTATCATTGAATCTTGAATATATGGGAGAGCTCCCCCTAAAAAGCAGACATATGTCTATTAAAGGTGACTATATTTTTCTTTGACAGAGACTTTCCAGAGAAGTTCTCACTGCCAAGTACAGCAGCTAACTTTTCTAGTTTAACATACTCTTTTAAACTAAACTTTATAGCTCAATAAACAGAGACTTAACTTTAGTCACTTCATTGAGGCTTGCTGGGCTAGGAGCTAAGGAGCATATTTGTCCTGGGCTCCTTGTACAGGTGATGGAGAAAGATTTGCACTTCCAAAGGGAAATTCAGCCTGCGTGAGCTGACCTATACCCACAGACTGTGTGAGACTGCTTCTCACCACAGAGCTTCAGTTAAGTGGCTTTTCATTAAATACAACACTTAGAATACCCTTGTGAGAAGCAGGACTTCTGGTTTTATGGAGAGAGCTCAGAGAGGGGGATTTCAGACGGCTGCAATGGCCAGCAGAAAGCTGGGGTTGGATGAGGAGCTGAAATCTGGGGATGGAAGTAAGGTGACATTAAGGTTTGGTCTCTAAACCCAGGAACACGTACAGCACAGGGGAAAGGGGACTTGAGAGTTCCAGGGCAGCAAAGGTGCGAGAAGGCTCCAGAGAGAGGAGGTGTAAAACTAGGAAGAGCATTTGGCTGACGTAGCACTTGTCAGGGTGTGTAATTGTCTACCTGAATATTAAGCTCTGCTTATGCTAAGTGGCTCCAGTGACTGAGCCCAGACCACAGGAGAAAGGACCTTTTTCGGGGGTGGGGGGTGAGCAATGATGAATACAAAGAGGCCCCCACAACTGTTCACAATTCCTCACCGTTGTGGGGAAAGAACAGGTTTACAGGATTGCTCCTTGCTTCCCTCCCTGGTCCTCTTCTCTCTCTCGCTCTTTTTTTTCCCCCTCCTGCCTGGGATATGACAGGCTTCTTCAAAGGACACTTTTGAAACTAAGAAAACCTGTATTTTCACAGAAAAAAATCAAACAGTAAATGACCTAATGCCTGTTACAAAGACACCTGATTAAAGCAAATTCAACATACAGTTTAGAACAGACTAGCATCAAACGTTCTGAAAGGGAACAGATGAACCAAGAAAATTGAAAGTCAATGGAAATCATAAATACCTCCTGATTACATGGAGTTTTCCCAGTCACTTTTCAAAAGGAGCAAGGAACATCTGATCTCTCTGCCCCTGCTCTAATTAGGTTGAAAGGTAAATCCTTCAAAAAGAGGGAGGCATGGCTTGAGGTTACCCTTTGCAGTTGTGAAGGCTGTTCTGCATGCTTCAACTTTCCAAATTAATGTTTCTTCCAACTGAATATTCCACTGCTTCCTCTTTTCTTTCGTAAGTGTTTTCTTTTTTTCCTACCTGAATCAGTATGTTTCCTCCAAGTGTAGCTGCTGCGTACTTCTGCAGATATTGATCAGGGCAGTCTCCCTGATCAGTTGCAGAGCAAATGACATTACCTGTAATTTCTTCCCATGCCATGGCATTGTAAAGCATGAGGTTTCAGTACATCAATTAGCTTTAAAATACTGCAACTGTACATAAAGAAACAGCAGATACCTATTGCTACATGCTACATTTGTACCTCCACTATCCTTCAAGACACCCTTGGGGGCATTACAACATTCCAAGTACAGTGGGAATGTGAGTATAGCTTAAATACATAAGGAAGAAGGGTCTCCATGGCGAAGAATCTCTGCAATAAATGAACATCTTTTTGTAGCACATCCTTACTTAATACTGCTGTCTGGGCTAAGATTCCTTTTACTATTAGCAGGACAATCATTTAAAGTGAACTCTCTAATCGCAGTAAAAATAAAAGCTTGTGATTCTCTGATGTGCTCATAACTCAGATTTCTGAATTAATCCTGGGGGGGCTTAGGGAGCTGCAATACACCGAACTACTTCCACTTCTGTAAAAGCTGTTTGTTCACAGCCAGGTGTAGTACTTCTTTTTTTTATTATTTATTTATTGTATTTTTTTCCATCCCTTAAATAAAAATGAACACTGTGCAAACACCACTGACTCCTTTTTAATCTGTCAGCACATTATTTACATCTGTGCATAAACATTATTATCACAAACTCAGAGTGTTACTGCAAAAAATATCAGAGTCCTCAAAATGTACCCTCTGCAGCTTCCATTTGAATACAACTTTAATGCATTAATGTGAAAACAAGCAAGCTTTAGGAGCAAAAAACCTTGGCTTTTCATTTTCACAGAAGGTTAGCCAGGGTTTCCTTCACTATTATGGGTATGTATAGGGTAAATATTTTGTATTTAGTACAGTATTGTCTTCTGACATATAGTTGGCCTTGATAATGTTTCCTATTGTGTTCACGTAAATATTAACCGTTGATGAAAAGGCACGGTCTGAGGGAGAAGGATACAGCTCATGGCGTATTTTCAGAGATTTTTAAAGATTATATTTTGAGAGTGGAACTTCTAGTTGAGTATTTGTGTGTCTGTAGGCAAAAAATACAGTCATCTTTTTCATGTTTATAGGGATGACCTTTTATGTTCTAGTACAATGCTTTGAAGCACAGTTATTTTTAATTGCTTTATATGCTTATTGAGACCGTTCTGCATGTCACTTTGTTATATACAGCACCAAGTCACATATGTTTGGCCAATGAATCTTTTGGTGCCTTGCTATTTATGTTAAAGTCTGAGCAGGAGTTGTGGAAACATCGTGTTCTGGGTTTTGCTGTTGATGTTTTTTGTTGTTTGGGATTTTTTTTTACTGTCACTCTAGCTATATACCTAATGAGGTGACAGAAAGAATTAAAAATGACAGATTGTTCTGGCTGCAGTGGGGCTGTCTGAGCTATATTTTCTTATAATACAGCTCAATAAACCCAGCTTGTGGAAAGCCCTCTGCACGTGATTCATTGCTGCAGCAAGGGTCCTGGTGGAGGTTTAAAGAAGAGCGGGCGGTGGGCTGGGCAGCAGGGAGCGGGGACTGCTGATAGCCCTCAGCTCTGGCAACTGCGTGCCAGCGCTGCTCCAGGGATGCGCAGGGCTGGCCCAGCCGCAAAGCACTGCTCCCGAAAACATCTAATTGGAAGTTGCGCAGGTTGGCTAATGCACAGGTATTTCTGCCCAAACACCTTGTAAAACTGTAGCTTCCAGTCCACAATGCTTGGGGAAGTGTGGCAGCACCTTCTGCAGATGGCCCCTCCGAGCCTGGAGGCAGTGGAGATGCGGTGGTGTAAAGCAGCCGTCATGGGGATTCACGGTAGCCTCCGTGTCTGCAGTAATAAACGTCCCGGCATCCACGTGCCGTTTTGCTGCCGTGTGTCTGGTGGAACAATAAAACATATCAGAAGAGATTCCTCAGGACAGAATGGTTAACTACAGGTGTTAGACTGATAGCCGGTATAATTAAGAAAAAAGATCTGTCATTTCACAGACTGTGCAGAATAAATTCCAGATATCCGTGCGTAATCTTTCAAAGTGCCTTTATCTCCAGAGCCAGCGAGGGTGACCACAGAATACCCTGAACCCAATTATGTACTTTCTGATTATCATATTTTTATTTCTCAAGACACGGGGCTAATAAGAAAGATCAAAAAATGTTTGAACCAGAGTAATTTCAAATGTCAAGAACTAGTTATTCTTACAACAAGCTCCCAGGTCTTGACAATGTAAGCTGTCCTCTGTTTGGTTTGATTCCTCTTGGGGACTGGAGACAAGGGACTAGGGGATTTAAAGTGACTTTGTACTGTGGAATCAACACATGCTTTTAAGACCTGTATTTGACACTGGCTTTGAGGTAGTTTGTTTCTTCTCCTTTTTTTAATTTTTGGAGCATGGGGTGGGGTTTGGTGGTGTTGGGTTTGGGGTTTTTTTTGTATTGTTTGTTTCATTTTCCCCAGAGAGGAAGCTGCAGAGGATTTGCAGCCTGTCACCATCCAGGAGTTTCTATTCAGCTATTTGGATGAGAAGAACTTACTCAGGTAAGAGTCTGTGGGAAGGAAGAATCCAAAAGACAAAATCTACATCAGAAATTTCTTTAGGAGAAAAAGTAATTTTGCCAACAATATAAGCAATAAAAAGGGGAGGGCAAAGAGGTGGATTCCTCTGAGTAGGAAATAAAACAAATTTCTGCTTTCCAAATGATTATTTAAAAAAGGATTCAGAGGGTACCTGTTTTTATTCTCTTTACAGTTCCTCTTGTTCAAGGAGCAGTACACATATGGATGTTAAGGAAAACCATGTGGTACCCTACAGACGATGTTCTGCATGTATAATTTCCTACAGCGAAGGAAACATCTCGAGCCTGAAGGTCTCTATTTTTTTACTACAAGGCATAAAGGTTACTGTTTTGGTCTGCTTTCTTGAGATGCTGAGCAGCCATAAATACAGATGAAGTCAGAGGAGCCATATACTCTAATGCTATGTTTTCAGAGAGAGGGGTGGTTCAGTTCTTCATTCGCTAACAGGCTCACCAAGGGAAGAGCCAGGAAGGCACCAAGTGCTCCACCCTCCCAACCAGGGGCAAAGTACTGCCCGTGTCAGCCAGAGGAAGAAGATAATTAAATACAAAAACTGTAATGAGAAAGGTAGCTTTGCTCCCATTAGGACCTGGATGAAAAAGAGAAAGTGAGAATAACTTAATTTGGACCTTATCCCTAGGCTGACAATTGCACTTGCTCAGTATTTGGGTCTTGGACAAACTCACCAATTCTGAAATGTAAAAACAAAGATGGAAAACTACTGCAAATAATCAAGCAAAGTAGAATTCTGAGGGTAGCTTCAAGACAAAAAAACAAAACAAAACTTTCCACGGAGATCAATCGTGCTAGTTTTTTGTTTGGTGTTTTTTTTCCCCTAGTCCTAATTATCAGTGCCAAGCAGGAATCACAGATTAGACACTATTGAAGCTATTTTTAAGTTGAGCTTATTGAAACCTGTTCTTTTCAATGAAGCTGCTCAGAACAAACTTAGCTTTTAGATTCTCTGGTATATTGCTCATAGTACCCTGAAAGGAAAGGAGCAGATGCAGATAATTCCTCTCGGGACCAAGATCATTGCAAGGAGTTCAGAGACTCACATGCACACGTTAAATTAGTCAAGCATTTGAAGGTGGGGTGGAGGGGATCTGTTTTTTGATTATGCAAAAAATTTGCTGCTCAAGTTTTTTTCCCCAAAACTCTTTGGATTTGGTAGACCTTTTCTCATTGTGAGGGGATGACAGGCCAAAGGCTCCTCCTGCTCTAATGTCACTTGAAACTGGGTATGGTTTTAGGAAATTAGATCCCTGGGCATTTAGATTAAAGTTTCATCAAGAACAGCAAATGCTGCATCAGGGTGAGGAGGGATTTTAGACCATGCCTTCTGGCAAGGTGGCATCCTAGGTAAAATTTTTCATGACAGCTGACCATGGTCCGTCTGTCAGCAGTTTGTGTGGGAGGGACAAGTAAAAGGATCAGAAAAAGAGCGACATAATCTTTGAAGGTTATTTGTTTTAATCTCAATTTAACCTACTCTTGGTTTAATAAGAAGGGGCTGGGAAAGAAAAGATGTTAGAAGAGAAAGACAGAGAATAAATATGTTGAGACATGTTGGGGAAGAGCAGAAAATATGAGGATGGTAAATAGACTGGATCAAATCTAGAAAGCAAGCATAGCAAGTTGTGAAGTGGTGCAAAATAGGATACAACGAGGGTAGACAGAAAAAAGTCTGAATTACCAGAAAATTTATATGCTTCTACGCACACCGAAGTGTATGTGTATGACCTCAAAAATACAAATACACACTTCTAAGGAGCTAAATGCTAAACTTCATCTGTGCTTGTGCTGTAAGAGACTAAGTCTTTGTTAGCAATTACGATGGACAAATAAAAGTGGATCTGTAAAATGCACCAGTGTGTATTAAAGACCCCGTGACAGCATCATATGCATTTCAGGCACTTCTGCTCAGGAAAAGTTGTAGTCCAGCCCTGTGGGCCGAATGGCCATTCCCAGCTGGAGCACGTGATGCTTACAGGGTTTCTCTTCCTGTTTAGCTTGTTATGAAGCAAGCTGATTTGAGTGATCCAGGTCTGTTGAATGTTGTAAACGAGTAAGGCACAGTAGGTGGGAATGACGGGAAGACTCGAATGCTAACATACACTTGCTGCAAGAAGTTAAATGAACATTCTGTATCCTTTCCATGGTACAGCTTGTATAGCTGTCAGTAAACCCCAAATCCAATGGTTTTGTACAAAGCTATTTCATATCACATCTTGAAACTTATTCAAGATCTACATTATGCTTGTATAGCAAACAGACTCCAAAAGCTCTGTGCATTATTAATGAGATAGTGGAAGTGCTCTAGAATCAGCTTTCATCTAAATAAAGGTGACGATGTTTATCTCTACCCTTTTGTATTCATTGTTGTCTTGAGTGCACAGTGCTTCCTGTTGGTATGTGTGCTATTGATTTGCTGACTAATCTCTTTATCTGATCAGTATTGATTGTAACTCTCAGTCTATAACCTTTAGACATAGTGATATTGTGGCTAAATAAAACACAGATGCAAAATAATTAACAAGTTCCAAGACTGGTATTTCCTTTCTGGCAAACAGTTTAAGTAAGTCTTACATTTGACAACTAGGAGCAGTATTTTTAGAGAAAACTGTAAATAGAAGATGAATATACAATCTTTAGTTCCTTAATATAAATTACTCAAGAAGAAATAGTAAGTTACCTTGGGGAAATCAACAGCTTCTTCAATTGGATTACTTCTGTCACTGCATGGACACAGTCTTGTTTGATGTCCTCCTACCATTTGTCTTGTATGGAGTCTTTTATCTAAATCCAAAGCAATGCAGTCATCACTGCTGCAATTCAATAATGGCTCCACAGGAGCTGTCATCCACAGTTTGCTATTCATCTTGTAAAGCCTTTGAGTTTTCAAAGTATCCACTAAAGTTGGTATTTCAATGCTGTGGACAGATCACTTAAGGTTCTTTTGTATTTTCAAAACAGGTCTAAATTGAGGATGAGCAGATATTGAAATGCCCCACTTATTGTACCTAGGTGCCAAAGGAGACAATGGAAGTGTCAAAAGGTAATTAGATAATCAGAGCCACCCCCCAGCTGAAAATGTGTGACTGCGGGCTTAAATGACACTTTGACTCAATACTGGCATTGCCCGTGGAGAACAAGCCCCTTGAAACAAAGCGGGGGGAAAGGACCAAGAGACGGGAAAAAATTGGAATTAGCCACTAGCAGCCCCAGGAAATGAAAAATTATTATGTGATAACAACATGAAGTATAAGGCACAGAGAGAACCTATATCATTTCTGCTCAAATATAAGATGCCCTTTATCCCCTTTGATATGAACTTAGAAAGCAGGGGTCATTTTGGACTTGAAGGTTAGTAGCAATCCTGGAGGAACTCACATTTACCATGAGTCAAGATCCAGGTGTAGGCAGCTGTTTTAGAACAAGCTGCTGAGACTGGGGGTGTGGGGGAGTGGGTGTGGGTGTCTGGGGGTGGTGTGGGTGGATTTGGTGTCTTGGGTTTGTTGTTGGTGTTTCTTTCCCAGATGCCATCTTAGCTGGCCCAGTCTTAACATGTATTTTAGCTGTTAGCCTTTTGTTTGTTTGTTTTAAGCAAAAGTGTAGCCATCTTTGGGGACTAATCTGGGATAATTTAGTACAGAACAAGAGAAGAAGTGTATCCTTTGAGACTGAAAGTTAGCTTGGCTAAGGAAGCAGTATTCTTACCAGAGCTCAGCTTTGCTCAGGATGCTAAATTTAAATATAGCCTTTTCTCTTTTCTTACGGGAAGTACCATGGTTTGCTTAGTTTACTCTACACAGATTGGAGTTTTACCTGACAAAAATAGTCTCTGTGGGAATACTTCACAGTGAAAGTATTGAAGGAAGAAAGCTTCTTCTGTCAGAACCAATGCCACTTCCATCAACATCAAATCCATCTTTATTGAAAAGCAAGGAAAAATATTTCGCTTTTTAGAATTTCCTAAATCCAACCCTGTGAATTTATGAGATTGCCCTAGATTCAAGGTTCTTTGGCACAACTCCTGTATGTGCCTTCCCCTGTTGCCTTTTTGGGGACAAGTAACATAAATTGCTTATTGTGTGGTTTCTCAGAGTATGTACTAGCGTTGTGGTCTGCATGAGTATGGGAACATGGTTGTACAGAAAAGTTTGCCGTGTCCCTACCCTTTGGTACAGAAGAGGTGCAGATGGATGACTTGGAGGCAGTGTCCTGAGCTACTGGCCAGTTCTGCCCTTGACAGTCCTCTTGCTGCTGCAGAAATCTGCACACTGGTGCCAGCATTCTGTATTGATCTGCAGAGGTCCTGGGAGGCTCTATAGATGCAGCTCAGAGTGGGGAGGATTTCTTAACACCATCGAAATACAGCCCTGCTTTGCCTCTGTATTTTGCTGTCTCCCTTCCCTGAGCTAAATCGTACCAATTTCCCTGCCCAGAGCTCATTGCAGTGGCAGAGCCATGACTCACCTGGTAGTTTCTGAGACAGCCAGGCATTCCCCTCTAAATCTCTTCATCCCCTTCAGCCTATTTTTAAATACTTGGCCTCTGTTCTTAAGTGCTGGTATTGAACAAAATGTAAATATAGTGCAACCTCTGGTTTTAACCTTGGCCTTAATCCCCCTCTTATTCTAGTTAAATGTAATAAAAAAGAAAGGTAACATAAAGATGTATATTCTTTTTTTTAAAGATGTTTATAATTCCTTAAAATACATGAGTCAGCTAAGCATTTAAAAGTAAAATATAGATATAAAATTATTCAGACTGGGTGATATAATATAGAATTTAAATTGAGCATATTTTAGCAGCACTGGGAAACCTTACCCCAGAGCTAATAATGTAATAGATCTATCTCACCAACAACTTGGAACTTGCAACAGAGTTTTATCCACAAAGGAGAGTTCTCTGGCCTACTTTATTAAATACCTTAGAGGACTTTGCCTGTACGATTACATTTGAACAATGCAATTTATTAAAATCTCTGTTCTTATTTTTCCTGCTGAAATTTTAGCCATTTTCTAAGAAAAAAAAAGCCCAAACAAATCTAACAAGCTAAATAAGCATGATTCAACAAATGTTTCATCAAACAGGTATATAGGGAAAACATTCTGTAGTTTATTTTTCCACATTGCTTGTATACTTATGTTGATGTGTCTGCCTGTTTTGCTATGGTGCATCAGGCAAGTTGTGTTCCTGATCAAGACTATTTTTTTAAATCTGAAGCAGAGCCAGGAATATAGTTGAAAAATTACCCATTAAAGGCAGTCCTAATAAATTAAAAAAAGAAGCAAATTCAAACACTGTTGTTATTTCTTATAAATGGAAATAATTTCAATTTTGTTTAACAAATTTTAATGTGCTGGGTGCAATTACAAATCATTGCAAAAGGATACAGACAAAGGTTGAAGCTACATCATCTTATAATTCGTTTGGGTGGTACATACATGTTTTGGCGACTTATACTGCAATAGTTTACATTAAAATACCGCTGTTGCAGATGTAGTTATTTTAATCTATTCACTGAGTAGGAAGTTATTATTTCACTTATTTCACATGAAGTGAAAATAACAGAACTCAATATAGTGATGCTAATTAATGGGTGTATCTGAGGTTTCTGCTTAGATTCAGTTATATATTCTAGCGTTTACCTTGGAGTTTTTATGTAATTCTGTTTGATCTGGGAATTTAAGTTCATTCCATTTAGTGGGAGATGTTAGATATTCAACAATAATAAATACTATTTTTAAATTAGGCCACTTATGTAAGTAGTAGGGTGCAGAGCTGGCAAGTAACTCTAGGCAGCCATTTTTGCAAAGGAGGGTAAAGAATATCACAAAACCACCTATTTCTGTACATTTGCCCTTCCCAGGTGCTGCTTACCTGCCAAGTTCAAGAAAAACAAATTGACACCTATGAAAAATGTAGAAGTCCAATCCTGGAGAACGAAAAGAAGAAATTCATACCACTTATTAGGCAATGCCAAAATACAGATGCAGACAACTGAACTGTCACAACAAAAATATCTAATTAACCTGTAACTCATTCCCTGTATATGGAGAGGTGCTAATGCAATAAAGGACTCTACCATGAAAAAGAAATGAAACAGATGAAATTTCCATGAGCCTGTTGTCATAGGCAATCCAATTTAGAAAGAGGGAGGAAGGTATTTGATCTGACACTAATAACATTCATTTACCAGTAACTGATGGGGTAAAAAACCCAAAGCAAAACAAACCATCTAGGAACTCAAGACATGAAGAAATGGTTGAAGGTAAGGGTGTGTGTTTGTCTGCATGTGTGCAGACAGTGGGTTCAGAGAGATGGGATTAATTATGAAGTAGGAAGACATACAGTCAAAAACTGAGTGTAGCTTAGAACCCCTCATAAAAGGCTATCCCAAAGAAAGCCAAGGTATAATACTTAACTTGGGAATAATTAAAAAATGCTGGAATTTCTTGTACGTATTAGATGGTAAACATAATTTTTAGAATGTAAGATTACAAAACTACATAGAAAAAGATCATCAAATGAGAAACTATAGGGGAGGTAGAGAATTAAAGACAAAATGTAAGGACTTTTTATTCTGATTGAGAAACTCTTCCTTGTCTGGCCAGCACTAGACAGATCAAAAAAACCCAGGTCAACAAGGACAGACTGGGGTGTGCACAGGTGTTTTAGAGGTATTTGACTACAACCTTGCAGAGGGCTGTTGATGTGACCCCTCCGTGGCCAAGGGCTGTTGGGCTGTGCCCTCTGGGGTGGAAGGGGCTGCCAAGGGAACATTGTGGGCAGCTGCCTCAGATGGGGAAAGAGTGCAACTACAGCCTGGGGGCTTTGAAAGGAAAAACGTGAAATTCCTGAGAGGTAGCTCAGAATATTTCACAAGCATAACCTGAAAACAAAAGGAAGGTATTTATGAAAATGAAAATAATTTGGACACCTTACATTACATCTGGAATGAATTTAGCTTGGTTTTACACAGTTTAACAGAGGAAAATCTTTAGTGTTATTGGAACACTTAACAGTTTCAATGTATCTTACTCAAGAATTGTGCTGGTTTAGACTGGGATAGAGTTAGTTTTCTTCCTAGTAGCCAGTATGGGGCCATGTTTTGGATCTGTGCTGAAAACAATGTTGATAATACAGAGATGTTTTGTTATTGCTGGGCAGCGCTGACACAGAGCCGAGGCCGTGTCTGCCCCTCACCCCCCCAGCAGCGAGCAGGCTGGGGGGCACC